>JBBYHQ010000016.1:5858706-5873552 GCA_038382645.1 Spergularia azorica
GTATTTTCTACTTTGTTTATTATTGTCGATTAGTTTACTTCCGTTGCGCGTGGGAGATTGTTCTTATTTCCCAACAATTCTAACGTATATATAATGTGAATGTGGACTAATAATGGTCTAATGCTACGATACTTAAATTTGTTAATCCACGTCGCCCTAATTGGGGTGGCTTAGTTGGTAAAGAGGATCCTCCTCTATCCTTGAGTTTCATCAGTGTCTATTAATCTTATAATCATATTTATTGTTTAGGCTCCTTTAATTTATAAACCATTTGGGCTTGGAGTTGAGCTTTAAATGGGACAAGCTCATTGGACACTGATGGAGAGATTTCCCCCTCTTACCTCCTAAGTCGAGCCAGTTAGTTCCAGTTGGCTAACCTCCTTGTGGCCTTTTGGCGGCTAGGATCACAGGGCGGAGATTTACCTAGTGCGCACCTGAGGGGGCACATAGATTGGTTCACGTTAACTTTCTTTTTGTCCAAATTAAATTCCCTTATTATTCAGGGCTCTTATCTTTTTGTGTTAATGGTACCATTATTGGTTGAATTATAGGTATGTGGTGGTTATGTCCATAGTTATGAACTTATAAATTTATGATTTATGAATGATGTTACGTTGACGCCTTTGGTACGCTCATTTTTCCTGTTTGCGATGGAATAGTTTTTCTTCGATTAGCGCAACTAGGTAATGTGAACTATTGACAAACGAAGTGTGCTAGTTTATGCCTATACTAGTAGCATAGTTGTCTTTTTTCTTGTCCGTTGAAAAAAAAAAAGAATGAAGAGTCTTGTCCGTTTTCTAGACAAACAGACTTCAGCTTAGTTGTCTCCGACAGGTGCGTGGCTCAAGTCCGGATAAATGAGGAGAGTTGCGATAAGTTTTTGCAGGCCTAAAACGAGTCCAATATTACGGAACAAGGAATACAACATTGTAAGTACAACATGTCATGTAATATATAGGACCTCCAAATGATTTTATTACCAAATGAAAAGCTAGTCACATCGTCTGAGACAGGTGCATTCACAGGCTAACATTGCTTAGTTCTTACGACACAAGTGTTTGAACCAGTAAGCAGACATCTTAGGGTACCTCTTGAGAGTCTTAAAATCAACGTACACTATGCCAAATCGCGAAGTGTATCCTAACCTCCATTCGAAATTGTCTAGCAAAGACCAAGCAAAGTAGCCTACAACGTTGGCTCCATCATCAATGGCCTTCTTAAGCGCCATTATGTAGGTTTTGTAGTAATTAATCCTCTTCATATCATGCCTTCCTTGGGAAAGGGTCACATTGCCTGGATCATCCATACCTGCATTTCGTACACAAATGTGGTTGTGTTACTAACATGTCGCGGAAACTTCAGTCAGTACTTCAACATCAGGTAACATTTTCGGGTTTATTGTAGTATGTACATGCCATTTTCGGACAGAATTACTGTCGGGTTTCCATATCGCTCTTTTACATAGGTAACGGCCTTGTATAGACCCCATGGTACCTCGTAAAGCCAGTAAGAGTTTGCCTGCCAAAGTACAAGAAATTGCAGAGTTGTTAATCAATTGTTACATGATCTTGTATCTTATGCTTGAATATCGCACATTACAAAAGTGTTGAAACAAGAAAATGATATAGAGTTAGTACTATATGTTGGTGATAGAGTGATAATTGAGAGTACTAAGATGGCAGACTATGACAATCTTACAAGCAAATCCGACATTCCAGTCATTTTGGTAGCCAGGTGTTTTAGACTTGGTTTGGTAAGGTGGATTGAACATGTAGTACGCTGTGTACTGGTTGATTCCTAGGAAATCGAACGAGCCTTTAATCATTGGAACCTCTTCTTTGGTAAATTTGGGTAGCCTTTCTTGAACTATCTCCTGCATTGTTCTTGGATATTCACCATACACAAGAGGATGCAGAAACCTACACAAGTGAAAAATCGAAATTTACATTGCTTACTTGTACCGCTATACTCTTTCTTAAAGAATACCGAAAACTGACATGTAATTCGAAGACATGTTGTTCAGTAGTGAATTCTAGCAAAGGCCAGGAAAGAATGAAAAGGGGTGAAAACAAGAGTAAGAAATTCACCATCCAAGATGGAAGTCTCGCGCTCTTTGAGCAGCGTAATTGTCAGCTTTTCCCCTGGTAAGTGGTTCATACCACACAAAATCGAGCAGAATTCCAATCCTTCCCTTCTGTTTTTCCTGCAAATGTGGAAAAGACAGTGAATGTTTTCCCATTTTGATCAATCAGAGCATCATATTTAGCCAAGAAATGTACTCTTACCTGATATTTTTCGCGGTATCTCTTAACAGCTGTAGCGTGTGCTAAAATCAGGTTGTGAGCAACAATGTACGGTTCTGTACCGGAGTTTCCCTCAGTACAGTTACCGTATTCTTTGGAGCATCTCCCTGGAGCATGTATGCCGTTATCATATCCAAGTGCAGCTACCACTCTAGGCTCATTGAAGGTCATCCAATTCTTCACCCTGTCTCCATATGTCTTGAAACAGAATTCTGCGTAATCAGCAAAATCATCCCTGCATTAACAAAATCGCATGCATTAACACTCAAATTCCAGACTAAACAACAGGTACAAGATATACACCTCAACGACAACAAGTCTTAGTTCCAAAGTAATGCAGGCTCGACTAACATGAACTGTCATAAGGAGGCGTTGCCAAAAATGATAGATGTTGAATTTCAGTTCAAAGCACGCAAAATGTGACTTTTAAGTGAAGTTTATTGTCAAACTACTTACACAACTCTTCGGCTCAGCAGACCCTTGTACTTATTCTCCAGGGCCAGAGGAAGGTCATAGTGATACAGATTTGCATATGAAGTTATGCCTACAAAAAACCCGAGGCATTAGTATTTAGTAATGTACACTTTGTTGTGCTTAAATTCGCGCATGTTTCTACCTCAAATTTACTCGAAATGTTCAATTTAAGGACAGCAAGCAGAGATTGGAGCAGGGTCAAGAGTAAAAATTACCTCGTTCGAGCAAATAATCAATCAATCTATTGTAATAGGCCACCCCTTTCCAATTAATCTTTCCAGCACCCTCTACATCGGTTAAAAGAATAGATTTCATTAGATTCTCCACGATCAACTCAAGCTCTTTATAACATAACTTGTTAGTTGTTACTGCAAGGTTGTAATTTACCAGGGAAAATTCGCGACCATGAGATCGAGAAACGGTATGCATCTGTGTTAAGTTTAGCCATAATGTCCACATCTTCCTGCAAAAGATACGAAATTGATTGGTGTCGAAGAGTAACATGTTTCGTTCCTTACATTGATTGGGGTTTAGTGATACTGACGCTAAGTTTTCCTATTATGGAGAAACATGTTTAGTACATTCCAACTTGACTAGAGACTTTAAACTCTCAGCAATGTCGAAAAATGGTAAATTGAAAATACTATGTTCATCATTATCCAACGACCCAAATGTCTACTACGTTAGCTCGAGTACATGAGGATACGTAACATCCTACGTGGAGTGTCACTAAAGATAAGATCCTAAACAAAAAGGAAGATCATAATCCTATTATATAAAGAAGGAAATCATTACATTTAAAAGAAAAAGATCACGTTGATTGAGTATTAGAGAAAGCGATTTATGTCCTTATCTATTTGATCATCTTTTAAAGTAGACTTTTAGGACGATCTTTAAAAACACTAAAACGTAACTAAAAAGGAAGAATATCTGTTCGATTTAGAACAAGATCGAATAGAATAAAGTTGCGATATTTTGCATTATCCATCACATTTTCATTCTTCATTAAGATGTGATCAAGAAGCTTGTAATGCAGCCAAGAACAGAGAAAAAGAGGGTATAATGACAAACCTTATAACGATGATACTGGTCCACTGTAACATCGGCAGTTGCATTACCAGCAATAATTCCTGTTTTTTCAGACCAATTATAATAATAACTAGATTAAGCTCGTGAACCACTAAAAGCCATAAAAACTGGAATGTTCAAATATTTAATGGTAAGTAACGTCAATTTCACACATGTTTTTCCTGACTTGGTCGGAATTTTCATGCTTAGAGTTATATGCACGATTGGTTGCATTTCTAAGCAACACGTTATATGGTGCAAATCTAGTCTCGTAAAACCGGGATAACTATCGACACATAATGACTGTTTTTGATTTCTACCCTCACCATAGAAGAAAGTCTTAGCAATTCAGCAAATTGTAGAAGTAGAGTTACTCAAAAAAATTACCTGGCTGCTTAACAAATGCGTCCCAAATGCTCGGTCCGCGACCATCTTTGTTAGCCATGCCTTCAACTTGGTAAGCAGAAGTGGCCGTGCCGAAAACAAACCCCTTGGAGAAGCTTGCTCGACTCAGGCCACCGGTGTCGAACTTTGTAGCAAGAGTAAGCCATGGAGTAGAGATGAGAAATAGAAGGAGAAGAAATGAAGACAATGGCATTGCTCTCATCGTACACAGAGAAGAAGAAAATGGGAAATGATGTAGAATTAGAACATAGACGTATGGTACTATAAGCTGATTTTATAGTACCTACTTAAGCTGTGTGTGGTGTGACGCATACGAGTAATTAATGATATTATTGATATGTTATCTATTTCATTAATTTTTGTCTTTGTCGACACTTTTTTTTTCTTTGGTCTTTGTTGGTCCATAGTAACGTGAAGGGGGACTTTTCTTTATTTTGGTGCCTTATGTAGTTATGGGTAGTGACCTAGTGTATACAGCTCAAATTCGAGACATCTAGTTATGTTTACAGTGCTAATATCTCACCATCAGTCAGTGCGAATATATAAGATCAATAATTGAGTTGAAACCCATGATATAAGATAGTGATCAAATAACATCGGATGTGATCAGATTTCTCCACTTAATTTAAGAAGTCGACCACCAAAATTTTACGAGTGTCAAGATCATTAAACTAGGAGTATACGGAGTATAGTTAGTATTACAATTAGTTAAAAGAATTGCCATGCATGAGTAAATTAGCAACTTATTAGGATTATATGTAGAAATTATGTAGGGGACTATTTGGACCATCTGCGCGTGCTAAGTAAGAGAAAAAGTCACAGAGTAACGTTGGACTCCCTTAACATGCACATCCACCTTTTTGTAGACGTACTTAAATTGATCACATATACACATATTACCTCACTACCACCAATTTGCATGCCTATATTTCGTCGTGAAAAATCAAGAGAAAGAATAGTCAGCTCAAGCACTAAATATCCTAATATAGTAGGTCCATATATAGACAAATGACCAACATCACACATTCGACTTCACAAGTTGCATCCTACTTCACAAGAAGTCGGAGCAGAGATTGAGGTTTCGGATATGTTACATTTTAAGCCGTCGGTCACTCGGTCTTATGTTGTGAAGTAGCTCTTGGTCGATGCAAAATTATCATTACAGATTTTTCGGTACTGACACTGATACGGAGTATCAGCTAAGTTTCCGCCAAATCAATGGAGAAATAGAGCTCAGTGCATAAACATGGAACAACACAACTACTACATAAAACTGTACATATTATTCATTTCAGAAGATTTCCTTTTTACATAACTTGAACTAGAGTTAGCAGTCGCGTATTCTAGAAGTAGTGTAACTGATTCTATATTTCTATCTACAGAGTACAGGCTACAGAAAACTGCACAAAATATGACCACTCCTAAACGCATATTCAGTAATTCAAACGCATCTGCAAAAAAATGTCTAGAGGGGCAAGCTAGCAGGTCACTTACCTGCCCTTGGACATGGAAGAGTTATTGCATTCGGAAACAACCTGAAAGTTGATCAAGAAGACAGTGAGATGAGGTTGCAAAGATCTTGTGCATTTATTTCCCTCTTTTCTTTGGAAGCTTTTCTCACAAGGGCTCCCCTAGCCAGAGCCCTCTTTTTCTCCTGCAGCTCTAGCACTCTCTCTTCGATGGTGTCTTTAGCGATTATCCTCACAATCTTGACATCCTTTGTCTGACCGATTCTGTGGACGCGGTCCATAGCCTGTTCCTCTGTTGCTGGATTCCACCATGGTTCTAACAGGTACACCACTGATGCAGCTGTGAGGTTTATACCAGTGCCAGAAGCTTTAAGGCTGGCGAGCAAAATAGTAGGCGAATCAGGTTCAGAAGAACCAAATGTTTCGATCACTTGAGCTCTCTTTTTTGCGGTCATTGTTCCATCCAATCGCAGTGTCTTAAAACCAGCAGCTTTCAGTGGTTCTTCAAGTAGCAACAACATTTTCCGAAATTGTGAAAACACAACAGACTTCACTTTTTCACTTTTATCCTTTGACTCTGTAAGGAGCTTCAGAAGAACGGATACTTTAGAAGAAATTTTAGATGAGGATGCTCCAGCACTGGAATTTTCTGATGGTGGCGCTGTGTAAAGGTCAGACTCGGACAGGGGATGGCGGCACATTGGACAATTAGCTTTTGTGCGCTTCAGGGTTTTTATTATGCAGGAACGGCAGAATATATGAGCACAACATGTAATGACAACATCAGTTGGTGGAAAAATACATATTGGACGATCAAAATCTTCCGCATCTTGCAGCAATGATATCATCTTCTCCAGCAGTTCAGGATTCTTCGACACATCTGCAGCGTAGTGATACAAAAACATGTTAAGATAAAAGATGCAAATCTCAGGAGACAAGACAAGATCAATGAATAAAAGCTACTCCCCAATACAGGACAGGACATTGCCACAACATATTTAGAAGGGAGGAGAGAGGGGGTGGAGATAACCAGTGTATAACACATAGGCGATAATGGATCATTTCTGATGAAGACATTGCATAGACACATTTATATAAGTTTATTTCATACAGAAACCGGAAAGCAGGAACTGAATTCGGAAAGATCCAGGACGAGAGTATGTAGCTAACTGAAGCAAGGAAAAAACAGCTAGGCCAACAAACCATCACAACCAATCATGACAAACCGAGGATTTACAAATAGTTCATGACCTAAATACTCATTCAATTTTTTCTGACCAGAAGAACTATGGTAAGATGGACATAGCATAGTGCCCTTGACCCTCCATAATGAAAGGCTATAAAATTTACGACAACTGAAACATAAAAGTTACTATGGTCAAAGAAAAATAACCTTGGACATTTTCAGCAGGGAGCAGAGACTTAATATCATGTGGGCACAATGCAACATCAGTTGAGATTTGTCGAAGCCTCAATATAATACTCAGGACAGTAGAATAGTTGCGTGTCACACTCCCAACATTGACATACTTCTTGACAACTTGTTGGGCTTCCTCTTCCATACGATCATATAGTTCCCTTTCTTCCTGCATAAGTTCCACATAGCAAGTCTGTATAGATTTTGATGGCAACCCAATTAAGTTCTGTTCCTTTGTTCTTCTCAATGTCACAGTAGCCATTAAGACCTGAAACACATACAAGACAAAGATGAGACCGGGAAAGTGCAAAACATGATTTCAACATTCAAGGATATTTTGCAAAAGTTGGCAACTTTCACACAGATCTAGTAGGATATTTCTAAATTTCTTAGCTCCAAGGAGTATGAACAATGGAAACAAACACTCATACGAAACACTTGAGCATTTGTTGAATCAAATGGCAGGTCAGTGGAAACCGCAACAGCAGCAACAGAATCTCTAGCCCAAAATTAAAAACACAAACAAGTGATTCTAAGAACAGAGAAAGCAGAAACACATAGACAAGTACAACTATATGACAGCATCAAATGTATGTGTCCTGAAATGTACCAGTGAAGAATGCACAAGAAGACAAACTGTACCTGAAGACGTTCAAGAGCCTTTGGATCGCCCTGAGCTAAAGGACGTTGTACAAGACGACTCCAGTAACTTTTATTAGAGAAAGGATCAAACTTCAAGAATGCCATAAGAGAGAACAGATCATAGGAGCTGTTCTGCACAGGTGTTCCTGACACAACCCATCTTCTCTTGCCAACCAATGCAGTGACAGCGCGACTCTGCTTGGCATCAGCATTCTTAATCAAATGACCCTCGTCTAATATAATCCGCCTCCAGTTCATCTTCTTAATCGGTGACCCAACTTGATCATCCTCCATCGACAAAGTATTATACGAGGTGAGTACCATATCATACTTCATCAGCTCCTCCACATCACTAGTCCTCTCCTGACCATAATACATATACATATCCAACGACCCTCGTTTAGTGTGCTCACACAACTGACTCACCCACACAGAAAACACAGATGGAGTACACACAACCAATGTCGTTTTTGACTCCTTCCCCACATTACCATCACCACCACCACTATCAACAACCTTCTGCTTCTTCTTAGCAGCACTACTACAAGCAACAGATTTCGGCTTTCTTCCTCTCTTCTTCGTCTTCTTACCACTCGAATCCTCCACTACATTCTCCCTATCCCCATCATCCTCACCACCAATCCCATCCACATTTCGACAATTCACCTTATCATACGCAATTAGAGAGAGCAAAGTCAAAGTCTTACCCAACCCCATATCATCCGCAAAAATCCCACCTTTCAAAGGCTCAGGCCTAACACTAGTCTGATAATTCGTCAACACATTAACAAAACCCCCATCTTTCTCCTCCCAAAACGGCGGCAAATCCTCACAATTCTCCCTCTCAACCAACCACCCAAGCCCTTCCTTCTGATGCTCAAACAACTCCGAAACAACCACCTCCTTAGGCGGCACCAATTTCGCCTTCGCCAACCCTTCCTTCCTCCATACATTCTCATCCACAAGCTTGAAAATCTCATCAACACTCTTAACATCCTAACTATTCTTCCTTTCTTTCACCACCTCGGCCTCCGAGAGCGCAAACGAAGCGCTCTCGTGGCTCATCAAATCCAACCCACCTCTCAAAATCAAATCTTTTACAACATCAAACATTTCAATTGTAGCAAAAACATGAATTTGACATGGGATTTTATACCTATTACTATTCTTAAACTGGGGTTTCGGAACAATACCTTCTGCAACAAGCAACTGGCTGTCCAACATCGGAGAGATCACTTTTGCGACAGCGCGTTCAATGTGGCCCACCTGGTGGCCGCGCGTGTTAAGCACTTTGATAGCGTTCTCGTCGTACGGGTTTAGCGGTTCTCGGACAAGGCCCACCATTTCTAGGCCGCTAATTCTGCAGGAATAATACTGAATTCCGACGATATTCGCGATTATGAAACCCACCATGTATGTTTCGCCGGAAGAGGAGAGAGAAAGTACTTGTGGGTTTTCATCGTTGTTGTCATTTTCGTCTGTTGCGTCATCGTTAAGATTGAAAGTTGACATCTTTTTTAGGGGAATTTGATTGGGAATTTTGGGGGGTTTTGGGAATTTTGATTTTTGAAGAGGGAAGCGGTGGGAGAGAGAGAGAGAGAAGAGTATTCAAGAAGATTTGTGTAAGTTTGTAACTGGTGGTGGAATTTGAACGGTTGGTTGGTTTGGGTTAGTTAATTGAGGTGTTTGAATTGGGGAACTAGGCGGGGTTGTATAATGTTAACGTTAGTTGTGCATTGTGGTGTTTGGAATCGGTTCGGTCAAAGCTCGACTCGAGTTGAGATGAAGTAAGTATGAGCGTGAGGTGTAACTGAGCCTTGACCGATACACCTATTTAAACAAGTCGTAAATGTCGCAAAGAAAACAAGTTGTGATCTTGTTTAGAGATACCATTTCTTGCTGCTTGAGTCAAGCAAATTCTTCCATTGTTCGAAATAGAGTGTCGTCTCAGCCGTGCAACTAATCTTCTTTGGGACCTCTGGCAATGGATGGACTTGCATTTTCGGTTCTTATTTAAGAACAGCCATTTGCAAGTGCTCTAAGAGAGTCAAGTTTTGATGAACAATCAATCAACTTACAGTTAGAGATGCTAACACATACTATAACTGTACACGCCAAACATGAAAAACTTATACTAGGCACCAGCAAATTGCTAACTTGACATCTTAACAGTGTTTCGCTGACCAATAAATTTACAGTGCTATCTGTCTTAACAACTTAAAAGAGCCTGTGCCTAGATAGGCAATTAGGCATGCATCACACATTCGCACTCAGGAATTGCCGGCAGAGAAATGACACTGGTGCCTCCCAAGGGACCAAGACAAGGCAAGAAAGTCACACCACCAGTAACAGAGCAATTTTTTTTCAGAGATTAGAACAAGAAACCAACCACCAGTGGAATGCGCTACTCGCAGTTCCTAAACTATGTCAGACACACATCCAAGCACTGTCAAAACAGCTGAACTACCCAACAAAAAACCCTAAAGTAGAAAGCAACATAAAATAGCACAGTCTGAGTACGTTGAGTCAGGAGCTAGATGCCGCATCAGCTGGCTTGACAGCAGAAGTCTTGGGTTCTCTTCGGAGCTCCTTGACAACAGCAGCAAGTGATTCAGGATTCATGCCAACATCGCAAAGTGCAATGAGGACTGAAAGGGTGTGACGATCTAATCCCGTGTCAAGTATGTTTGACATGTGAAATGACAAGTCCAGAGATTCCCGAGCAGTGCGTGCAGCCTCTGAATCCATATTTCCAAATCAGATACAGGCAATCAGTACCCTTTTGCTGCCAAGATCTGTACATGAGTGAGGAATTAGGCTTTTATCACGCAGCAACAATGAAGAAGACACATTGGCATGAAACACAACACTATTTGATCAGCCACAAACCAATTGCATAAACTCGACTAAAATTACATACAAGGTTATAGCAAATCAGATTGACCAATTCAGCAGCCAAGACGAAAATGAATCAACCAGTTGGAAACAGGTTAGCTATATGTCTTTGAAACTTTTAAATGCAAAACATGACTACAAATTCGAGACCATTCTCACTCAGAGTTGCAGTGAACATTCTGGTGCAAACACGTACCTGCTCCCAAGGGGCATACAACATAATCCAGCAGCAATTAAATCCACCCAAGTAAGTTCTACTCGACGTAATCAGACCTTACCACTTTTACAGGAATCTTTTGTCAAATTCTCAACTAACCGAAAATGGTTTACTAGAACTTTTGATGTAAGCATTTGATTCTACAAATACATCATTATCGTGTCGCAACGCAACCATTACATTTCAGGTTCCGAATTCCATACCCCCATTTGGATTGAAAGAACTTAAGTTGACACATTCCATACAAATTAATACCAGCTAGAACTAGGTAAATGGCACTATCTGCAAATCATAATACAATTTCACAAGCACAGCTCAACAAATTCAATAATTATCAAGAAATTTGGGTGAATTAAAACTCACAACAAATTTTTTTTCTCTGGGTAGAACTAAAAGAAATATACAAATTCAAAAGATACAACAAAATCCCTCTAAACCCACTTGTATTCTTTTAAACATTTCATCAAAATCAAACTAATTTCCCAAATTGGCACCCAGAATTGTAAAATAACATAGAAGGTCGTCAAATTAGGGTTTTATTTAATCAAAGTTTCTTCCTTTTCTTGTTCAATAACATGATTCAATTGAAATTAAAAAGATGAGATTATAGAAAGAGATGATGGAAAGGGAATTGCTGGGTAATGGAAATCATACCTGTGTAGTAATGTAGGAGAGAGAATTTCTGGGTACGGGTTTCTTCTGGGTGAAGCTTAGCGACTGGGGGAGTGTGATCGGAAGAAAAGGAGACGACGTTCTTTCCAAGTGAAACTACTCGAGACTCACAACACACAAGTCACAAGTCACTAATGTGGCATTGTCTAATTAACGAATCGGGTTGAGTCGGGTTCGTGTTTGAACCGTATTGAGTTTGTGTTGGGTACGAGACCTTTTGATTTGGTTGGTGAATGGTGAGAAGACGTTTTATTGGAGAATGGTTAGTTTGAAAATTTTCCAAAATTTTGGCAGAAAAGCAAATGGATAAGTGACCATTTAGACGCAAAAGACCGAAAACTTTCTTTGATTTACCTTTTCATTCGGAGTGGATTACTTATTTGTAAAGTCAGATGATTTTTACACTATTTTATGTATGTGAAATAGACCAGATAGTAAAGTGGAAGTATTGAGATACGTGTTGTGACTTGTGAATAATAGTGTTAAAATCAATCATGACAGTGTAAAAATCTTCGTTGCACGAAATATGTTCAAGTTAGTGCTCATTTTAAAAGAGTTCATTTTTTTTTTGTCTTAGGAATGAGGTTTGGCGGGGTACATATATAATTGCAGAAATTTGGAAACAAGACACTAGTGTTGGAGTAACATTGAAGCTTCAAACAAAATCGCAACTCTTATTCATTAGAATAGTTCACCTCTCGACAAAGATAACAAGAAAATTCAGTAGCGTATATAAAATCATGCTTAATAGCGTAGATTGTACTACTTCGCAACACACAAGCAAGACATTAAAACTAAAAAAATGATCGAGGGTCTACCCAGTGCGCACCAAAAAACGGTGCCAGCAGCTACGGGTTTCCCACGTCAAAGATCCAATAACACTCAACCATGTTGAAGAACTAATTGTTACCCTTGGGACACCCAGGGCCAATGCAATGAAAATCTTTTGTGCAAACACCTAAGATCAGCCCTCCGCTGATTCCACTGCAATAAAATCCGTCGCAACAATCACGTATGTTTATGGCACTGCACCACTGATGCTCCTTTCTGCATTCATGAAACTGAGCCTTAGAGTCTAACAGGGCATTTTGTGGTGTTTGACGCACGGCTAGGGTGGGTTCAAAAATGGCTACCAATAACACAAATATAGTGACTAGCACTACAAAAGTACTCTTCTTTTGCGTCTCCATCTTATTCTACACGACTCGATTTCACAATACTTTTATTTTGGACACGAGAGTAATTTAACCTAACGGTTTAGGTTTATAGAAGAATGTAGTATAACTCTTAAGTTAATACTAGTGTTTTGTATACTTGTATGTAGGTATGTTGTAATGGAATAGTAGGGGTTCTATTTATAGAGTGATCGAAATAGAGGTTTCAAAGATACTATTAATTTCAAATTAATTGATTTATTAAAGGATATTAGGTGGTGATGATAATAATAATTATTATAGCTGATTGTTTCTTTAGCATATCTATAAACTATATCAATGTTGTTTTTATTTACTTGACACACTAAAATAAGGTTAATCTAATGTTTGTCGTAGACAAAACTAAGTGGAGTGCTTCCTAGCTGTTGATGTGCCATGTAAAAAAACTAAGTTAGGAGAAAAATATTATGATCACATGGTTCGTACGTCCAAATAATATTATTAAGTTGGCATGGGAGACGACATTAGTCACCTACTCTATCTTGACCGAAGAAAAATAGTAAACTACAACAACGGAGTATGTAATTCGATTCTCTTAAAATCTTTAGTATTGAACAAGCTCGAATTTGAGATTGGTAGGATCATTGTAATGACAAGGTGTAAGAAAGTATCGCTCAATCTGTTTTCGATATTCGTATTGTAGTTTAAATTAAAGGTAGGTACAAAGGAACATTGATAATTGATTTACCGAGATTTCGCTCCTACTACTTCTCCGACTCGTATCATATCATACATCTGGCTAGCAGAGGTGGATATGAGCTAATGACCAAATGAAACGCGACAGTAATATAAAATAGGTGGAATAACAAAGTTATTGAAGGCCAAGTGACTCAGATGATTTCACTTTCACTGACCAAGTGACCAGTGACATACTGACCACTATAGGCCGAGTCGTACATAATAAAGAACTACTCCCTCCGTCCCAGCTCAAACGCCCCGTGGGCCTTTTGTAGTGAAATAAGAAAAATTATTAAAGAAAGTAAAGTAGGGGTAGTGGAAGAAAATTAGGAGAAAATAGGAGAGAGAATGTGGGGATTAATAAAAAGTAGGAGAGAGAATGTGAGAGTGAGTGGGAAGATTAGAATAAAGTAGGAGAGATAATGATGTCCCAAAATGGATGGGGCGTTTGAGTTGGGACGTCCCAAAAAGAAATATGGGCCGTTTGAGCTGGGACGGATGGAGTAGACAATTTCTTTCTAGCCCGTGGTGCATTTCCCCAGTCCCCATGTTTTATTTATTTATCTTTTATCATGATGTTAAAATAAACGCAGGTGCCAAATCATTAAAATACAATTTCTGCATTGCACTTCTTATTATGTGTTGTATTAGTCTTATAATTTGTTAACGTTTTGTTTGAATTCCTATCACATACGGAGTATTAAATTAAGCTTTATAATTTTTTATTGTTTGCTTTATAATTTGTATCAACAATGATTTCATGAACAAAAAATCCCAATTTTTTTTTTTCATAAATTTTTTTAAAGTATTCATAATTTTTGCACATGGTACCCTTCAAGTTGTCACTTTGTGCACGCGGTACCATTGAGATCGCAACATTTTGCACATGGTACCCATAGAAAAATCAGTTTTTTTTTTTAAAAACAAAAATCAATTTTTCTAGAAATTTTTGATTTTTTTTTATAAAAATATTAATTTTATAATTTAATTAACTAATTACCTAACAACTAACCGATACATCATCACTTAACGGAAAAATCTAACGGAAGTTACTGTTTGGGTACCATGTGCACAAAGTAGTAAGCTTAGGGGTACCATGTGCACAAACTTGCAAAGTTGGGTACCATGTGCAATCGGTCGAAGTTCGAGGGTACCACGTGAATTTTCCGTTTATTTATTTATCTTTTATCATGATGTTAATACGCATGTGCCAAATTAGACCTGGCAAATAGGTCGGGTTGGGTCAACCCGACCCAGGTCGGCATATAAACGGGTTGGATACCTCTGACCTGAACCCAACCCGTTTACTAAACGAGTCAAGAAGTTGCAACCTGAACCCGACCTGCCTTATAAACAGGTAACCCGACCCAACCTGCCAACCCATTTAAATAG
>JBBYHQ010000016.1:5882361-5911253 GCA_038382645.1 Spergularia azorica
CAGAGATTGCTTTCACAACAGTTGACTTACCATGGGCCACATGACCAATGGTCCCTGAGCATTACAAGAAGGGGCCAAATAAGAACACAATTAAGAAAAGAAAATTGAATGAGGTGTGAGATTTATAAAAAAAAAAATTACCAATATTAATCGTTGCCTGACGAGAAATAACTTCAGGCGAAAGAGGATTTAGTTTTGCGACATCCAACTTGCTCAAGTCCTGCTCCATTAACCCTTTACGCGCCATTCTGAATGCAGTGACTAAACTCCGCTACCCTTCTGCAAGCGATAATGATATTATTCAGGTGACTATGGTTCTAAGGCACGATGTCATCAAAATTCTTCCAAAAGATCCTCCAGTCAGAAATTCATCTTTGCCTAATAAACTACAGGACTTAAAAACGGTACAAAACAAATCCCATTAAAAATCTCAACTGCTGTAGCGAAACCCAGATAAGAGACGCTAGTGTTATTCAGATTCAAACAAGTGAGTTGGATGATTGGACCAAATTTTTGTCGAACAACATCCCCACATTTTCGACATTCTCACAGCAACACAGTTCCGGTTGAGAATTACCCCCTCGCCCCTTCCCCCAAACTCTAAAACCCCGAAACAGGCTCATCGAAACATGCATGTTCAAGTTCAACAATCTCCAATTCAACAACCACACACAAAAAAATTCATGAAATTCCCATCCTTGCTACTGCTCAAAAATTCATGGGAAAATCGCCCCTTCCCCCAAACTCTATAACCCCCATATGGCGCTCAGAAGCTGCTGAAAATCTCTCTATCCGATGGGTTTTCTGAGTAGCGTAAGAATTAAGCTATCTAATTGTTGACATAAAAAACACATTTTTATGGCTAATTGTATCACAAAATTCCCTATTTAATCGAGAAATTAATCACCTACTTAGCAGAAATAATTACCCTAAAATCTTAAGCAATAAGATACACATTTTTACAGCTAAATGAATCAAACCCAACAATAAAAACGGTAAAAATCACAACTTTTCACCATAAAATTTTACCATAAATCAAAAAGAAGCCAAAAATCCCCAATCAACAAGATTCAAGCAAAGAAAAAATGCATAAATTAGAGAAAAAATTAGAAAAAAGTAAGAGGAACCCAGATTAATAATAAGTAAAATGAAGAAAACCCATCGAGGAATTAGGCGGAAAACGTACCAGATGATCAGAAGCTTGGAGATGCTTGAGATGTGATTATTAATGGCGATACTCTCAAAAACCCTAAAAACTGCGAAAGAGAGAGAGAGAGAAAGAAAGAGTGAATGGTTGTTTAATCTGTCGAGCTGATTATTCCGGGTGGTTTGTAAAACCCAATCGGGTTACCTGACCCCCGAGTATGTTTTTAGGAGCCCATTAAATTAATAGAAACTGGCCCAATGTCATTTTCCCATAAAATGGGGTGGGCCCTTGAACTTGGGCTACATTCAAATGTGGTTTGAAGAATTGAAGCCCCAAACTACAATACTTGGTAAGCAATGAGAAACGGCAGATAGGGTCCCATATTGGCAGGGGTAACAGAGCCGATACAGAGGGAGAAAAAGGAAGAAAATAAAGTGATTATTCGAGTTGAGAATAGTGGACCCGGATGACTTTAAAATTAAGGGCAACGAAACTGAGGTCCGCATAATCACGCCCAAAACCTCCCATGTTGTTGAGCCTTCAAAACTCCGACCCGCAAAAGCTTCCGGAGATTACATATAAGACAGGTTTGAAATCTAGTATCTCGAGAGTACGAAGCATGAGCAAGTGGACCCCAGCGGCTCAAAAAAGGGCAAGGGGTAAGTTATCGGATCCACATAACTCAAAGACTAGGTAAGTCAAGATAACAGAAAATCGGACCCGGCCCTGAGACCCGACCCCAAACTACAATACTTGTCCCATACAAAAATAAACAATTTGCAATGCGTTTATATTTGCGATAATTTAAACAATGTATTTGATCAAATTGGTAGAACAATGTGCAGCTTCGTATTATAGGAGTATATATCATACTATGATGATGGATTCTTGGGCACATCATCATAAAACGACATCATATTTTAACAAGTAACCATCATTATAAGAAAATTTGATGAAATTCTTAAGCATAAATTAAGAGCACCCCATCATAACAAAAAGTTGTAAAATCTGCTTTTACCTAATCTACTTGTTAGTTTTCTCTCAAAAAAAAAAAAAAAAGTTGTAAAATCTATGTATACTACAGAATACATCGTTATCGACCAATCGGTCAAACTACCAAATTGGTAAAAAAAGTAGGGGGCAGATGACAGATTGGTAAAAAAAAAAAAAAACCCCGGCGACAAATGGTAAAAAAAAGTAATACCAACTACCAAATTAGCCAAAAAACATAAATTTTGGCCGGAAAATAATTACAAGAGAAAGGACACCATATAGTAGTAGTATTACTATTATTGAACTTCATCTTGTTTAACCTCTACGTCTATCTATTACATATAAACCCTTGTTTGAAACAACAATTAAGACAAAAATTAACTAGAAAAGGAAAACCAAAACGATATACGGAGTACATGAAATATGAAAGCAAACAAATTAAAGTTGAAAAAAGTGTATGTTCAAAGATCGTAGTCCATTAGCTTAATTGTTCTTCTTTAGTGCACATATCACACACTCTCGGGTAGTGAAAACCCGCCTCATTGATCGGAGTATTTAAAAGAATTTTCGGATCTCCAAGTTTACGTGCGCTATCGGTATGGTAATGAATTCCTACCATTAACCAGTGATAAAAAGTTTTCACAAGTGGTCGATGGAGCAAATATTTGTTCTACTTCTAGGAGTTTCGTTCACTCGATGCTCTTCCTTCTTTTATCAAGAGCATTAAGAAAAAGTAAACGAAAACACCATCATTTCCCTTGAGAAAATTTATTACTGCCAATATGTTGGCATACCTTCATATTCATTCCACCTCCTTTCTTAGTGCCCACCATTTAAAGCTAATAATTCACCTTGTTCATATACTTCATTGTTTTACTTTCAAAAATCATCACACATTGAGGAATTGCATCATATTTTTGAATAACTTTTTCTCTCCTTTCAATTAGTAATGTTCCTCGAATACACGAAAATCAGATAAATGAAACTATCATATAACTACAAAAGTTGCGAGGGACAGCTTACAAATGTGACAGTAGTGAAATACGAGCTATGTACCAAATTAACTGAAATATTTGGGCCAATTTGGCTAATAATGGGTCCATGGAGGCAGGGAGCAATGAAATCAAGTAATGACATAATTGTCATATCAACCTGCACACATTTCAGTATTTCACCAAAAAAAAATGTTAACAATTGAAAGAAACGAGACATCATTTCTCAGAATATGACTTCTCCATACGAAACATGCTTCAGACGTACTCCATAATTTTTTTGGGGAAGACATTCTTCAGTAGATTAGAGAACTCCTATAAAGAGATGAAAGATGTTCTAACAATTGTAAACTTGATCTTGAGTAATTAAGTTAGGTGTCGTTTGGATACACTCAAAATGTATATGAATTTTATTTTCCTAGGAATTGAATTATCTTGAGTTGTTTGGTTACCATAAAGTGTTGGAATTTAATTACCTTGGGGGGGCTAAGTAAGTAGAAATTCTCATGGTAATTGAATTCCCTTGTTCATCCAAACAAAATTCTCTAATTCCCATACTTTCTTAATTCCTAAGATTTGCAGGTTCATGGGAATTCCGACTTTCCGAGTGTGTCTAAACGACACCTTAGTAAGATTATTTAGGGACATTGATATTTAAAAAGAATAAAACCCAAAATTTCATTCCCATCACAAACCTGATTTTTGGCATATTTTTCAGGGGAAAATGTTAGGTTCCTTTTAGTTTTAGGTAATGTTCCCTTAGATTATCCAGACACTAACATACAGCCAAAATAATAATACCCCAAATAAAACACATTCTCTTATACTATAAGCCCACCAGAAGTCATAAAAAAGACATAGTACCAACTTTTCCATGAAAGTCATAAACCCCTAAGTACCACTCAACTAATCACTGAACCAAAAGCAAAACCTCTAAATAAAAGTTGACTTAATCCCTCAAATAACTTCAGATAAGTCTACATGAATCGTCATACATCATGTCGATTAACCTTTTTAGAAATGCTTTCAACACCCAAAAAGATTAATTACGATTAACATGAATAGCCACACGTTATTACGATTTAAAAAGCGAAAACTCTCCTTAATGAAAATGATTGACATCACATGACACAAGATTTTTAACAATAAACCACATCTTTAGCATTTAAGTTTCAGCCACCAAGACAAGAACAGCAGCCCTCTCTCTCCAAAGTCTCCAGTCTTAACAGGTTACAGCAAAGCTCAAGGACTTTTTAATAAACACACACTCTCTCCTCCTTCCTCTCTTTGCTCTACTTGTTCCCTCTTTCTTTGTGCACTTTGTAGCAAAAAATTAGGCTCTGAAATCAGAACCAAAAGAAGTTTCCAATAACAGCCTTCTTCTGCTTGCAGAAAGTATTATTAAACATATTCTCAGCTCCTAAACCTATGCATTTTGACCCTTTCTCCCTCAGATTGACCACTTACTTACAAATCTTCTTCAAAAAGTTACAAACTTCAAAGCTTCTTACAAGTTTACAGCACCAACATTAATGTAAAACAAGCCAAACATACCACAACAAAACAACCCCTCCTCTTTTTCCTCTGATCTCAACTTTCTGATATATACTTCAGTTAAAAAGCAACCTTTCCCATTAAATTCCCTTTGATTCCTGCAAACTATACTATACTACTTTACACTACAGTCCTCTATAAGTCTCAACTTTCAAGTGTTACAATTTGCATAAGTTGGTTGTAAAGAAACTTATACTACAAGTTCGGGTTTGTGGTCGCAACACCTTGCAACTAGCTAGATGCGCCACGGTTCAGAGAAGACTACTACTAGTTCTTATATGATTTGGGGTACTAGTTGTATCAGGAAGAAAAAGATGGGTTTAAGAAAACAACAGCATCTAGCTTGCTTGTCTCTTTTATTGCTGATCATTATTATACTTAAAGCTCCAAAATTGGCAGTTGGGTATGGGAGATTCAACAAATTTAGAAATGAAGTTAGTCATCATCAACAATATCAACAACAACAAGGGCATGATGGGGTTTTCACTTCACCCTCCTCTGTCAAGAAAGGAGGGAATGCACAGGAAAATGGTGATGATATATTTGATGATGATAAAAGGAAAGTTCATACAGGTCCAAATCCTCTTCATAATAGATAAGTTTTTTAGTCTAGTAGTACTAGTTTTATGAGATTTTGCAAGTTATGTAGGAGTGTATATGAAAAGTTTTGATCTTTGATTTGTTCAAGGTTTCTTCTAATATACAGTATATTTATGCCCCTTGTTTGTTTAGAAGTCTTTCCTAAATGTTCATAGAGTGACACAACAACAACAACAAATGGTCGTAAGCCGTAATCTTGAAATGATTTAGGATCGGCTAACATGAACAGTTACAAGCATCCGACAATGTTCATAGTGTATGTCAGTATGTGCTTAAATTCTGGGGATATTGATATGAAGGAACTATGATATTCAGAGTATGATCATCAAAGTATTTAATGGCATTAAGTAATTAACAGTGGAGTTGTTGGTGTAATGAATATTTTGTCTGCTTTTTTTTTTTCCAAGGTTGGTTGGTAGGAGTAGGAGCATAATTTTATTTCTAAGCTAGCTAACATAGCTTTTAGTGTAATATTTTCTCACTGTTAAGATCAATAAGATTCTGTAATTTCTGTACATTTCATACCAGTGGTATGCACCTTAGAAATGAGGTCACATATGTGACATATTATTGTACATTTGCGTGCATAATGTGCAATGATCAAATTGATCACATTGCTTAGAATCTAATGTATGACTTTAGAATTCGTGCAAACAGCAAGCTAAGGTGTAAATCTGAGTTATGCTCGCTGCATTCCTTCTCCACAAGCGTAAAACTAACGCGCACATATTACGTCTCATATAGGAGAGTGTAAAGATCAATAAAAGCCGATATGAAATTCAACTCCCTCATCTTCCAAATTCAATACCTTAGTACGGCCTCATATGCCCACCATGAATAAAGAAAAAAGTGACAAAATTGTCAAACAATGCACTTACAATGCAGCAAGTCAATCATCATCATTCGCAGCAAACAGTATAAACATTTTGCACATAATCACAGATATTATTCGATCATCTTTTATACCAAGATTGAAAATTTACGCGAAAAGTCGAATAAGTGACAAAAGTAATAATAATGAGGTTGAATAAGTAATAAAGCATTGCCCTAACTTTTTTTTTTCTTAAGTGATCCTTCCATATTCAGAGGTTGTATGAGGTGACAGTGTTCAACAAGAAATCTGTAGTGTTAGTAAAAAAAAACAAAGTGATAAAAAACAAAGAGAAGGCCATTATTTGATAACCAAAAGGGTAAAAAGTAAACCAACCTTTAGAAAAAACTGAATCTAAAAAGCAAGATCCATGAAGTAAATAAGGTAGGAGAAAAACACCCACAATAAGAAACTTTACGAACACGGCTTATAAATGTTAGAGAAGGCTTCTTGTTTTGCTATGCATATTTATTCTTTGTATTTTTTCATATGGACACTTCAAATTCAAGGATTCCCCAATATACAGGGCAGGAATTTCTTAATGAACAACATTACAAGGACCACATTTTGTTGTACCACTGTATAATAATTTCCCTCATTATGCATATCCCACCGATATTCGGTTTGTAGAGGTACAGATACACGCAACCTAAACTAAAATGATAAACTAAAATGACCGAAATTAATGTTACACTAGACCTCTCTAGGATCATCTGCAAGCAATGTGGATAGGGATGAGGCAAATGACTATACGAGTGTTACTCAAATCCACCCCTAGGTCAGACTTAATTAGAAGGTTGTATCAGGTCCGACATGCGACTCGCTAGGTATATGGTGAATTTAGAAGTCACGGTAATAAATTGGATCATGCTTAAGTCATCCTATCGACATGAACTAAAAGTTGATAAAGTGATGAAAAGAGAAAGAGTGAAGAAGATTGGATTTGGCAGTGAGAAGGCAATTCATACACATGAATGTAGTTATCAAAAAATTGATTGCATGCACATGACCAGACCAACTGAAAGAAACCCAAAAAGTTGAGCATTTCCTAAAACTGTGATTTGTAGAGTAATGCAGAAGCTTTTTGCCTCTTTTTGATACAGAGAGCAGAAATCAGGAAATGTAGGGAAGCAAATTGTAATCAACCAAACTTGTAGAAAACTCATCTTTTGGCTTTAAGAGGAGGGCAATTAACCAAAAGGTCCTAAAATGGCTAACATTCTGAAATAATTTTCCTACAGTAGTCAGAAAGGTCCCACTTTCTTTAGACTAGAACAAGAGCTCACAGGTCACCTATCAGAATCAGTCATAGAAACTTATATGGATGAACGTAAATTTTGTTGGGAGCTCTGAGAATTAAATTTAGCCAAAATCTTCGATTTTCCGTGGTTGTCGTTTGGATGATATTGGGAGGTTGAAACTTCGATGGACATAAGATTTCAGTGAATTCGTAGTCCATAAGATTTCAATGGACTAGGTAAGTCTTTTCATCCATTTCAAAGGGATTGTTCATCTACATAGAAATCTATGTTTTGAGATTACAATTTCTCATGAATTTAGTAGGCAACCAACCAATATATGAAAAAGACCAACTCACTAGTTTCACACTAAAAGATGTTATTGTGTGAGACAACCAAAAGGAAATTGTGATGATATAAGCCATGAAAACTAAATTTTGATAAGGATTCTAGTCTATTTTGAAGTGACTGAGAGTAACTTTTAGAATGTTAAGTCACCTTCATTTCTTCTTTTGGGCACAATCCACATTTGTGCAAATAGAAGGGGGAGGAGTTATATCCAAAGAAAGAGGTCGATAACATCATATCAAATCCATCCATATGTCAACTCTCGAAACATATTGAAAAGTCAGCTTCGTATAAAAATGGAGGGAATACCCTTTATCTTTAGTTTATCTCGTATACTGACATGTATAACTATCGTAGAACAACCAACGGATTATGGTTAAGGGTAACTTTTCTCGACCAAGAAACGCGAAGAAAATAACAGTACCTAGTCCCAAAGCAAGATACTCCATAACAGAGTATCAGGTCACAGAGAGAGGCCCCTACACAATAAGCACCACAAAACCCAGAAACTGGCAATATAGGGTTACATCACAAATTCACAACACAAACAAAGTTTCAATTAAAGCTTTGGCAGAACCACAGTTTGATTTCTGAATTTCCAATCAGGAGAGTAAAACTTTCAGGTGACAGAACCTCATTAAACTGCCTCCCTAGAAGACCCACTTTTAAGATTACACATGCCTATACCAAGACCAACCTTTATAGGAAAAAAGATTGAATGTGAAAATATGGCAAGAACTAGTAGGGGGGAAAAAATGACATTAAAAAAAAGCTAGCCAATCCAACTATCCAAGCACCTATCATAGTAAGAGATACAGTTCCATATTCAAGTCAGGTAGTCGTTAACTCATAATCCCCGGCCTCCGAGTTTTAACATGAATGCATTTCTAGAGTTCGGACTCAATTTATCTTGTTCGTGTTTGCAGGTTTGAACTCAAAACACAATCTATATCCAATGCATTGACTATGGTAGTATGCTACTTATAATTAATCAAGTCAAATCTGATCATTAATTACTCCATTAGTTGGGGGACATTGACTGCAATCATTCTTACTAACTAAGCAAGTTAAGAAAAGTATTCTCTTCCATAATAATACTCATAATCACAACCTAGAAGGTAAGAAGGTTAAAGAGCCTACTTTGATCAAGATGAGTTTACATGCATACACACTTTAAAGGTTGATAAATTGCCGACTCAAGTTCCTGATCACTACGCTATTGGCTTTTGCGCCTCATTATCGACCTATTTTACTCCACAAAAAAATGTAAGATACCCAGAAAACGTGTTGCTCGTAACTCTTGGTCTTTGTCAAAGAAACCAACTCAAGCCTTTAACTTCTGGTACACAATTAAAGTCTTACAGCTGAAGAGGACAGAGGCCGACCAAGTCCTTACTGAAATTAACAGAAGACATTAATTGTTTGATATGATATATATTATGCTACTATTTAATGTAAGCCTACATCATCTTTTACCCGACCATCAACTAATCTTTTTAACTTCGGACTGTATATTATAATGTTCTTCCCTTTAGTTTAGTAATTACTCTTCTTGTCTGATTCCAGCCTTTTGCATGAAGGGTTTCTTCTTGTTCCATTGCATGCACTACTCTTAAACAATGGCTTCAAAAAGAAGTACAGGAAAAAATTATAGAAATTGGAAGTTGAGTACTAGTACTACTATTGATTTTTGCATATTATGTCAGACTACGTCGATTCTCACATCCGTCATTGCTAAATCCGCACATTAACTTTTTAGATACTAAAATTGTATGTAAATAAAAGAAAACACCAAAAAGTTGTCAAAACCGAGGGAACCAAGTGCGAGTATTAGAAGTATACTTCATAAGACGTGAAAATAGACGCAATCTTCATATGAACACCGTCCATATAGATAATACAAGTATGTCATTAGGATAAGAAAAACAGTGGCCTATAGGCTATGAATACACTAAAAATAGCCTGTAATAATCAAGGAGTGGTTGTAGATTAAATAAGTAGATTTTACAAGAAGAAAGTAAGAATTAGTGGCTAAGATAAAGATAGGATCATCTTTCTTAATGTAGAGCTTTTGGACATTGTAGCTATTTATGTTATATAATATGGTCAAGCAAACCGACCCATAGATTAGTATATTAGTACTATGTGTTACATTGTCTACCCAAATTTATAAAGGAGAGATAGAGATAGGTTAAGGGTGTGTAACAGGGGGTTGTGACTTGTGAGATGTGAAAGGCAGGGATACTAAAAAATTACTTGAGATTTTGTCATTTGGCAAAATTTTTGTCAAGTAGAGTAATTAAGTATGAACCCCGAAAGAATCTAATTAAATAACAGGATTAAAATAGAATTATCGGTACGAGTAGTACAACGGTTTTCTCTATTATCGATAATGCAACTAATCTAAACTATATCATGACAAAAAGTTGAGTTTAGAACAGTCAGAAAAACCATAAAATCGATCACTAGATGAAATGCTCAGAAAGGTTACTGTTAATCTTACATGCATGAGGCTATTTCATAATGCAAGACGACTTAGTTATCACTAGTGACCAGAAAAGTGATACATGTAAACTTAAAGAGCTTCTGCTATAAGTTTGTAAGGATGCACTAGTCCATGGTGCAACATGATCGACGACTGTAACCCCTTGCCATCCGTACTCAGATCATCTTTCGAGTGCACCATGCCCAGGCTTGATGCCTCTACATAAGGACCAAAGCCCCTCTACAAATAAAGTTTTGTGCTTAGCAGAGATCCACTCTAAACTCCTTCCTCTTCTCATCTAGAGTTTGTCACTAAAATCATGGACCTAAAGGAAAGGTGTTCAAGCACACAAGACGGAGAATCAGGAGCCGATTCCACGAAGTCATCGTACATTCACATTCAATGAGAGTGCAATTTTCAATGTTTCTCTAACAGATGAGAATGTACAAATCAAATTTTTTAGATTGATTGGTCACAAAAGGTTACCTAAGCCTAAAGAAGTCAGGGCATTGGATCTTGAAAACTTTGCACCCAAAAGAATATTGTCAGAAGGTAAAGAAAGAAAGATGCATGGCTTCATTTTGGCTTTTGGCTCCACTTCTATTTTTCATGGAACCCCATCCTTTGTAGTACAACAATGATAAGGAGCAAGTACGGCAAATCACCAAAATGGGAAAGATGCTACTATGCAGGAAATAACGACATTTCAGGGAGATCTTGAAAATTGATCCCAAGATTTCATCTTTTCGTTCCTTAGTGAATTGAGGGTTTCTATTCTTTCCAACTGGTCCTCAGCTCCTCACTGGATAGTATTTCAGGACAGATTAAGATTGATCCTAAGTACTCTTCTTTTCGCGCCTTAGTGAAATAAGGGTTTCCTCAATCTTTCTTACTGATATTTTCGCGCAATGCGCCTTCTCCTCATTGTCTGCTCTCCTAAAGTGAATTCATTTTGAGTTCTAGGCTGTAAGTAACAGGTCTTATTTACATAAAAGGATAATGTGGGAGAATGGGTTCGAGAGAAACAAAATAGATTTCACATGGATTAAAAATTTATAATACATGATTATCAAATTTTCCAACATGATTCAGTGAACAAGTCTGAGAAGGTAAAACTGTATAAGTATTTTTACAGATAAGAATAGGGGTGTGTATATCTTACAGCTTAGATGCATGAGCAAGAGTTTTACTCAAGGCAGTGGCAGCCTTTGAGCCAGATACGCGTCCCAGGTGCTTGCAGATGAAATCACCAGCCAACAAGAGCTTTCGCATGTCGATGTTGGTCTCAATTCCAAGTCCATTAAGCATATACACAACATCTTCAGTGGCAACATTCCCAGATGCACCCTTAGCGTATGGACAGCCACCAAGGCCTGCAATAGATGAGTCCACTACATTGATACCCATCTGCAAAGATACGAAACCACAAAAATCTATCAACGGCATGACCAGGACTCTGACTTCCAAGAAACAACAATAAGTAGAAAAACGTGAGCGTGGTGGAGGAGGAGATGAGGATTTCACAAAAACTTAGGCGGATAGGACTCAGAAAACACTTTGTAAGGATATTAATTGATTAATTCCATAAGATCCACAAAGTTTCTCTGCCGTTCTAAGAACGATAAAATACAAGCTACAGATCCAATATTCAAAAAAGCATATATTTAATTAAAATCTTACATGGAGAGAAATGAGAATATTGGAGAGAGCTTGTCCATATGTATCATGAAAATGGACAGCAAGCTTCTCAACAGGGACAACATCTACAACAGCTTCAAGCATTGGAACAACAGTACCTGAGATTCGAGGAAATGAAACGTATAGAAGATGATTCAGTGGCAAATATATGTTTGATGAATTCAACACATCTCGCAGAAATCATAAAAAAGACTGAGCTCCACAATTATCAAAACCAGTGCCTAATGAGCTTGCTCCATGCACATAATGCCCTCTCGATGAGCCTTCTTAATGCCAGGAGGAGTTATACGTCTAATATCCTCTATCATCAGAATAATTGAGGCCCGACTCCAGTGAAAAAGTTTTGCAAACACGACTATCTATATAAATGTTAACAACGGATGAGACGCTGATTAATGTTATATATGATTCATTACAACGGATAAGACGCTGATTTAGCACAGCTGAACAGTGAGATAATTTGCATGCATTAGAATTTGCACGGCTAAACAATAAGATAACAGCTCATTTTTTACACAGGGCCAAATGTATTCAAAACTTTACCATGGACAGCCTTAGAATGCCCTTACTGGATATGAGTGTCGGTTCCTCAGTAAGGGAATTCTTTAATCCCCTATTATACATGCCATCATTGAGGCTAGAGTGTGTTTTTCACCGATTTTGGGACCTATCATAGGTTTTTGGCTCTATCATTTGCTAAAACACATAGTGTCGCTTCTAGATGCTTCCACAAAAATTTGAGCCGTATATAATCCTGAGTCAGTTTGGACCATAAATCGTGGGTTATTACTTAGGTTTTGGCCAATTTTGACCACTTTTGTGAAAGAAACCAAATGTTCTCAAAAACTTACATACTATGCACAACCTTAGAGTACATATGAGGGCTAGTTCGACTGTTAGCAAAAGTTCTTTAAGCCCTTATGGCACATGTCACCCCTTGAAGCTAACATGCAGTTTTTGTAGATTTTCGGATCATACCATCAGCTTTTGCCTCTAGTATTTTGTTCAAAACCATATTATGACTACTAAAAGCTTCCACAAAGATTTGAGCCATTTTTAATATGGGACATTTTGGGCCAAAAAACTGTGGATTATACACTTCAATTCCGACCAAAATTGACCATAAATTTGAGAGCAGCTAAAAGTCCTAAATTTTTTACCATAGACAGCATTGAAGTACTCTTGTTGGATTTGAGGGTAGGTTTCTCTTTTAGGGTTGTTCTTAAAGCCCTTTCGGCAGCTCTCAGCCATTAAGGCTAAGGTATGCTTTTGGCCGAATTTGGGTATCTAAAATGGTTTTTGCCTCTAATATTTTGCGAGAACCTATACTATGACTTCTAGAGGCTTCCACAAAAACCTGAGCCATTTTTGTTCCGAGGTAATTTTAGGCCAAAAACCGAGGATCGTTATGGCCAATTTTGAGCAACTTTTCAAAGGAGCCAAAAGAACTCAAAACTGTCACATAACAGCCTTGGAAATCCCTTCAGCATGAGTTTGAGAGGCGTTCCTCTGATAGGGAAGTTCTTTAATCCCTTCGGCACAATTCACAAATTGCGGCTAACGTGCGTTTTCGCCAATTTCGGAAAACTATCATATGTTTTTGGCTCTAATGTTTTGCTAATGCGCATATCACAACCCCTAGGGGCTCCGAAAAAAATTTGAGCAGTTTTCGTCTCAGAGCAATGTTGGGCCAAAAACCGTGTAGAGTTGTATATACTTCAAATTAAGCCAATTTTGACCATTATTTTTCAAAGGAGTCAAATGTCCTCAAAACTTTACCATGGATAGCCTTAGAATGCCCTCAAGGGATATGAGTGTCGGTTCCTCAGTAAGGAAATTCTTTAATCCCCTATTATACATGCCATCATTAAGGCAAGTGTGTGTTTTCGCCGATTTTGGGGCCTATCATAAGTTTTTGGCTCTAATATTTAGCTAAAACCCATAGTGTCACCTCTAGGTGCTTCCACAAAATTTTGAGCCATTTTTAATCCTGGGTCAGTTTGGACCAAAAATTGTGAGTTATTACTTAGATTTTGGCCAATATTGACCACTTTTGTGAAAGACACCAAATGTTCTCAAAAACTTGCAATGCACAGCCTTAGAGTACCCTTGATAGATATGGGAGCTGGTTTCACTATTAGGAAAGTTCTTCAAACCCTTTTGGCACACGTCCCCCATTGAAGCTAACATGTAGTATTTCTAGATTTTTGGATCCTACCATCGGTTTTTGCCTCTAGTATTTTGCTCAAAACCATATTAGGACTCCTAAAAGCTTCCACAAAGATTTGAGCCGTTTTTTATATGGGACATTTTAGGCCAAAAAAACGTGGATTATACACTTCGATTCTAGCCAAAATTGCCCATATTTTTGACAGCAGCTAAAAGTCCTCAAAACTTTACCATAGACGTCATTGAAGTACTCTTGTTGGATTTGAGGGTTGCTTCCTCTGTTAGGGTAGTTCTTAAAGCTCTTTTGGCAGCTGTCACCCATTAAGCCTAACGTACGGTTTTGGCTGAATTTGGGAGTCTAATTGGTTTCTGCCTCTAATATTTTGCTAGAATCTATAATATGACTCCTAGAGGCTTCCACAAAAATTTGAGCCATTTTTGTTTCGAGACATTTTAGGCCAAAAACCATGGATCGACGGATCGTTATTGCCAACTTTGAGCAACTTTTCAAAGGAGCCAAATGAACTCAAATCTGTCACTTGAACAGCCTTGGAAATCCCTTCAGCATGAATTTGAGAGGCGGATCCTCAGTTAGGGAATTTAATCCCTTCGGCACAATTCACCAATTGCGGCTAACGTGTGTTTTCGCCAATTTTGGGAACGATCATATGTTATAGGCTTTAATGCTTTGCTAATGCCCATATTATGACCCCTAGGCCCTAGGGGCTTCCGCAAATATTTGAGCAGTTTTCGTTTCAGGCAATGTAGGGCCAAAAACCGTGTATAGTATATAATTCGATTTTAGCCAATTTTGACCATAATTTTTTAAGGAGCCAAATGTTCTCAAAACTTTACCATGGACAGACTTAGAGTGCCCTTAAGGGATATGATCGTCTTAATCCCCTGTAATACAAGCCATCATTGAGGCTAGATTGTGTTTTTCGCCGATTTTAAGACCTACCATAGGTTTTTGTTCCAATACCACTCCGTCCCAATTCAAGCTTCCCATAAAATTTGAATTCCTCTCACATATTCAAATGACATGACAAGTTTAATTTGGGACAGAGTGGTATTTTGCTACAACCCAAAGTGTTACCTCTAGGTGCTTCAACAAAAATTTGAGCTATTTTTATTCCTGGGTCAGTTTGGACCAAAAATTGTGGGTATTACTTAGATTTTGGCCAATTTCGACCACTTTTTTTTTAAAGAAGCCAGATGTTCTCAAAAAAATATTATGGCAGCCTTAGAGTACCCTTGTTGGATATGCGGGTTGGTTTCTCTATTAGGGAAGTTTTTTCGGACCTTTAGGCATACATCACCCCTTGAGGTGATGTTCGATTTTTTGACAATTTTTGGAGCATATCATAGGTTTTTGGCTCCAATATGTTGCTCAAAACCTCAATATGACCCCTAGAGGCTTCCTAAAAAATTAAAGCATTTTTTGTTCTGAGACCATTTTGGCCTAAAAACCGTGACTATATACTTCGGTTCTTCTCAATTTGGACCACATTTAACGAAGTAGCCAAATGTTCTCAAAATTCACCATGGACAGCCTTCGAGAGTTGGAGCATTCTTGTTGGATATGAGGGTTGTTTCTCTGCTAGGAAAGTTCTTGAAGTCCTTTTCAAGCATGAGACACATTGAGGCTAGCGTTCGGTTTCGGCAATTTTGGGAAACCAACATAGGGTTTCAACTTCTAACTCTAATATTCTGCTAAAACCCAAAATATGACCCCACGGGGCTTCCACAAAAATGTGAGCCGTTTTTGTGCTGGGGCCAATTTGGGCCAACAACGTGCATTATATACTTTGGATTTGACCAATTTGACAAAACTTCCATGGACATTTGGATTTTGGAGCGCCAACCTTGGATATGAGGGTCGTTTCCAATGTAAGGAAGGTATACAAAGACGATTTTGAGACCTACCATAGGTTTTTGGCTCTACTTTTTTTGCTAAAACCCATAATATTACCACTTGGTGCCTGATACAAAATAAAGTGTCTTGATACAGAGATTGGAGTTCAGAAAATTAATTAAAGAGTCGAGGGGAGTTTCCTTCATATTCTTTTGTGTTTGCTTGCGGGCGACAAACTCTTACGGGAGTTCTTAAATCCTTTGCGGAGGATCGAATTAAGGGTTGCGGCTCTTTGAATTCGGTTAGGTTCAATTAATTGCGGGTATTGAATCATATCTTTAATATATTGTTCTTGTTATTTCGTTTCCTATAAACCACAAAATCACATAAAAATTGTATATTACAGTCATCAGTTTTGTTAGTCAGACAGACAGTACACATCCGAGTTCTGTACCTTCAGTACGCTTCCGCACTCGTATCAGTGCCTCCACTTGAATTTGAGACGTTTTTGTTTTGGAGCCAATTTGGGCTAAAAACCGTGGATAATATACTCTTTATTTGAACTCGTCCGACGTTTTTGTTCTAAATGGTTAACTTTTAAACTGCGCTAAATATATAAACGAAACCTTAGGATAAGTTCGAGGGGTAATATTGATTGTAATATATAGCCATGTTTACAAAAAAAAATGTATTATGGGTTTTAATGTTCAAAATACGAGTTTCATTGGAAAAAGTAAATTTTGTTTCAATAGAAAAGGTACAACGGGTGTATGTATGGACTCCTTGGAACGAATCCTTCTTTCTATGCAAAATGTTGGTTTGACAATAGTCACATAAGGTTTGAAAGCCAAAATAGTTAGTGAGCCTTTCTTTAAGCTCTATGTAGATAAAGAGATCCAAGATATATGTATAAGCACAATTCACACCATTAAAAAATAAGCACTAAAATGAGACAGACAGGACATACCAGGAGTCCCAACTCCTATTGTATCACCCAGAGAAATCTCGTAGCAGCCCATGTTAGACAGCCCTTTAGCAACATATGCTGCTTGAGATGGAGAAACGGCTCCTTCCACTGGGCATCCCACGACACATGATATGTACCTAAAGAAATTTAATCGTATCATATATTGTAGCAAGTTAACAAGAAGAATCGAAACAGGCAATCAAAAACTATACACACCCACGGACAGGTAACGAGTGTTTCTTCGCAGCAATAGCAACATCATGGTAGCGCCGAAGACTCTCTTCTATGCTACAGTTTATGTTTGACTTTGAGAAGGATTCTGAAGCTGAAGCAAAAATTGCAACTTCCTTGGCACCAGCGGCTACTGCTGCTTCCAATCCCTGCCTCAGCAAAGCTAGATTATATCAATGTAAACTTTCACCAGATTATCTTGCTGAATATTAAGATCTCAGCCACAAAAAAAATGGTTACCTTGAGATTAGGTGTCAATACAGGGAACTTGCCGCCTACATTTCGGATTGCCTCCATGACAAACTTGGCATCTGCAAGCTGTAGTACGACAAGTTGTTAACAATAAGGTCACTCTGAAATTGCAAATGGCACTAGTGGAACTTTGAGTCAGCCACACAGGCACCATATCGCAAGGATGGGCCACAGGCAACCATCAAAAAAGGGTTAACAAAAGCTTTTATGAACGAAAATAACATTACACCAAATAAGACATCCCTATAGTGAATGGCTACAAATTACAATACACCGAAGCATTGAGAAGTTCTTACTTGAGGCACCCATTTTGGTGACACAAAGCTAGTGGCCTCAACAACCGGCAGGCCAGAAGATGCAAGCATCTTTATCAACTCAATTTTCACATCAGTAGGTACTATGTTTTTCTCATTCTGGAGGCCATCTCTGGGCCCAACTTCTACTATCTTCACATATTTCGGTAAGTTTTGTAGAAGTGGCGCCTGCACTGTGATACATGGTTCACAATCATTAAAATTGAAGTAAAGGAACTCAAAAGTTTAAGTAATTATAGCTAATAAGCCGTAGCAACAGATCATTTTTGCAAATCAGGTTGCACATACCCTGTTCTGACAGTATCCGGAAAACTTATCAATGCTCTGTGAACTGTAGCAATGAGTGTGTGACACCCGGACATCATAACAACTTGTAACCATTCTCTTCTGCCTATTTAGAGCAGCAGGTGGCCTTCTTAAAACCGGCCCTATATGTACCTCCCCAACCGCCATTCTCCTTGAAGTATCTGGTCTTCCAACTTCAGGACTGGAAAATGAGAAATCAAACCTATTGCAGCAACAAGTTAACATTTGAAAGAGCAGACTGCTGAAAAGAGTAAGTATAAAGTTCTTCACAAATCACATAATACCCAAGTAAATGGCTGAATGAATTGTGAGCTATCTGCCACCAGAAAAATAGTTTGAATGTAAGGCACCATCATAATTGACTAATACGATAATGAGCGAGTTCCAGAAACGAACCCAAGGCGCCAGCCTTCAATGGACTAAACAAAAGATTCTACCAAAACAGTAGAAATATGAATGCAGAAAAGACCCACTGACTAACAAACCTGGTAACTGAAGAAATCGAAATTGTAATAGCAAACTCAATTATGACTTAAAAAACATCATATTGGCAAAGCTGAACCCAAAGAAGCACGTCAACATTGTATGACAAGTTTTTATTCTGGTGAATTCAGTTCTTTAATCACGACTAAATCAAAATGAAAATGAAGAAAAGATGCTACATTTGTCACAGGAAACCAATTTGAGCCTTCATGTGAGTGAGACATCCATTCCAAGATTAGTATAGTATAAACTATTTAACTAAGTAGAGCATAGAGAAAAATTACGTAACAGAATTTGTATGTCCACTCACTTGGCAGGTAACAGAAGCTTCGTCGCTGCCCCCTCACTGCAGCAATTCTCATTATACTCTGAATCTTTGGCAGAAACACCACCCAAAGAAAACAAGCTCCCGGGTCCAACACCATAGGGACTGGATCGTATCTGATGGCCAAGTTGAACCTCCACCCTCAACATGACAGCCGAGTCAAAAGATGAGCAAGCCCTCCTCAAAATTTGTTTAGTCAGAACCTTTGACAATACCATTGCAGTAACAGCACCAGCTACAAATAAACATTAATGAATAGGTCATTTAGGTCTATCACTCTATCAGAATGAAACAATATGTATTTAACCAAAACGATCCCTAAGACCGCAAATTTCACACCATTCATGATTCATCCTTCATTAATGTTGCTCCGACACTCTTTAACCATAAAGGATAGCTATGTCAACACGACACACGACACTCCAGTCCTCATAGACTACTCGGGTCCTAGCATTTCTACTCGGTGTCTACTACTCGCATACTCTTCAAGAGCCTGAATGACATAATTTTCACCTAGCTAATTCGATATGAGCAGAATTCCACCCAAGCCACTCAACACATGATCAGCATCAACAAATAAAACGGTAAAACCCCATTTCGTTTTGCTGATGTCTAACAGTAAAAGCGTATAAACCAACCCATAAAAATTTAAACTTTTGATCACGCAATAACCACCAAATAGGAAATTCTATCAAACCCAATTTCCTACTTCAAAGTCCTGATCTTTTTACGATATATGCAACAGTAAAGTGTTCCGTAAGCAGTCTCTCTACGTTTTCAACACAAAGGTTAAGACTTGCGTACATCCGACCCCCACTTACCACGTCATAGGCGGGACCCTTTGAGTCACTGGGTAATTATGCAACAGTAAAGATTATGTATAAGCTCATAAATTTAAGTAAATTCTGCGAAATATTCGAATTAGAAGATGAAATTAAGCTCAAATTAAACACAATTGCAACAGAACATCAAAATCAACAATTAAAATATGGGAACTGTAATTAATTGTATGAGATGAAAACAAGAAACTAAATTAAACCAAACCCAAATTCGATGAGATAGAAATTACCTTGAATTTTGTTGGATAATTTCCTGGTAAATCACCTTTTTTTTTTATTCTTTTTCTTTCAATTTCAATTGGAAAAACTCAAATCAAATGAAGTTTGATTGCAGAGAGGAGAAGAGAGAAGGTGAATAGAGAAATGCAACAATTAGAGTAAGGGCTTAATGGTCTTTTAACCTCTTGTGTTCTTGCTCTTTCTTATTTTGGTGTGTGTGTGTTTTTTTTTTTTCGCGAACTCTTGATCTAGATTAGAGACTCGGGTTTACACATTAACAACGTGGCATGACATATGCGACATCGACGTTAAGATAATATTCATTCAAAGTTATAATGTCGAGGATGACACCCAATAATCCGCCCACCAGTAAGTGAAAGTCTATACGGGTATCGAACTTAGAATTCCAGATTACAATGTACCATACAAACGATAGTCGATGTTACAACAAATTGGTCCAATTTGTATAACAAACTAGTAAAGACACTACAACGGTGTCATTTATTCTTCGTGTCTTTTCCCTATTTAGAGATTTCATTCGGGAAGTGGGATGTCCGCAAGATCCTCTCTATAAAAGGCGTTATTTGAGCTAAGCTCTAATTCTTTACTACTTAATCCCTCTTCTAATTGAGCATTTGGGCCGACTTTTGTAGGAGAAACGAAAGTAACAACCCTATCTTTCCTAAATGTAAGGTAGATTACTGCTAAAATGTAGATTCCTATTAAAGGAAACACCACAATTCCAATGAAGACATTTCCCACTTTTGGTAAGTTGTTGTGTATCAGCCATCCAACAAAGCCTGAGATTAGGTAATACACGTTGACTCCAATCAATGCAACCCCTAATATCCATGAAACTGTGATAATCTGCACAAGCACAAAGATAATCATGTGTTAGTTCTTACGTAGTTACATACTTACATACATTATGTAATTCGCCACATGATCATTAAGCTGTACTCGTTCACCTTAAAATCGGGAATATAATTAAGTTTTGAGTAATGATCGACCAAGTTCGAATCAACATCCCCTCATTTGTATGTACAACCACCCTTGGTCTCATTTGTTTTGAGCCTCAAGATTTTCTTTCGAGGGCTAACAATGAAGTAAGGATTGGGCCAGCCCATATGCATAACAAAGAGGGTTTCTTTTCTAGAGTTTGCATACAAGTCCTAAAAGTTACACTAATTGTTCTAAATAACTGGCTTTTACGTCTCATTACTAAACACAAAATGATGTAAATATGTTAATGAAAGACGTACATAAATTGAGTTTTTATGAGGTCCCATTTTGGTGGAACTACTGCTGAACTTGAGTAGTGGAATCAGAGCAAATGGAAGCTCAAATGACAATATCATCTGCAATTTTTTTTCAAAAAAATGTCTTAAACTTAAAGGGTAATAATTAATTTCAAGTAATAATTAGTTTATTTGTTGGTTTAGTTAGATATACAAACCGAGGCAATTATAATAAGTCGGCCAGCTCCTGATGATCCGCCAATGATGGACACGACCAGACTTGGTAGTATTGCAATTGATCGAGTCAATAAATTTCTTATCCATGTCTTCATCTTGAGGTCCAAGAATCCCTAAACAAAGTCAATGAGTAAGGTAAATAAAAGTCGACGTTTAGTAATATATATACTCCCTCCGTCCCTAAAGAAAGTCACGATTCAGTGACTATAGAATGTGTGTTTAGAGGCATCATAAAACGTCGAGATAAAAAGAACGGATAAATAAAATTAATCAGTAGTGTACCTGCATGACATATTGGCCAGCATAAGTACCAGTAATGGTGGAGCTTTGGCCTGATACTAAGAGGGCAATGGCATAGATGATAGAGGCCGATTTTCGCCCTAATACATTTTTTAGAAGAAATGATGCATTGTTTAGAGTTAGAGCATTGCATTGTCCTGTTGCTTCTTCTGTAAGACTCTGTGATGAACAAACTTTTCCGGAAACTGATACAATTGCTACATTTATCAGGAATGCAACAAATAGTGCAAATCCACTCTCTATCAAGAAGAATTTGCATGCTTCCTGCACACAAAAAAAGCATGATGTTTGAAAATTGGCAATCTGATTTTTGGTAAATATGATAATTAGAGGGTTTTGTTACATACATTGACACCGCGACTTGAGTTGGGGAGTTTTCTTGATAATACGAGGGCTGAATGGAGGAATAGGTTGTGCCTGTAAAATTGATAAACCTCATATAAACATTAGACCTCTAGTAGCGTCTACGAGATATTAATATATACCAATAAGCGAGATATGTAAAATGAATCAATTGAAAGTGAACGTACGGCATAACAAGAGCTCCCAATAACGCAATAGCATCACCAGTAGCTCCATGGCCATTGAGCTTAGGTATAAACATTCCCTTTAACACTTCTTTTGTTGAGGGCTTCACATAGCTCATCTCCCCAAAGAAGCAAGCAGCCATTATAAATACAAATATTGCTATCAACAATTCCAACTTTCGAACCTACATAAATCGACAAATCCGTAAAAACTACCACCCAATCAAATCATTTTGACTATATATACGTGACACAACATTTTTTTGAAGTGGAACGAGTTTATTTTTGTGAAACGGGTTCAAATAATAATTTAGAACTCGCAATATGAAAGTATTGAAACTCGAAAAATTAAAAAAAGTACGTACCCCATATCTTTGGAGTGCTAGGAGGAGAAGAGTGCTCAAACCGGTAAGAAGGACACCTGCCCAAATAGGAATGTGAAAAAGTATATTTAAGGCAAATGCAGTGCCTATTACTTCAGGTATATCAGCTGCTATCACAGCAACTTCTGCTAGAAGCCATAAACAGTACTTTACAAGTACAGGATACTCTGCTTTACATAGCTCCGACAAGTGTTTACCTGGTCAAAAGGCATCCAATAATAACGTTAATGAATCTGATATGATCGGAATTTATCGTGTAGACGATGTTTATTTGTTACATGTGAAATGTTTACCGGTCGATACACCAAGATTTGCAGCAAGAGATTGGATTATTAGTGCAAATATTAATCCGATAAGAACTACCCACAACAGCTGAAAAGTGAAAACAATAGAGCATGCATCATATAGCGGCCGTTAGTATACGTACATTAAAACAAACATGTAAATAATTGAAAGAAACGGATGGAGTATAAAAAAAATTCGGTTTTGAAGAACAAAGCATCTATTCTGAAACAATTACCTCATATTTGTGTTTAGCTCCTGCTTGCAAGTCAGTTTCCACTGAGACATATAGAGCACCAAATTATTACTATTTACTAATTGAGTAATTGTGTTGGATGATATCGTAAATTTTTACACTTAAATTGGTAGCTACATTTACACCATTAAAATCGTACGTAAAAATCTTGTTTACCAACTGAGCTAATTGATATCGAAAGTTTTGTAGTGTATGTACTTTGAATATACATAGAGATAGAGGAAGATGAACTCACAGTTGCCGGGGTCAAGATAAGCTATGGAAACCAAGAAACCAGGGCCTACATATGGTAGAAACCTTCTCCACGCGGGTTCCTATCCATCACGTTATAATTCAAGGCTTCATCAATTTAAATAATGTTGACGTGTATATGTTGATTAAGACGAATTTTAAATCGTAATCATGTTTATGGTTGATAGGCATGATATCATAGATATCATCCCGGATCATTAACAAGTCAGTTAAATTCAACTCGCAATACACAAAACGAAATCATACCGTGTCAAGTTGTTATTCAAATTTGATACATGTATGTGCACAATTTAGGCTTATCAGACTGGCTCTTACATTATTACACACTCGTTTTATTGAAGTATTTACGTTTAGTTTAAATAAGTGCGGAATAGAAATTCAAACTAAACATACGCCTAGTAAAGTTACCTGAGGGGTAAGGACCTTGTCCAGGGGCTCAAAGCGTTTGCTAGAAGGTGAAGAAAGTGGTGGAGCACTAGTCTTGCTAGTAATGACTGTTTCGTCATCAACGACGACCGCCGCTATACGGTTGCTTCTCCCTTTCCCCGGCACCGTTTCTCTCTCAACTTTTGCCATCTTTGTCGACTTTGAATATGTACAATACAATGATCGTCTTTAGTAAACTTCAGAGTGTTTTATACTCTATACTCTAAAGTATGCTTCTTAATTTGCTAGTACACTCTACATACATTATATTGACATGTATGGAACTATGGACTCCACATATATATACAAGCAATTAAGCAATTTTTAATACATTATTAAACGTTATGTTAGTATACGCATTGCGGATTTAGAAGTTCATAAATGGAAGATTAGAATTATGTATTTTAAAATGGCAAATGAAAACGACCTTATTAGTTCGTCCCCTCAAATACAAACAAATAAAGAAAAAGTTTAGAGGGAGGGGTCAAACTTAAACTTCGTGAATGAATTGAACAAAAATTCAATAGGAATCGACTTCCTTAATTTGTATTTAGATATTACATTTCGTGTGGATTAGATTTTTGTAGAAGAAGATCATTATTGTATAAATACAGGAACGATTAAGCAAAATGTTGGCCGACCACATCTAATATGCTTTACGTGACTACATCGGCCAAGTGAGAAGTTCTCGTCCTACATCATCTATCTTGAGCAAACGTCATTATTAGGCCCTGTTCGGCAACACATTAACAAGTAGAAAGTAGCATTTTGATCGGGTCAAACTGCTACTTTACCTGTTTGGCTAACATTTTGAAAGTAGCATTTTAGGTAGTAGTTGGCATTTTAGATAGCATTTGGGAAATGTTTCCCAAAGTAGCATTTTGAGTAAAAAAAACTAGCATTTCTGTTTTATTTTTTTATGTACTATATAGTTTTGATAAATTAAACAGCTACTTCTACCGAACACATCTAACATCAACTGCTACTTTTAGAGCTAACAGCTAACAGCTACCTGCTACTCAAACAGCTAGTGCAGCCGAACATAGCCTTAAACTAGTGTAGATTAGGCTGATAATGTAACTAATGGAATAACAAATTATCAATAGTACAATACTAGTACTTATACGATACCACACGTCAAAAAAGAAGTACTTATACGGTACCATATTAGCCGTATGTAGTAGCTCCATATTTCTTTAATTTGATACGGCCAATATATACTTTATTTTGGAACAAAATCCCCTTGAAGCTAAGCCTTTATTTGATTCATTAAATAATGGTTATTTTCAAAGATAAAAATACTGAGTATGTAGCTATTTCGATCTAAAAATGAAAAGTTGAAAGTTAAAAAAATATCTATGGAACGAAGTGAAGATAGTAGATGTAATCATGTAAACGGTAGAATAATCAATATGAAAATGCTAAATAAAGAAAAGAGGACAGTGTCTATAACAATCACATAGAACGTCAAGTAAAATAACGTCAAGTAAAATAACTTCAAGTACTTGTATACTAGTATATAATGACTCTTTTTTAGGTGCAATATTAAGATGTTTTGATAAATAGCTACATTATCATTAGTGTACTTGTTAGAAAATAGATGTAATATTATGATTCCAATTTCTCAACTCTACATGATATTAACAGTTTTATTTTTAAAGTGAGAACGATAAATACGTTAGCCTTTACATATTTATCTATTGTTTACACATCAATGATGTATTGGTTCATCCGTCCATGTATTTATGTATTTAACGTATCTATCCAAATTTCAAAAACTTAAAAAATTTGGAGGTGTATACCTTAGTGTATAGTTGTCAAATGTTATAATTGGTTATACCAATTTCATAACGTATATTTTTAAAAAAAAAAAAATCTTTACGTCAAGATCAAGTTTGACTTTCTCTTTTATTAACATTTACAAAACAAATATCCTAGTACATAAAAATTTAACAAATTGTTCCAAGATATACTTCAAAATTCGTCTCAAATGTTAACAAGTGTTGGGAGTTATAATCTAGTATTGCAATTAACATCACACACATATAAAATAGAGGCCAATAGCAAAACTACGAGTATTACATGGAATCAAAACGATGACGATCTAGACTCTGATAACTAAAATAAAGGTAAAAAGGTTTCGTGTTCGCACTGTCCGTCACTCGTTACATAAAATTCGCACCTCATCAAATACGAAAAAAAAATAGTACCCACAGCGTCAATACATCATCTCCTTACCAACCCGGCGGCTAAGTGGAAAGGCACAACGTTGTCACATTTTGCTGAATCTTAAGTTTTGCCTATTTCATGCCAATCCTGCAATACAGAAAAAGCAGGAATGTGCTTAATACCTAATTTGCAGAGAAAGGTGATTAGTTATTTTTAAAACCAATCAAAATGAAACAATGATCAGCTATTTTGGGACAAACTAAAACGGAAAAATCGTAATTAACTACTTTCGGATAAATCCAAAATTAAAACTATACTTCACTTATTTTCGGATAAACCGTAATGAAATAGTCATCAGCTTTTTTGGACTAATAAAAACTAAATAGCATATACTGTATTAGTTATGAAAAAATACAATAAAATTGAATAGGGCTTCAAATTTGTACAAAATTAGTTCACAGGGTACAGGAGGATTTATAAGAACATGCCACTATTTCCAAACCTTATAGTGCTTCTTTACATAATACAATCCAAAATTTCGAGGTCTCTAATCCAAACATTGCCGCGCTCTGGCAAGGATCAGAAAAACCGGCTGAAGTATCTCGCGTGCTGTCTAGACTAGATAGAAGCCAAACTATACAATGATGTAGCAATGCCAAAATGACGGAGGGGGAAGCATAATAACCTCTTGGAAATCTTGAATCACTGAATTGGCATGCACAGGCTTCTCAATCTCGGGTTAAGGCAAAATCAGTCGCAATTTTCAGTTTGAGATTGATTCCTCAGCTGCCCTGCTCATCCTCCATAGTATGAACCACTTTCCCCCAATTCTTGGTGTTTTTCTTAGGGTCATCGGTGAGACTGAACTCTGAATCGTCACCTTTGTAGGTATCGATGAAAGTTTTGGCTCCCATCATGATTAGCCTCTCTATCATGAACAACTGATAGTTGTTCTCTATAACCGGGTCCAAAATCATACTGAAGTTTGATGAATATGCCAATTTGTACCTGTTAAAATCAGATAATGGTAACAATCAGAAGGCCGGCCTTGATATGTAACAGACTAAGCTACGTTCAACAAACATAATTTTTCTCTGTCTCTAGAGTTCAATGAACAGAAATTGTACGACAGTGATCTACGCACAAAACCCTATAGGATTCTTCCTCGACACGTACCAAATAACCTACACACTCGATATAGTATTCTGATTAACAATCAAGCCACCTCTTTTTTCACTCACTAGACTTCAGGCTTAGAGTCAGATGAAAGCAGCCACCACAGATGTCAAAAACTATATTTTACTTTCAGTTAGGGAACCAGACATCCAGCAAAACATCAAGAAATTGACATCAGGGGGGATATGGTTGACAAAGCTGACAGGATAGGCGCACTAGAACTAAAATTAGCCACTGAGCTTGGACACATGGCTGAGTAGAACTCCAATGACGCCTCACGAATAGAATGACGAGAAGGCACAGCTGTTCTCCTCAAAGGATAAAAGAAAAAAAGCAAAAGGAATGTCCAAGAATGTAGGTCGATTAATGATTCAAAAGACTCGACCCAAGTAAGTGACTTCTAGAGATGAACAGTAGAGGTTCACTATGGCCAAGTTTTTTTTTTTTCTTTTGAGGGTCCACTATGGCCAAGTTATATTCAAGCTTATTTCCAGAAACCAGAATCAGTACACAGTTCCGGGGGACATGAAATATATAGGTGTTCCACAGCTTCATAAAGATCTACAGCCAGGAGCCAGGACTTTATTTAGGAAACCCTTTTCTGGGTATGACATATCAGTAACATACCTGACACCGAGTGGTGAAAAGAATCCTGGTGTCCTTTCATTTGATGCGATGTAAATGGTCCGACCTGCAGGGACCCATTTTGCAATTCTAAGTAAAATAAATTCCGGCCTCGTATCCCTTTCAACATGAGGATGTAGGCTCCTTTCAACACCAAATCTGTCTTTTCTTGTATTCAATATATCACCCCTGCGAACATGAATAGCATCATAGTCGCCAAGTCTTGCTTTTATCTGCCACCCAAAAAGAATATGTTAAGCATGCGGGGGCACACACACACACACACACACACACAAAGTCACAGTATGTGATGTCTGAATTCAGATGAGCAATTTAAAGGTGTATTTAGCATTTCAAAGAGAATCAAACATATGTTGTCCTCTCAGATATCTTTCCCTCTCAATCTGCAAGATCATTGGTTTCAAGAGTTTCTGGATGCACTCAGGGTAAACCTGCCATTTCTCTTACCCAAAAATCACTCTAGTGGTAAACTGTAACAGTTCAACAAGGTCAGGACACAAATTTATGAGATAACTCCTCTCATCAGAGGCCATAATGTTATGCAATCACTATAACAAAGCCATCTTTACCATCCGTGTTCCCAACACAACTAGCCTCCTTATGTATTGTCACCCAGACATATTTTCCTTCGTAATTGCCATCTCAACAATCCAACAATTATGTCACAGGGACAATGGAAGCCCACTAATCAATTTGCATAAAACATTAGATTATTCAAATAGACATCGGTTACTGTTACCAACTCTTTTTCTTCACAGCAGTTGCACACCAAAACAGACAACTCATGAACGTCCTTTTGCACATTGTGGAAAGAAATTACATAGAGACCGCACCACAGATATGAATATGGATTTCAAGTAGTAAAGGCCTCGCATACGATTTGTGCAAATAACCATCCATATCTTCCTTATCCTCCCCCCTCTCTCTCACAGGCCTGAGCCTCTGATCCGTGACTCAGCTGAACCTCGACTATAGACAGGGAGATGAGTTGCAGAGTTGCACTAACAGATTCATTAAAAATAATCCCATAAATTGCTGTTTTCATTTTGGGTCATCCGTGCGCAGCCTCTCTATGTTTCAATAGGGGTAAGGCTTGCGTGCATCCGACCCCCCCT
>JBBYHQ010000016.1:5911353-5932729 GCA_038382645.1 Spergularia azorica
CTCGCAAAATTAATTTTAAAAGGTGTGGTCTCGCAAAAAACTACTTTTAAAAGGTGCGGTCTCGCAAATTTTCCTTTAAAAATATCAGATATTATGATTACAGAAGTTGTATACAAGAATTTTGTTGCTTTAATTACTTCTCAATTACTCATCCTATAGAGAAGAGAAAATAGGGACACCAGGTAAAGTGGCACCAGCATCAACAATGTAAATGTTTCCTGTAATATACTCTGAGGAGTCATGGATAAGGTATCGAACCAGCGACGTCAAGGCAGGATCAGTTGAGCCAAATGTTCTTAAAGGGACTGTTTTCATTCCAACTCTGTTCAACCAGTCTTTCTCCATAAGACTCTCTGTGATTTCTGACCTGAATAGTCCTGGTGATATCGAGTTTACTCGAATGTTGTACACGCCCAATTCCAGTGCCATCATCTGCACATTATTGATGGAAATCATACACAAATCAGTTTACAGTCCATGTCTCAATGACACATAATTCGAATGCTATCATACACTAAAAAGTTTATACAAAGCATAATAATCATATATATTTTCGCAATCTTCAGGGAAAAACAACAAGCCACTTTCAAAATTCTTACGTCTATGATCAATCTTCGCATTCTGTACTTATGTAGGTTTAGTTTCGAAAATTAAAACAGTTTTCATGTGTATTGTATGCTGTATATCACAATTGCGGATACAATAAACATATCATGGCTTCAAGGACAAGCAAGCATTGTTTGTTGGGAGAAATACCTTGGTGAGTACGTTGACACCGGCTTTGGAAGCAGAATAGGCTACAGAACCAGGCAAATGGCCTCTGTTGAGCCCAGCAATTGACGAAATGTTGATGATTGATCCTCCAATTTTCGCGTCACGCATACGTATACATACAGACTTTGATACTAGCCATACTCCTGTCAAATTTGTTTTGAAGGTAGTGTCCCATTCCTCTTCAGTTGTATCTAATGGTGATCTCACATTTCCTGCAATAATAGTACAGCACAAAATATTGAAACTTTAGTCATCTGATTCATCTATTTCATTATTTGCATCTTCCAACATTTGTCACATCCAACCCAACAACAAAACTATAGTCCCGAAATGTTTTGAGTTCGGCTAATTATAATATAAATTGTCATATGAAACTACTCCGTATTATAGTTAGATCGATGATTTTTGTTGTTGTTGTTGGGCACAACTAATGATCGGAAATCAACTTACATTGGTGGGTCTCCACATTGATTTTTACACTCTTTGAGAGACGATAATTCATAATTGAGAACGATTCTTTCACAAGGTACCGAAAAAAACCCGTTTTACTCGTATGTCATATCATATAGATCATGGAGGTCGGCGGCCTAATGCATTACCACTCTGAGACGCATTTTTCCTCCAGTATATACAAAACATGACAAATCAGATGCTTTCTAGCTCAAATCACATAATCTAATCACAATTCACAAATAACAGTATATAGCATCCCAAAAACCAATCCATCAATAACATTGACTCGATCAGTGTTTTAATAGCGCTAACTCGTTAAGACTCTCATCATGCAGAGACTAGAGAGACGTTGAATGTACGCAACCTATCAATGGTTTACTAGAAACACGATACATTAACTATTAGTCGTACAACTAGCTAATTGCAAGGTGTTGCGAGCCACGTAATCAATAAAACTCACTGTGACAGAGATCCCAGTGCAATACAAAAAAGTGAAAATTTAATTTGTAACAAATTTATTTGTCAATCAATTATAAAATAATAAAAAGTAGTGAAGAACAGAAAGAGACAAATTAAGAGTTAGTTAAAATTTACCCCGAATGCCAGCGTTGTTAACAAGCGCATCAATCCGCCCAAACGCCTCCCAAGCAATCTTAACAGAAGCGTCAATCGTACGCCCATCCGCCGTAACGTCCAACTCCACCGCCACGGCACGGACACACGCGCCACCGTCACTACCACCCGACGACGACGGAAGAGCGTTAATTTGATCGCATAACGATCTAAGGCGATCAGTCCGACGAGCGGCCGCGATGATCCGACATCCTGATTTCGCCAAGTCGAGGCAGAATTCACGGCCTATGCCGGATGACGCTCCCGTCACCATCACTACTTTGTTCTCCAATTTTGAGAAACTCTTCGTATGCGGCTGACACGGAGGCCGAGGCCGCTCTTGGTTGTTGTTGTTGTTGGTGGTGGTGGTGGTGGTGATGGGTTGTTGTTTATGGAATTCTGCCATTATTTTTGGATAGATGTAATGAGGGTGGTGGAAGTGTAACGTTTAAGTTTGGGGAAGCAGAGTATATATAGTAAGTTAGGCAAAAGGGTGGTTGTTCGGTGTGAAATATGAATGAATGCATGTTATTATGTGGAAATGAATGTGTATTGATCGAGTTAGTGACTGGTCGGTCCACCGTTTGGTCCTTGTATTATCACGTACGTAAAACGTAAATGTCTAGTTCGAGAATAGGACAATGTTAAAATTCTCTGTGGCATAATTCTATAGGTGACCAAATTTTTGACCGGGTGTAATAATAGTGCAAATTAAAAGAAGATTCTAAAATGAAGATATAAGTGAGAGTTTCGTAAATTTACGTAGTTTATTGGCTTGGAATTGTTAGGAAGCTAAAATTGATTAGGTATTTAGGTTTCTTTTGTCCCATCATTTGATTAGGCAAACATCTCACATTTTCACCTTTGTTCTCTTTGCTTCAATGCTTGTTTATGGGACTTTATTTTATGTGTTGTTCACTTCTATTAATCTATTGATATATATTGGTCCGTCGTTATGGATTCATTAGTCGTACTCGATGGATGGTCATTCGTGCGTAAGGGTATACTATCGGGTAATCGACCGAAGACAGATTGGAGTAGCAAATCTAAATGCAGGCGAACTTCCGATTACCTTTCTTTGAAGACAAGGGACAATTTCCATGCAAATTCGAGTCCATGTAACAACTATGAATAATAAACGGCCCAATGTAAACGGTCTACTAGTGGGACTAGACCAATTATAAAAACGAGACTTCCTCGTCAAGATTGACCTCAAAGACCTTCCGGCTTAAGGTTGAAGGAAGTCAAATGCAAAGTCTGATTAGTAGGGGTTTAGACATTTTTAGTAACATGCATACCGCATAGCAATTGCATGGCAATTGAGGAGTTTCTTCTCTACTTAGGACAATTTACGAAAGTTCCACCATAAACAATCGGAAACATAACAAAATTGGCTTCAAAGTTTGGTACAAGAGACTAAAAAGAGACAACATGGTTATATAGAATGTCCAAGTTGAATGACAATACGACTATCAAAAAGTGGTGTATACGAAAGCGCATTGAACACACCAGACCAACAAGAAGTTGATCTAACTAAAGAAAACGTCTTAATTTCGAAAAACTATCAAATAGAAATGACAACACTATCGTTTTTAAACGCACATTTTAGATACTCCATCCTTTGTATGATTCGATACCACTGAAAAGTGCCAAAAAAAAAAAAGACACCTATATCTTGGGCCTCAGTTGAATAATCTCAATACTTCATCTAAAAATTATAGTCCATTCAAAATACTCCATATCCACACGACCACACCCATAATGGCCATAACATAAAAATGGTCAAATATTCTCGCACGTACCAAAGCTCTCAAAAATCATAACCTCCTCCCAAACTCGCACGTGCCATCCCCCCTTTCTTTTTTTCAACACTGCCGCTTTCTTTTTCATTCTTCAGAATCTTCACTCACACACCACCACCACTGGTGTTTCAAGCGACCAAGCGCCACCGTACGCCGCCGTATTCGCCGGAATATTGCCTAACTTCGCGGGCTTATGTTCATCCTAAATTCATCTGGTACTTCTTACTTTCAATTTTTCTCCTCAATAATTTAATTCAGAGCATAACTCACACTATTTTCGGAATATTCCGATCAATTAATCGAATATTTCGATCGTTTGCCGGAATATTCCTTATTTGATTATAAGTTGCGCTTAATTCCAGCTTGTTTTGATGGAAAATTTATCGAAAGTATTCATCTTTACGCTTCATGTAACTGAATAATGTGGAATTTGTAAAAGAAATTGGTCACTTGCAATTATTAGGTTAAATTTATGATATTGATTTCATTTTGATTGGAATTTATGCGGCAGGCAATAGTGAGTTACGTGAGAGTGAAGTTAGTGTGAATATGCCGAATTTAGTGAGAGAAAATCTGTTGATTGGAGACATTTCCGACGCCGCGGAAGTACTTGAGAAAGGTAGCTTCGACGTTACGCACATGCTGTCTGCGGTGAGCTCGGCGTCGATATCCTTTTTTACGGAGTGGCGTAGTTCGTTAGTGATTCCGGCGAAGGAAATCCGGCGAGTGTTTGCCGGAGATTCTGAAGCCGGTGGAGAGGATTGTTTGTCGAAAAGTGCGTTGTCGCCGGAGAAGCTTGTGTATAACTTGGAGTATGCGGGGAAAGAGTTGAAGGTGGTGAGGATGGCAGTGGCTTTGAAGGATACTGATGATGAGAATTTGTTGGATTATTTGGAGGTTTGTTTGGATTTTATCGATCAGAGTCGGAAACAAGGGCGTGTTTTGGTGCATTGTTTTGCCGGTGTCTCTAGGAGGTAATGATAAGTTTTCGATATTTGTTGAATTGTTAAGTGTTCTTGACAATCTCGAGTGTTTTTGAACTAAAACCGTCTTTATCTTATGAGATTATCTAAGCTCATCAGAAGTAACACATTGTAGTAATAGAATGTATTGCAATGCCGCATTGGGAAAGATATACACTACTCTTTTAAGAAATAAAATGAATTTGCTTGAGCCATTAGGTTGTCTCGATGATCTTTGGCAAATCTTATAGTTAATGGTACTTTGAGATGTTTGGCGTAGGGGGTGATAAGAAATGAGGGTTGTCATCTTATCAGATGATCTAAAGTAATTACATACGACGTCAAAAGTAGATGGACTCTTCCTATGATGGAATTAATTTGCTTGGAACATAAGGTTTCGACTTTTGATGATCTTTAGTAGATGCTGGATCACGTAAAAATTGTAAATGGTACTTCAAGAAGATTGGCATAGGGTGATATGAAATGAGGGTTGTCATTTGTCTGCTAAGTTTACGAGCAACTAAACATAATGAGTGGTAAGAGTGCTTGGAATAAGTCCTAGGGTTCTTGCTGTTTATGCAAAGAGCCACTGTGCAGTATCGACTTTCAATTTGGGACACTGAAATTGTGTTTCTGACTTCTAGCCGAACTGTCTCCTAGTTTAGACTAGATTTATGAAAGGAAAATGTATATCAGAGGCTGAATGGGCTTTTGGTGCTGTCTCTCTTGGAAGATGTGAGTTTTCTAGTGACTAGTAGTAGTCTGTGATCTTTAGTCTAAAAGACTTTCAGAAGAGTGTCTTTTGATTTGCAAATTAAAAGTGCTGTAATCACCAGGATAATCATTACTCTAGTATGGATCAGTAACACGACATTTTCTGTTATCGGTCTCTGTATATCGTTTTACTCTTTTGGACTGCTTTGTTTTCATTTTCTTGCTATTCTGCTTTCTCAAGTCTTTTCTCATACAGGTCCACATTATATCTTTAAATGTTTTTGCTGCAGTGCATCGATCGTTACAGCATATTTAATGAGATCTGAGCAACTATCTTTAGAAGGTGTGTGTGTGTAACAGTGTTCTAACATTGTGATTTTTTAAATTGTCTTCAAACTATCAATTGCAGTTACCAATAATTTTTTTGTTTGCCTACGATTATCATCTGACACCGTTGTTTGTATGTTCTGTGACATATTGTGCAGCTGCGCTGGAATCCTTGCGTCAAAGTTCTGAGTGTGTTTCACCAAATGATAATTTTTTGGAACAGGTGAGAGAAGGCCCTTCTTATGGTTTGTTGTCATGAGCCATGGTGGATTTTTGCCAGTGTATTAGAATGTACTGAGACACAACTAAGCTTTTGTTCTCCGCTGCAGTTGAAAATGTTTGAGGAGATGGGTTTTAAAGTTGATCATGGAAGCTCCAAATACAAGCGTTTTCGTTTGAGAATGATGGGTGCGTTTTATTTCCTTTGCTTTCCGCAACATCGTAGTAGTAATTTCGGTTTGGTTTATCCTGCATATGAGAACCACATCCTTTCTACGGTATATTCTCTGGAAATCGCTGTATTTTACCCGCTACAGACTTTGGCTATTGAAATGGTTCTAGTTCTTTTCTTGGATAGATAACTGCTGTTTTTTAGTTATTTGTTGCAATCAAGAGGACCTAGATATTGACATGCTTTTGAACAGAGACAACAACCACCCCAGTGTAGTTGGTTGCAGGACTTTTTGAGTTGCCCCCCCCTCCCCCCCCTCCGATATATTTGAGTTGTGGTTACTTCTTATTCTTTTCTCTTTTAATGTTACATTTGTCTTTCTAGCCTTGTCTTTTCATGGACATGTTGTGCCAAAATTGCTGCTATTAGGGAAAAAGTTAAGGTTCACTTCTAAAAAGTATTCTGTCTCATTCAGTCAATCTTTTGCTCTATTTTCGTGCACAGGCAGTGAGATTTGGAGTTGTATATTAGGGCATAGTTTGTTTTCGAAACTGAAGAAATAACTTATGCAAGATGATATAACATACATTGACTAGCTTGTCTTCAAGGTAAAATGCAATTCAGCAGCAATCTGTTCCATAGCTGATAGGCTGATAGCTCCCCATTTTAATCGAAAGCTGATTTCTACAGACCTGAGCATCTTTGGTCGATCAAGTTATCTCTTATGTAGTTTTATAGTTTGTTTTGGTGTTGTAATCATGTGTGGTAGAAATAATTAATCATCGTATGGGTTGGCTCTGACTGTTCAGTCTTTTGATTGGTTCAACCCTTCTGATCTTGAGCTTCACAAAATTGATTCGGAGCGTGAGAAGTTAGGAGACTTCTGTAAAAGTGTGTGCAATATATGTCGATATGATGAATTTTAAGAGCTTGTAGAGCATTAATAGTGCAAAAATAGAAGCAGGTAACTAGCTTTGCCTTACAAACTTACAGAGTATTTCATGACTGCAGGTGATTCATATAATCGAGGAGAAAGGTTAGACAGTTCTAAGTTTGGAGTGGATCCTGGCTTGCCACAAGAAAGAGCCTCTAACAAATCAGAAGCATCTTCCGTCAGTAATGTAAAGTCTAATGTAGCATATCGTTGCAAGAAATGCCGAAGAGTTGTTGCATTGCAACAGAATATTGTGGATCACATCCCGGGTGAAGGTATGTCAGCCTTCCAATGGCACAAGAGAAATGGTGGAAACAGCTTCAACAACCCTGACGATTTTGGTTGTACTTCAGTCTTTGTTGAGCCATTGAAGTGGATGAAAACAGGTATTTATCGAATTCTCTATGTTTGAAACTCAATTCCTTCTATATATTTGTTCCGTTGGGGAGAGAAGGAGCGCTTCTGTTTCCTCTTGCAAGGGCAAGCATGTGAATTACCGATTGAATGGGTTATGCTTTACTCAGGTTTTTGTGGTGTAACATTACAGTTTAGATGAGTGTATATGTGGAAGGCTAAAATGTAGGTAATACGAGTATAGTTTTATGTCGAGACAGGGTGGGGGATTGAAGGTTTTCAGGTGAGCTCTCGGAGATTTAAACTCCCCCTACAGCCTTAAAAGCTTGACATATCCTACGCACAATGTGACGATTGAAAACCTGTCCCTTCCCCCTCTTTACGCTCTTGCTGATTCTGCGTTTAATGTGCTGAGTATCCTTTATAATACATCCACTTCATATGTTATTATGTTGTAAAGAAGTTCAATCTTCGATTTGAATTCAAGCAGTGTTGTTTTGTGGACAGTTGAAGAAGGGGGTATTGAGGGGAAGCTATCGTGTGCTCACTGTGATGCTCGCTTGGGCTATTTCAACTGGGCAGGTAGTCAATGCAACTGCGGGAGTTGGATCACCCCAGCGTTTCAGCTTAACAAGAGTCGGATGGATCTCAGCACTATCTAGTCCATCACTTTGTTTGAAAATGTAGCCAAATCTTGTTTTATTCCATTCCTTGTGTTTATTTCTATAAACTTTTACAATTCTTAACGAGTCTATGCCTGTGATAACCCTGAAATATCTCATTCCATGATTTACGATTGACTAATTCTAAGTCTTTTTTCAACATCTTTTCGAATAAAAAGGAGGGGATTTACCCCATTACGTTAGAACTAGAATTTCAAAGATATTACCGAGACCTTTGCGTTTTTTCCTCCAAGTAAACATTGTTGCAGTGCATACAGGCACATCAATTACATTTCTCAGAGTATTAAAGCTGGGAATGGTGGCCTGGTGGGTACATTTGCTGAAGTTGCTAGCATGAGTAGCCAGCATACTTGAGGAGTTAGGGTTAGAAATCTTCGGCAGCCCAGGCAACTTCTTCGGTTGGCGGTTGCTTTTGCGTGGTGTCATGGGTGGGGAGGGGCAGTTTAGATCAGTAAAGACAGAGGAACATGATGTGGAAGCAGGAGCTCTTTTTTTTTTTGACAGATAATCTACTGAGTTGTTATTACATGATGATAGTGTAGCTTCTCTCTTACTGAAACCTAGAGGAGCTGAGGAAGAAGCTGAACTAAAGACGACTTTCTATTGATACCGCATTTTCTGCTTGAAGCTGTTGCTCGGTGTCTAGATTTCGGATTGTTTGACAAAGTGATTACTAATGCTTCGTTTTTGTTTAATGAAAATGAATCTTTATCAACCATTGCTCATTGTTTTTTTTTTTTTTCGTCTTAGATTTTTATGTAACTAGTGCAATTGTTTCTGTTTTGAATTACAGTCCACAGAAATTTAGTAGGGTTTGATTTTTAATGTTGAGTTGTAGATTAGTTCCAATTAAGTATTTACAATTGATAAGATCAGGAAGAATGCCGGGAAAGTGTTCAGATGGGCAAAAGTGGAAAATCCGAAAGCGTCTGAGAAGTGGGAAAGGTGAAGGGAAAAAAATGATCAAAAACTCAGTTTTATTTTATTTTATTTTATAAAGTAAATAAACAAAAAACTCAGGGCCCGTTCGGTATCACTGTCATTTTCAGTTTTTGATTTTTTTGCGTAAAAGATTTAGCTTAATAAGTTACAAAATAAAGTTTTAATTGTTTGTTTCCATAATAGTCATATTGAAAATGAAAACTGACAACTGAAAACTGAAAACCACTTTTTCTGGTTTTCAAAAACGGGACTTTGGATTTCAAAAAAATAGAAAACCGAAAACAGAAAACGATACCGAACACGCCCTCAGTTCTTTGGTTTTTAATTAAGTAGATAAACAAAAAAAACTCAGTTCTTTGGTTTTTAATTGAGTAAATAAACAAAAAAACTCAGTTCTTTGGTTTTTAATTGAGTAAATAAATAAAAAACTTAGTTTTGTTTAATACAAAAAGTCAAAAACTCATTTCTTTGGTTTTATTTATCAAATAAAAACCCAAAAAAAAAAAACGTCCATTATAAACGGACAGATACACCAGACGTACGGTTGACACGCGTTGCTTTTTTACAATTACCAGAGAGAGAGTAATTCAGTATTTACCACGTTTCAGTAGTAGTAGTAGTAATGGAGGAAGATCGGATTGAGAGTCGAGTCGGAGGAGTAAGTGGTGATAATGGAGAGACTGGCGAGAGAGATGGCGTACATTCTGGTAATACCGCACTCGTTACCATACATGAGACTCCCCCATTTATTCCTTGGAACGGTAATAATCTTTGTGCGATCAAACTTTCTCTAATTACTAGTCGTATAGTTCAATTTCTTACTATCGTATTCTACACGCTACTGTTATTTATTCATATCAATGCAGTTATTATAATCCTTTTTTTTCTGTTTGTAAACAGATTCTGATGATACGTTTGATTATGGTATGCTGTTTTCGCTGTCTGATGTCGAGCTAATGCAAGGCGCAATTGGTAATTTGTCGTCTCTGAGATTTTGGGGGCCCTAGGTGAAATTTCAACTGGGGGCCCTAACCAAGCGCGACTAGTGATATACTCCCTCAGATTAAAAAAAAAAAGATTTTGCTATTTTTTTTTACAGTTTTAAGTTGCCATGTTTGAGACTACGTATAGACTAAATGGAAGATTCATTTGTCGTAGAATCAAATGGAGTTGGTAGACTGCATTGCAGAATAAAATATGTACTAATTACGTAATCATAAAAGCCCATAAAAAAATAATTCCAAAATTGTGGCTGGGCAGATTTGAACTCGAGATGTTTATTGTCGGATCTGTATAGAGGGACGTAGAAAGAATCCAGAAAGAAGGTGTTGGCGCTGGTGGGATCAACCAGGATATTCTTAGCACTATGTCCATTGTCTTTGTTGGTGATGCATGTGGACATAAAAGTGATTGTTGATGACGCTGAAATTCGTTACCCCCGTCGTCCAACTGCTGAAGCTCATTGGTGCTTCACCACAGGCCCCTGGAGTTTCTTCATTGACGGGGACTTGGTTTGTTGTTAGGAACTCATAACCAAATTGCTCACTCTTCTCCCAGATAGCATACACGGGAGATTTTTATCAGCCAATTTCAACTGGGTAACTGACGTCTGCATTACGGTGAGAGAGTTCAGCAGATCATTATAAGTCAGAATAATACCCGGACATCACAGCAATCATGAGATTCCACACTTTGATCAATGATACGGACATTATTATTTACGACTATTAAAGTAAAAAAAAAAACAAAAAAAAAACTAATCGGATTATCACCTGTCCCTCTAACGGCTCCATCTCCTCCGGTGCCGGTCAGCCCCTATCCTCTGGTGCCGGTCAGCCTTCTTCTCCGATGGCGGTCAGCCCCTCCCCTTCGGTGTCGGTCATCCGATCATAAAAATTCCTAGCAACACTTGCAAACCCCGCAATTATGAGTTTCCACGTTTTGATTGGTAATACAGTAATAAATAACGCACATACATTGTTACTACTACGCGATAAGCGAGATTAAATGTTTTTGGATCAAGTTAGTTTTGCCATGTAGAATGACACGACACATGTGTACGTAGCGTAACAGTAAATAATTTCAATACAAGTTAAAAAATCATAATAAGTTAAGTCTTATTACTACATTTGGTTGCTTTAAATCCAGTGATGCCGTCTTTCAGTTTTGGTCAAGCTGTTATTCTTTGAGATGGTCATGTTCGTGATTAACACTGCTCTCGTCTGCCGGCGTTCTAACTCAAGGCTTAATGAAAGTCACCATTGTTGCTGACTCGGGCCCTAATGGATCATCTCTATTTGCTTTTGGAGATTGTATTTATCCCAATATTTACTGAATCATTCGATACATATAGGTGCGATCGAGGCTATATTCATTCAACCTCCTCCTACCGGCCAAGAAAAACCTATAGTCGAGAAAATCTGGATTGCGTAAAAAAACCTCATCATAACCCAAATAGCTGTCAAACTAGTGTGTCGCGTTCCAATAGCAAAACGGGAGATCCAATTACGTGGGCCGGATGGGGGAGGCTCTGACCCTGAGATGAAGAGACCCAAGACTCATGCAACCACAGAAATTGGCCATTCGTTTACACCACCAGAAGAAATTGTTAAAAGTGCCGAGCTTACGTGGGTTTACTCTCAAAGCTCACCTTCTCCTTAACAACGACACATTCATTCTCGAACCGTTGGCTGCAAGTAGAGATGGAAGGGGTAACAAAGACAGTGAAAGCGTTGTACAACGGTAAAATCCTCGAATTCGAAGTTTCGTGGACAACCACCTACGACCAACGACTCACAGCAAGCGTAGCCGAGAAGCTAAACAAGAAGCCAGGAGAGTTTCTGATGAATTACATGGATGATTTTCATGATTGGATGTTGTTTTGTTGGGATCACAAATGTTGTCGACCTTCTTTATGCTGCTGCTACCGAAATTGGTCAGACCCATGATTACACCGTAACCATCCAGGATTGGGATAATGCCACCCCCGATGGTTACCCGATCCCGTTCTCGAAAGCTGCGCTCAAGGATTGGGACCGCCCGCGCTCGGGTTTTTGTGGATCTGAAGAAGTCGAGGGGAGGGAACTGGCTAGCTAGCTTGGCCAAGATTAAGAGCTTTGGTAGTATAATCTGATCTGCTTGTTTTGTACTAGAAAAGAAAACAAGTTTAGTTCATTATTAGTTAATTAGTGTTTAATTATCGTCTTGTTTGTAATAATAACTCCGTAAAATGATGGTGTTTCATGGAATAATAATAACTCTTCGAATTGAAAACCAAAATATGTATGTATGATTACTCCAAGAATTCGACCTATAGAAAAATCTACATTCGCGTAATAATCTAAAATTTACATAAAAGTGTACTTACTAGGCTACATCCTAACATACAGAATTATGTATGTAAACAATTTCAAGGGTTTGTCGAAAGTTAGTAGCGTAGTGGATCTTGTATCTCTATCTTCGTGCACAACATTTGATTATCCAGGTGAAGTAATTACCTAGTTCAATGCGACTGAGCTTCAAGAAGAATATTAGTAGCGATATTTATGTCGTTTCTAGCCTGCACAAGTGCTTGTCTAGCGTTGTCCCGGTCAAATCCCATGGAGACCAGCGTTGTAACGGAGTCTTCTGATGGTTCCACTGAGCCAGCGATTGGAGAAGGATAGTTTCTCTGCAACAACGAAAAGATAGCCGACTTTCAAACAGTATATATACAGGTGCAAGAATATGCAGAGACACTACTGTTAAAGTGGGAAGCTTGTAATGTAGACTGAGAATTATGAACACCATTACCGGCTATCCGAACTAAAGCTGGAAAGGGGAGTTTGGCAAGGACATAGAAAAGAAAAAGGTAGGGGGAGTAGTGAAGCAGATATACTTGCCTCCACTTGCCGGCCTGCATAATGAGGCGCACTACCGGTGCCAGGGATGTTTCTAGTTCCAGCTACAGACGGTGGGCTGACCATAGATGGCCAAGAGACTCGTGAAAATAATGAGGCGATGAAATCAGGTAGCTGCAAAATCAAAAATCAAGACATCATGTCAAGGTCACAAGGTTGACCTAAAGCACTTATTATACCAAGTGAAGAGAGACGAGGTCATTATATAAAAGGACGATTCCAAGTCTCTGGTTCTTCGGGAAAAAATGTAAATAGAATGGGAACCAAAAAAACTTCATCATATTCATTAGTCTGATTCAAAAAGACAATTATGATCTAACCTTTGCTTTGCGGATGTAGAAGATGTTCATACGATACAAGAAACCCGCAGTCACACCGCATATTCCAGGCAAAATAGATCTTTTCCAAGATGATAAAAGCAACTGCAGGGTAGCAAGCACATATTATCTAAGGATAAAACAGGGGTGAAACTTTGAAAAGGACAGAGAAGCTGAAGATCTGTCAATCAGGTGGAAAACAAGAGAGTTGTTTGCCGAGCTGTCAACACAGACTGAGGGGTGAAGAGGGGGAAAATAGACAGCTAAAATTACCTGAAGGCCAGCTAGATATATAAAAGACTTGTCAGAGAAGTGCAGGCCAAACACACGAAAACGTGTTGACACCGGGATATCAAAAAAGAACGGTACAAATGAAGAAAAGATCAGGCTATATGGTCCGGCAGTGATTGAAGAGCTGGGATCTGCAGTATAACAATGCACGCTCAAAATCAAGGTTAAAGAAAACAAGCAATGCCACATTGTTCAAAAGAAATTTCACAAGCTGCTTGATTACCTATCACAAGCAGTAGTACAATTTGACATTTTAAATGTACCATTTCAATTTCCAAGCTCATTTGATGAAGTAACAAATATAGAACTGTTCTAGCCACATACAACTAAACCAGTAGCACCATTCTCCAAACTCCAAATTGCTTCAGGCCTTTACAGCTAAACATCACAAGTCCCAAAAACACATTCGAATTCCACCCCCCCCCCCCCAACACACACACGAAAAAAAAAAAGGTGCCTGATCGGCTGACCCTCCCTCCCCATATACACTAGGGTAGCATTGTTGCTGTTTTTTTTTTTATCATGTCTCATAGATATTACTAAAGGCATAGCCACATCCATGAATTTGGTAAATGAAAAGACAATACATCCCTGCTTCCAAACTGGAGCTTACCCCCTATCCCTACGATTCTTCACTGGAGGTCAAAATTCAATATCACTCTCGCAACTACTATAGAAAGTAAGTTCCTTATGTAAACAAGTTCTCCTTTCACTAAAACTAATGAAGTAATAACTCTGGAGCCTAAATCCAGCAGAGACTCAGAACCTGAAGAACGCAACTTGGTTGAAATTTTAACACTACAGCAAACTGCCCTCGAGCGTAAATTACCCGCATCATCTACCCCCCCCCCTTTCAACATTATAACCGAGTAATAGTAATAAAGCATAATGTATCATCAATTAATAACAAAATGTACCTCTAAGCAGAGCTAAGACACCACTCTCTAGAAGAAACGAAACTGCAAAAGAGAACAGAATAAACACCTGCAGAAGGATAAAACCTAAAATTAGATAAACTACAAGGGAAACTAAGAAAAAATTTCTTATAAGCAACATGATATCATTTGGAGAGCTTTTGGTTTGAGGGATCTGCAAATGGGGGGAGAAGGTGAATGAAATATTGAGCTCTTCCAAGAGACCAAGACTAATTATTTTTCCCTTTTTAAAAAAAAAAAAAGAATTGACCATGGAAACATAGTCATGCGTGAGATGACACATTATGATTATAAATATACAAGAGTCTACACTTACAGCCATGGTTGATAAGTTCTTTTACAGGTTTTAATCTCCATTCCGTCCAGGAAATAGCCGTTTCAGGTTACATAAGCAAGAAGTGAATAACATAATTATCCCTAGAAATTAAGGTAGTTACTTTGTTAACTTACCGAATACTTATTGGACCCTATTTGCCTTTCGAATACTCTGAAGTAATACAGCAGGAATAATCCAAACATCAGTTCAGGAGTCGACATAAATGCATACAATGACACAATGATCTTCCATATCTTAGGCTTCAGGAAAACATCCTGCAGAAGAACAAAGTCTTTAGTTGAAATTGTTGCAATACCAAGTTACTCCCAAGACTAATAACACGAGATGCAAGGGTAGCATAATAAAATCTCATAAAGTGAAACAGAACAAAGGTAAAGTAAAAATAGGCACGGGGAATTTGACCAACTTCTTTCTCGCGTTTGCTCCCCCCCCCTCCCAATTCGAAAGCCATATCTCTTTTATATGATGAGACAACACAGGCGCACAAATACAAAGCCAAAATGCAATAATCAAGTTCCAATGCCAATACAGAAATCACATCAATATAAATTAAAGGTCATCAAGACTCACATAGCCTGTACGGATCTTTTTGAGGGGGGGGGAAATTCATGATCCACACTCTATCACTATGCCTCTCCTATCCTAGCCCTCTCCAAGTTGCATCCCTCCTCAGTTTGCTTCCCAGCCTTAAACCTAGTCACATCGTTGTAGATCTTTGGCATTCCCATTAATTTTGTTTTCCGTAACTACTATTAGAAACTTTCAGAGAGGTGCAGGGTATGATATTGTGCTTTTGTCAGCCCCTGCCCCATGGTATTGGGTACAAATTATGTACTCTCCAACTCTGAGCAATAACATGTAAGTACTTGAAGTGTGAAAGGGATGTACTCATGTACATAGAATTATACGGGGGCAATATGTCTTCTCAGTTAATGAACAAAAACAACATTCAGTTTCAATGAGACCAGTAATCTAAGTCATTTTATCAAACCTCTCTTAAGCTCAAAAAGTGAACAAGTTGCAACTAAAAAACTACTACTACTATAAGGGGCACGAAGTTACCCTACGGGCCCCATGTTACCCTAGACTAAATGACGAGACATACAACTTGTAAAGGATAATTTTTCCAGAGTTCACATACAACCACCACAAATTTAATGCTCAAATACCAGAGCAAACCGACAATATGAATATCAAGAAACACAAGACTTCTTTATGACTATAGCTCCGTGATATGAAAGTAAAGCTTCCTTAGCCAGCCTCAAATAATTTTGGGAATAAGGCTTGGTTTTAGTTGTTGTGCTATGGAAGTAAAGCCTCCCGAACATGTTTCCACTGCTCCCAAAGATATAAACAAACAGGCCGTACTATATGGAAAATTTCAACGCCGCCATGGAAACTTGGCAAGCATCTATGAAGTCAAACTAAACACATAAACGAACCATGATAAAAGCTGTTTCAGATGACATGCCTAAATCATACTTTTCAAGTGTAATCATCAAGTACATGAATCTTCTCTTACTCATAACCACTCCATATAAACCTATATCCTTGTCTAGTCTACTGTGTTACAAAGCTAAAATTGCTCCTTCTTTCTCCAAAATTTTTGTGAGAAGTGCAAGAATATGTCTCAGGTTTTGCAGAGGTACCTAAGGCACCAGTACCCTTTTCACTAAATTCATACAATTTTAAACTTTGCATACAAAAGTCATAACCCTGCTATTCCTTTTACCAGTACGGTGCCAAACTGTATTACCACAAAGACTACACTAACTTAGTACAGTAGCTTATGTTTATATACATGGTATATGTCGAATTGCAAATATCACAGTTGCAACAGTGGAAAATAATGGCCTCGTTTCACCTAGACAAGCATTTATCTTATGCTCAGGATCGAACCATCTTTTCACATAAACAAAATTATTGCAGGAAGCAACCTCAATTGTAATTATATTGGTAAGTCTGTAAACATCCAACCTCGCACTCTGACCATCAAAAACCTCGACTGATGATTAGGATACAGAATCCTTAAAGGCCCAGCTAAAACTTTCAGCCACATTAAAACGGAAACTAAAGTTTAAACTTTGTGCTCCTTTTAAACAAGACCACAAGGAGATAATTAATCCTCTCAGCTTCAATACCAAAGACGAACGATTTCGATGGGCAAACTGAGATCCCCTTAAAAGCCCTCAGAAGTCACAACCTGAGCTCAAAGAGAAGCTAGATACACTATCGACTCCAATTACGATCTGATTAATGTCCACGTCCCACGAGAAGGGAGATTTCACTCCACCCATATAATCAGTAACACAAACAATGCCCACCACAGTAAACGATTGTAGATAACACAAATCACATCAGCTTATCAAAATATTAGAAAGAAGGGCACCTGATATGAAAGACCAAGCTTGTGAGAACGGCCTTGAAATCCAAAGAAGATGGTAAAGAGGGCAGAGGATATAACTATAGCTTTAGTAACAGGAGCACTATCTGTCACACAAATAAAGATCACAACTTTACACCATAATCTTGTCAAAATTGCCACAAAACCACATAAAAAAACCTCCCTTTGCCTAATCTATGAAGTAGGGATGCTCCGAAAATTCGACATGATTTCAATTACCCACTACATACATACCTAAAGATCATATCTTTACACCATAGTAGTGACCAACAAGCTACAAAATTGCACAATAACATCTCACTTTGGCTTTATCTACGAATTTGCCACGCCCCGAAAATTCAACATAACTTCAGATATACTCATTATATACATCAAGATCATAACTTTCGAACATCAATAATTTTATGACCAATCTATGAAGTGGGCAATGCTCCAAAAGTTCAACGAATTACCAATATTCAGAAAAATTGAATTGAGATCATAGCATCCAAACATTATTCATCAAAATATGCACAAAATCATAAAAAGGGCACCTCAATTTTCACAATCTATGATATGGGTATGCTTCAAAATTCAACAAAAAGAAATCAAATTAATAGATACTCACTGAATCCAGATGGACCACCGTTCATCTTCAAATGTAGAGTGAATAATACGCCTTTTCCTCTCCCTCTTCCTCTTCTTTCTTATGGATTTTTGTGGTGTTTTTATTCGATTTTATTACTTTGTTGCCCAGAAAGTAAAAAAAAAAAAAGTAAAAACTTGGGGTTGTGTTTTTTTTTCGCTGGATTATTTTGTCTGAGGTTTGGTGAAAGTTGGAAACCTTGGAATTTGTTGAAACTTACTCAACACAACTCCTTGACTTTCTGGGTCTTTTTGGTCAACCCTCTACAATTTGATTCTTGTGCAGTTCTGGTTGTTGGGCTTTGGGCTTGTTCGGTTCGCGACGGAAAAAAAGACGATGTACTTAACGATTCACGTGTTCTTGTTTGTTTTGTTAAAATCGTAATTCAATAGAATAGAAGGATTCGTTATGTACATTGTTTCAAGTTCACTTGTGCAGTTCTGGACTTTTGGCTGTTGGGCTTGTCCGTTTCACGACGGAAAAAAAAAAAAAACGATGTACTTAACTTATCGTTTTTTAAGGGATTGTTCATTAGGGAGTAGAGTTACGGGTGTCATATCCATTGAGTTTGATCGAGTCAAAATATAGAAATGTAAGAAAATGGAAGAGCGTGTTATATGAATAGTGCTATACGCACAAAAGAGAATTTTGAATTAAGGTATAAGAATGTAGAATGATTCTCATATGAACTTAATCCGTATAATACAATAACTCGGTCAAAAAAAAAATTGGGTAATACAATATGATGTAATCTGTACAAGGGCTCTGCATTCTTGGTATAAAAACCGGAGGCAAAAATCGCTTTCTGATCTGAACATCGCTGTTATGACAACGTCTTCGCGCTATTTACAGTTCTTGGACAGATGACAAGATCTCAGATTCGCAGGTCATCAGCTGGTATGAAGTGTAGATGGTAGAAAGCCGAAAAAACTAGCTTAGGACCTTGGTTGGCCATAGGCCTTTCCATGTGGTTATCTCTGCTTGACTGTATATTTTTCTGATTCCTCCGTAGAATCCATCTGCCTCATTTCCCTCTTCGCGATGATTCTTCCTGCTTACTTTCTTCCTCCTCCATCGTGAATCAGGAGCGTACTGGTTGAACTCCAGGAACACCGAGTCTGTTTACGTGATAAATTGCGTCAGATCATCAACTCAGAAACAAAACGTTGTCTTGCAGTGTTGCAGGTTAAAAGATACTAAAAAGGCCTGCCTTGATTCATAAAATTGAAAAGGGCCATAGAATCGCATATTGCTTCAAACGCTAAAGGCTGCATATGACAGGAACAATATATCTCGTGCAGTTTAACCACAGTCGAACAAAGAACAACGACTAACATGGACCATCATTAGAAACCGTAAATAAGAGGAGGCAACTTAACATGGGTGGAACCACAAGATGAAATCAGCAACAAAGGCCACACATTATATACTAAAGCTGGCAAATCTGTACCAACAAGTTCAAGACTTCAAAGTCACAATCTTCATGTTGACTCTTTATTACTCCATATTTACATGGTCACTCTTTCACTGACCCCAGTTAGACATTATATGCATTAGCTTTCTCCAACTACATCAGTTGTATGCTCTATATGCACGAGACGCTGAGAGCTTGTCACCACATAGTTGAGTACCTCTCTTCAAGACTTCAGGAACCAATTGTATGATGTGATCTCTTCATTGTTCATTGATTCCCTCAACATCAGGTTTATTGAAAGTAATAGATCAGATGGTCCCATGATCTTGACTAAATGAATGATTGTTAGCTATCAGCATTGCGACCGAGGACCACAAAAACTCACACCACGTACCTTCAATATCTATTCCCTACTCATAACCTATTGTTCCGAAATCGACTGATGTGCAAGTGTGGAATCAATACTTACGGCAAAAGCTATCATTCTACCACCCTTTGAAAAGTCGAAATCAAAGAAGAGTGCAGGGTGTAAAATCTTGGGTACATCAATGGGAATTTTTATGCAACTAAATTACGTACAGTCAGTTCTGACTCTGATATTTCTAAAGATATTTCGTATTGCAATTCTGCGTATCTTGTTAATCTGTTATGCTCGATTAGTCGCTAGTCAACATAGATAGCAAAACATATTGCGTTCGAAGACTAACAAATTGCAATGAGCAAGTGCAATGTATTGAATAGATTATTCAGATGAAGTACAGCCAAAGCAATTATGCCTTAGAGTTTAGATGGTATGTTTTGACGTTTCCCCTTTCAGTGCTCCTAAGAAGTAAGAACATGCAAATGAGAAACCACAGTGTTCGACTTCTGTCTATTATTGAATGATAACAAGCACAAGTAATCATCTCATGGGAAAGTTCATTATTTAAGCAAATACAGCAACCGGTGTAACATGAATCCTCATATGAAACCGTCACATTGTAAAGCCATTATTGAAGGAATCAGCAAATACATTTCAAACAATACTTTGGTGCAAGCAGATTATTAGGTAAGAAATTAGTACACTCACCACTATCATGACAGTTGCAGTGAAATTCATTTCCACTGCACGATTCCAGATGACCGATAACTCCATACCACCAACCTGCGACACAGAAGAGAACAGCATAAGAATGTTAGCAATCAGAAAGTCAATACAAACACGAAATTCGAATCTCTAAAGTGCTTCCAGAGGACAGTAGTCTTACACACCATATGGATATGCTCTGTTTCGTCTCCATTGAATCTCAAAGTGATCTCCTGGCCTCAGATCATCGAGGTGATCAGAGGTATGAAGATTATATGGAGGCGTATCAATGGGAGGTGTTCTCAGCCTACTCCATGTTATGTTCTCCTCTATTGTGCGTCGACCATGTGGGGAGTACCTAAACCAGATAAAATTGATTCAATTTCATATCCAAGCAACCATCACCTAAACTTAATTCTGAAGAGTCCAAATATCTTAACGTCGTAAGCTCCATACTTCAATCACAACCACAAAAAAAAGGTGAGATGGCATATTCATGAGAACAGGAGTTTTAAGTTTTAAGGGTCTTGGTGATTCATTTAAACACGAAATCTTAATAGCTCATTCGAAAACATCGAAAACTCAGTCTATCCCACTAAAGAAAACTTACAAATTCAATCTCTTAACCAAGTTATCTCTTAGCAACCATAGGTTCATAACATGCATGCAGACTATCACCTACTAAAGTCGCAAAAACTTGGGTAAGACGGCATAAGTAACCACGAGGACAAGGCAACAAGCTCGAAATGTAAAATTGAAACCATAAAACCTCATTCTACTCATTGTTAGGCTGTCTCACCCATGTTTAAATCACGTGAAATTCAAGATACCAAATTTAAACAAACCAGAGGCGGATTAAAAATGTGAAGATTTTCGATTTACCTAGCCTGGAAGGTGTCTGTTTTAATGTTGTAGCTGAGTTCAGCATCATAGCATGACAACATGAATCCATCATGCCCATTCTGCATCAAAAAAAAAAAAAGTTATAGCTCCAACACCTATAGGGGAATAATTGGTGATTGCCATTATAACAGAAACATGGGTTACAATGCATACAACAAAACTTGTACCTCACGATTATAAACCTGAGCTGGGAACCAAAACTCGCCGCTTTCAAGGGAAAGGTACCAAGCCATGATA
>JBBYHQ010000016.1:5933007-5944486 GCA_038382645.1 Spergularia azorica
CTCAGCTGGTGAAAGCTGCTCCAAAATTAGATCCAATGCCAAATCATGCAAATCCAACAATGAATTTCCCATATCACTCAACATGGCATGCTCAAAACTTGCATGATTCTTCAACATTGGCCTTAAAACCTCAACTTCAAAAACTCCAAATATAAGACCCCTCTTTCTTATATAACACACAACTGAATTGGCCAGCTGAACCCAGAAATTTGGTGTCAATAATCTCACCATTTCAGGCAACTTTGGTGATTTAAAGAAAAAAATGAATGAGAAACAAGATATCAAGAACAAAAGCATTGGAATTGAATCAAAGATCAATATAATATAAATTATAAAGTATAGTACTATTACTTATATAGTCCTAGTTGGTCCAAATAGTAATATTATTAAAAAAAATTGAAATATTGGTATTGTGGTACAACAAGATCCAAACTTTATTGCACCAAATTGATCTGCAGAGGAGAATCCTATCCTATAATACTTAAAGTGGCAGCAAAATCTATACAAAATGTTGAGTAAAGTTGAACAAAAAATGAAAGCAAAAGAGTGGCTCTTGCTTAGCTCAGCTAAATAACAGGAGAATCTATAGGAAAGAATTAATGAAAATTTGATTAAAATATAAAGGGACAATCATAGACAACCCAACCGACACCGTTTTAATGGTTGGTAGTTACTGGTTTAAAGAATATTAACACTGACCATACAATATACAACATACACCATACAACAACAAAACAGATGGGGGGTGCATAAATGCTGCTGTGCATCTAGATACAGTGAACTGCTACCACTATCAAAACAGAAAACTGTATATTTTTGAGCTGAAAATTATTATTTTACATCAACATAGTAGAATTTAGTAGTAAGATGAATTTAATGATTGTGTCTCACACAAGTGGAACACATAAAAATATCTGATGGAAAATAGACTGACAACCACTCAAAATGTAATCCTTATTGTCCTAAAAATGCAGACCCCAGATGATCAAATATGCTGAAAAAGCAGGAATCATTGCGAAGGAAAGCTTGTAGTGGAAATTTTGACATGAAAGATTACCAAACTGCAGACCCAGATGATCAAATATGAAGTTTATGCTACCAAATTACCAAATATATGCTGAAAAAGCAGGAATCTTTGGGAATGAAGGAGAATTATTAAAAGGGTAATCAAGGAAAGTTTGCAACTTTGGGAGTATAGACATTAAATTTCACCAAAATGCAAGAAACCCAGAAAAAAACCCATGAAAGAAGGTTTAAAAGAATTGGTAAAGTTGAAGTGTGATTGTGCAATCTTTTTAACTTATAAGAGAAGTTTGTCACTATAATATGCTTTCTAGGCCTTTTTTTCAAAAAAAAAAAAAAAAAAAAAAAAGAGAGAGAAAGTCACAGTCTAAGAAATTTCAAAGGGCTGCAAGCCTGCAACTGGGTGTCAATGTTGAGGATTGGAGAAAATATGGGAGGAAGGTCACCTGAATCTTGCCTAAATTCTACCAAACTTCTCCAACAAACTTCTTACTATTCATAGAATCATAGCCACCTTTTTTTTTTGAGGGGGAATTCATAGCCACCTTTGAGTCAATCATAAGGAATAAAGGCAATCACAAAAAAAATTAGTGGGATTTCTTTACTATGGACATTGTATCAAATTTCAACCGTACTTTCCCCATTTAGGATGAAATCATCACTCACTCTTATATTGCTTGTGGAAGTCGCAATTCTATAAATATGAAAACCAATAAACCATGGTTCTAAAGTTTGACCCCTCTTATATTATATGGTCCTAGTACAACATAATATATGGACGGCATTATAATATACGATACAGAGTATTGGTATACCGTTTCGGCCCACATGTCCTATGAATAATCGGAAAGTTTATCAACTTTTGAAGTCAGAAAATTGAGTAAGAGAATAATGAACGGCAACGATTTCCTAGCATATGTGACATACACACTCCATAAACTTTATCCTGTAACTGAGAACTGGCAGTCAAAAGGTTGGAGAAAATCCAACCATCAGCCACATTCCTCCTGTGTTTCCATAATTTTTCGTCAGAACTTGGAAGTCACTACCGATATCTCACAGGCGCAGGAAGGCGCCATGGTTCTAATCCTCAAAACCATTTACATATGATGAGTTGATGACACATACAGTAATAAACACAGGCGCAGGAAACTCCTCTGCCCCTTCATTTGGGCAAAGATGGTCCTACAGTAAGACGGAGTAAGAATTCAAGATTTGGTGCGTTTTGAAAGTTTCATTATGGAAACTCGCCCCAAATCTTGAAAGATCGATACATCTTATCATAGGATGGTCTCACAAAAATCTACTCATGATAACGACGGTCACATTAAAGGGAGAAATGAATGGGTAACTGATTTATATCCATACCAACCCTGCAGGTCTGCAACACAACAGCAGCTAACCAAACATGCATCATGTGAAATGACAGAAAAGAGAACAAACTTCTCATACAAATGAACAAATATAAAACAGAGAGATGATGTCTCAGCTAAACTTCCCGAGCAAACCCTTACAGTCCTAAACCAACAGTGCGGCCATCCCTTCGTCGGAGCCCAGCAGTGTATTGCTTCTCCAAATCCACTTGCAAATCTCTCTGTTTCTCTGCATCTTGGCTGCTTGCGGGAATTGAGTTCACCTTCATTTCGCCCTTCACACCCTACAATTGGCCATATGTACCAAGGCAACCTCAGACTCTGAAAATGTGTTAGTAAAATATACTAATAAAGGTGAAGAATTGGATTAATTCATTATTAGTAATCTTCTTTATCAGCAAATACTAACCTAGAGTTTGCATAATCTTTACAATAAAGTTGCCGAAAAACCAAAGCAATGCTATATGAAAGAGAATTACCATGAGTTTGTTAAACTTCTCTTGCCGTTCACGATCAGAAAATGTGGCAGAATTCCAGCGGTGGCTAGGCTGTATATATTAATAAGACATACAAAAATAAGAAGAAAAAAAAAATAAGCAGAAAAGATTGGTGCAAAGGAAAGACGTTTGCAGGGATACTAAGAAAGTAAGAAATCTCTATTAATTTGCCAACAATCTCGACTATACAACAACAACAACCAAGCCTTATTCCCAAAATGATTTGTGGTCGGCTAACATGAATCGTCATCAAGTAACCGTCTTGTGTACGCCATAAAATTTCAAAAACGTTGTAAACCATTTAGAAATATTGACCAACAATCTCGACTATGATGCAGGAAAAAAAAAACTCGACTATGACACAAAATGCAAGTTCTTGAGATGATCAGCAGTTGTTTACGAATGGGAATTGTTCATGGATCAACGGAGGCAGGATGATGAGAAAAAATATAATTATACACTTATCGTGCCAGTACAACTAAAAAGAACTGCACAAGAGAGAAGTCAATTTTATCAAGCACGTATGACTGCTACCTAATAATTAGGGCAAAGGGTCAATATGAATGTCTAGTGAGGGTTTAGATACTTTTTAGCCCTGACTTCACTTCATTGAGAGAGAACCAACTATGAAAGGAGCATAGGACCTAAGTACCTCTTCCGCTGTGGTGCTCTTTTTGTTTCCCCATAACAGCTTTTTCTTCTGATCAGCAGTCATGAACCCCGTACTAGTAAGATTCTTATTAACTGCATCAAACACCAAAAATATGTCATATCGCCGAAGTCATTCCTACACAGAAAGTGGTAATGTGTGGCACAATACCAGGATCAACAACACATGTAATTGCTACTCATCACTACATCTATATCTCATGTCCATAAACACCTTCATAGCAGATGCTTGATAAAAATATAGTTTAGTTTGCTATGCTTCCATCATCTGCACCATGTAAATTTACCCCACCAAAAGGGATGTCTCAAGAGAAAAACGGAGTATGATGTGACAAACATATGGACAGTTACAGGCAACAGATACATCTCACGACCTTCTCCACATTTTAGATACCTTAGAAGTTAAGTTCTGTTGGAAAATTAAGTTTTGACACATCTCTTCTGGGTAAAAGATATCACAAATAAGACTTTAGACAATCTAGACCTAGCACCTAGCAGAAAAGGTATGCTGATGAAACTCAAATAAGAGCTATAAGAACATAGCCAGCTATTTTCAATACATGGTCCCTTACACCAATTACTAAACAGCAGACATAGGTGCAGTAACACAAGCCCAATGAGAGATGCAAGAAGCAAAAGTGCCTATGCTTTGATAGTGGGTATCCATTACATACAACGGAAGACAGAAAATTTAACAGGATTGTTAGTTACCTAACTCAGCTGCTTTCATCGCAGAAACTTTAGCAGCATCTACACTTGGGACAGAATCAGAGCCAGTAGGAGCAACTTGGTCAGGCGAAAGTTTAGAACCATCTGTATCATAAACTGCAATTACAATCTTGGCCAAAATGACTAAATCTAGAGGAGAAAATACAGCAAAGTTACAAAGAAAAAAAAAAACGGCCGACATCTCACCTTTCCTTGCCTCAGTGTCTTTGGAGCTAAATAGCTTTGGTCTTTTGGCAGTAACATCTTCCCTCACAAAACCAGACTTATGTTCAGCGTTCCCTGCTATATCAAGTTTATCACCATGCCCGTCCAGCTTATCCTTTTTCAAGCTTAATTCACGTTCCGACTTTGCACCATTTACATCCTTCATATCATCAGTTTCCCATTTCGAGTTAGAATCACCTCGTTGCGGTAAAGAATCTTCACAGGAAGTTGTACGTTCAGCTTTATAATCCCTAGAACTCTTATAGTCCCTCTTATCATCTCGGTGATCTTTGTCCCTAACATGTCTATCACGATTATCATACCTACTACCATGCCTCCCATCATACCCAATCCTACCTGAAGATGATTCTTTCTCTTCCTGTTTCTTAACTGCAGCATCAGATCGATCTCTCGAATACCTATCTGCATCTCTGTAGCGATCCCTTGGCCTATAATGGTCACTCTCATGGTCCCTCGAATCAGAATGACCGCCACCTCTCGATTCTCGATTTGTTCTATATGACGATTTCACATTACCTCTATCATCTTCATCAGCATGTTTACCATATCTAGAATGCTCGTCATGCCTACTACCTCTTGAAGAATGTTTGTAAGAGTCACTGCTGCGACCGTGTTGGGTCTTACTGGAACGCCTGTCATCCACTCTGTCTTCATTCCTTCTCTCATAATGAGTCACTTTGGAATCTCTTGTAGAGCCACGATCATGTTTTAGGCTACCTGAAGAGAAAGCAGCCAGTGGATACTTCAGCTTACACTCCATAATGCAAATAAGATAGCAGTGGGAAGCATGCTAGGAAAAACGTCATTTTGAACCACCTAAAAGTTTATGGCCCACGAAAAGATTCAACTACTCTTCAGCATAATACCCATCAACAAGTAAATACAACAAAGGACATTTCCATATATTGCGACACTAACACAGCCTCAATTAAAAGACCCAACTTGCTTAACATGAATATAAAGAAAATATACTCCCGTTTACTGTGTTAGAAGTAAGAATGTGTCTAATTCTTCAAGCTTCACAAAAGTGACAGTGCATCTTAAGATGGATAGAAGTTGCAACTTGACAGACGCTTAGAAAAGACATGCATTATTGCTTAACACACCTAAAAATTACAAACAAGAGCTTCAAAAAGAGATAGAGAAAACAGCAATATGGAACTGCCATCATTGTGCTTTAAACTAAAAATACCATGGATCCAACCGATACACTTCAGTAATCACTCTCTCCGACCCACTTGATTCTTATCATTGGAAAGGCAGAAAGTTATAGGAGATTTAAGGTTTACGGGGTAGGGGAAGTTTTGAGGTGAAAGAAAGGGTGGTGAACCACTTTAAAATGTGAACCAGCTGGCCTAAAAAGAAAATGATAAGAATCAAGTGTTGGACGAAGTACAGTCGTAGCGAAATAGCAATACTCTTACATAGACTCTATCATGCACTAGCTAACAATATCCTCTTTTCCCTCTGCTAAGAAGTGCTAACCATATGCTCGTAAGATGCAGCCAGTGTGATAGTTCAATAGCAGTAAGTAATTTCAAATAACTAGCTCTTCTTAGTACTAAGAAACCAGTACGATCAACTAACATCTAGCAACAACTTCCAACCGCAAACAACCAATCAGTAAGGTGCATATCACAGAAGAGGAGGGACTCACCGTCTTCATCAGACAGTCCAGCCAGAGGAGAACGACGCCTATATTTTCGATGAGCTGCTTCATTTGTGAGCTTGCAAAACTCAGCCTTCTGCTCATTACTTTCTTGGTTGGGGGAGATTAAATCAGAATCCATAATCAGAATTTAGAAAATATCAGGCTACCAAATAGACCTGCAAAAACAAATAAAAGTTGAATACCACGAAACTTCCATCGTGAAAAATATGGAAGAGGAAAGTATAAACCAAAGGAGTGGACACCTATTGCATCACCTTAGGTCTCCTACAACAGTATAATTCAGATTTAGTTTAATGTAAATCCCCATGTATTTGCAATCAAATATCCCAATGTGCATGATAGATACCTAACAAAATTGACAATCATGGCACGTCTATAAGCATCGATAGAAACTTCTCTAGCTTAACACACACAAGAAACCAATATATTCTCCAACTATATCTGATCAACTCCAGAAGTCCATAAGTTTCTGAGAGAGGAAACATATAGATACCATACATCCATAGCAACTAACCTAAAGATCAAACATGGTGGAGGACCCTATGAACTAGCACATCCAATCCCCAAGATCAAGTAAATGTTTGTGTATACACAGTTGAATGAGAAATTTAAAATGAGAAAAGCGAGCAGTGACCTTGCTTCAGTGAAACAACTGAAAGTAACGCAATAAGGTCCCTCCCACCATTTCACCATAATTCGATCTCACCAAGCTGAAAAGTCTTTTTCTTTCTCACCTAACATGTTTGAAATCCTAATTCTCTAACCATTCAGTTCCTAGATCCTTCGTTCTTCCCATCATTTGACCATCTTATTGCTCTTACAGTAATGTACAGTCATTAAAGAATGTCGGATTTGGGACTGGAATCAAACAAGAACACAAACTTTCATTCAAAAACCTTTCATAGATACAACATATCTTAGAGAGCCAACTCAACCAAAAGTCTAGACTGATGGTTAAGGCCCAATAATTGGTTATATCTTAACACTCCCCCTCACGTGAAAGCCCTTTGGGCTTGAAACGTGGACTGAAACCACTTGAAATGTGGATGATAAATGCACAAACATTGTGCTGAAATTCCACTTGAAAGGAGGGGACTCCCAGGATTTGAACTTGAGACCTCAGGGTCACTGAGACTCTGATCCCATCTGAGAGAGCCAACTCAACCAAAAGTCTAGACTGATGGTTGAGGCCCAATAATTGGTTATATCTTAACAACATACACCATACCATTTCAAAATTATTAATCATGGACCTCCAAGTAACTAACTTTCGCATTTTACAACCACGAACAAGTCTCGCTAACCCAATGAAAACTTTAACCTCACAAAAACCGAGCAACGACTGCACGTATACCTTCATCCTCCATCAAGAAGAAAAAATACAACCTAGCATAATAAACCCCCACAAAGCAGGAACTAGAGGTCTCGAAATAGGAAACCTTACCACCAGCTAATCGAAAGGCGGGTTCCGAATATCACAGCATATGGGTAATCTCAACACATTTCTCAGAATTCAAAATGCAGTAACATATCAACGTATATCACAGTAAAGCCAGAAACTTTATAATTGTCAATTGACAAAAAAGCTGCGAATAATCAACTAACTCTACCTCAATAATCAATTGAATTAGAAAAGTATTATAAAACCCTAAAAAGTTCATCCAAAAAGATGAGAAATTTCTACAAAAATTGGGGGAAATGAAACCCTAGAATCATACAATCCACAAAATCGAATTTTGTATTCTAAACATCTTGCGAAAAGTCGATTAAATCAGAGATATAAAGAGATTGGAGAATTAGAGCGCGAAAACTTACCCAAATTTTAGGGTTTTCGAAAAATCGACGTTTCCTCTCTCCACCGCTACACGGTTGTTTTGCGTCGTAAATTGTCGCCTGAGGGTGTGGCCTTACACTTCTTTCTCACTACTTATTTTTGGGTCTTTTTGTTCTTCCCCTTTCTAGTGCGTTTTAGGTACCCTTTTAGATATTTTCGAATCTGGGCGTTTTTTGGTTTGTGCCGTGTAATTAAGTTCAATTTTAGCCGGATATAAATAGATGTTACGAGTTAAGATGACATCTGAAACGACTGCTCTTTTGGTACCTCAACATCATTTTTGCTAACATATCACACGGCGAAAACTCTTGCTCAAACTTTAAACAACTAGTTACTAAAACAGTTGGTCGAGGGTCGAGAGTAGACTCATGTGGGTTCAAACAGTTTCCTCGTCAATTAACACTTTAAGACTTACCTGCAAATGGACAAGGGCTCACGGTTTTGAGGGAGTTTTGACCTTTGAAAATGTGAAGTTACTCTAACCTTTAGCTAAAACTTATGCATAATGAGTCCAAACTTGTACTCCGTAAAGTTAATATCTCGTATTGATTGTACAAATCAGATACAATATTAGCTTCATAGTAAAGTAGTACGAGTGGCTAATTCAATAGATCAACTCTCAACGTATCCATAAGGGGAGGTTCATAAGGACATTGAAAGAACTGAAGTAAGGCACACTTAAGCTAAATTATTTTACCCGAATGGGTCTATGTTGGTTTACAATAGCGGAGAGATTAACGACTACTAATTGAGTTTCTATCTACTGAACACGTAACTTGTCCGATATTCCGATTGGGTAATTCCCAATCTCTCCATATGGGCAAAATGGTAATCTAAAGGAACCAAAAATCCCATCTGATCATTTTTTAGTGGGGAAAGAGATCAATAAGTAGGGTTTAAGAAAATCCCATTTCTCCAACTACACTTCATTTCCTAGGGTTTATCTCTCTCTCTCTCTCGCTCCTCCACTTCAATTCAACTTGTTCGAGACGTTTCTCATCAATTATCAACTACAGAAAAATGTGGGCTCTTCGTCGAGCTTCATCTGCTTCTCTCAAGTATGATCTTCTCTCTCAATCTTTCTCTTCTCTCTTCATTGTTGTTGTTCTTTCAAATTTTTCATATTGGGAAGAAAAATTAGTAGAGAAAATGGGATTTTTACAGTGTTTATTTTTGTGGGTGTTAAATTAATTTGAAGGAAATGCATGAATTTCTTGGTTTTTTGATTTTTTTCCCAATTTGTTTTGGTGGGTGTTTTTTTTGTTTTTTTATTGTTATGATTAGGAAAGAACATTTCTTTGAGGATAATTGTATGATAAATTAGGTTTTGCAAGAAGAAGTCGATGTTTATTGTTGCGATTTCGGGTTTTTATTGAGTTGTGTTGTATTGTTATGTGTGAAGTTGATCAAAGGAGCTGGCTTTACTCGTTGCCTGAGGGGACTCATGTGTTGGTTTGATAGGAAGGATTGTAATTTATATCGAGGGAAAACCCGTTTCGGATTTCTTAGGTCAACCGACTATTTTGGGTACGATGTGAGGAAATGCACGAATTGCGTAGACTAATCGGGGGAGGGGGAGGGGGAGGGCGGGCGAGGAGAGGGGTGTGGGGCTTTGGATTGGGGTTGGTTGATGGGAATGTAGGTACAATGTTTTTTGAGCTGGCGAGCTGCACATATAAATTGAGTAGTCGGCCTCTACAAGAAATGTAAGACTTCCTCTAGAATCAAGATAAGGATATCTACAATCTACAGAGTATATTCTGAGTGATTGACCATGTAGCTCACATTATAGGTAGGTTTGCCTAGAGTGAGGGAAGTGCTATCTCATGATTCAGTATTTGTTGTGACCGTTTTGTTAATAGTAGTATTTGCTTGAGTGCTGGGTCGTCTTTCTTTCAATCACATTTAGGTAATGCTGTAGCATTTCTACGTATTTTCAGAGTTCCAGGCTTGAACATAGCAGCTTTTCGAGCCTGTGGAGTTGGATCATTCAGCAGCCATGCAGAAGACAAGTCATGTGCCTCTGAACTTCACTTTAAGACAGGTGGTAGATGGATACCATCTAAAACATGCCATGGCTCATTACCTGTTCCGAAACAATTCTCAATCAGGTGTCAAAGTCTATCTTCACAAGCAGGCACTAAGAGTGGTGGAGACGAAATTGACGATTTGGAAGACGGGTTTTCTGAGCTAGAAGCACCTGAAGCCTCTGAAACAATTGAGGCAGATATTGTAGATGGTGAAAGTAGTTCTGATTCTACATCTGATTCTGAATCTGAATCTGACCTATCTACTCTTGATGGAAATTTGGAAGAGACATTGGAAACTCTGCTGGGAGATACAGAGGATGCTGACAAAACAGCTTCAAAGAAGAAATATGCGCCTTCAGCTCTCTTCAAGTGTATAAATCAAGTGTCTGGCCCATCTATTTCTGGTGCTCTTGACAAATATTTTGAAGGCAAGGAGTTAAGTCGTTCTGAAATTTATCAAACTCTGATGAACCTACGCAAGCGCAAGCTCTATATAAGGGCATTGCAGGTACGTTCGCTTGCATCTCCCGAGCAGGAGACTCTTGTGTTTTATTAAATGAGTGTATGAGTCCCTTGTTATAATGCTTGATTCTTCAGATTTATCTTATTGCTATTTGAAATCCGTGGCTACTTTTCTTAATGTATACCTAGTGTATTCCTTGCAAGGAGGAGGGCTGGGAAGGGGATTCTCACTCGCAAGGGTGCGATTTCAACCCCCAATGCCTGAGGGAGAAGGGGTTACCTTTATTTATGTTTTAGACTTGCAATAATGTCATTATCCGAAACTCCGAAAGGATACTAAAAGTATTCAGTTTTGGTATTTACTGATTTTTTAGTTCCATGCCCTTTTTTTATTCTTTGTTTTCATGTTGGAACCTAGAAAAGGTATCACTTGTGTTCTCAGCTTTCAATTACTGGACTGTTGTTCTATTCTTGTTAGTTAAGAATCAACATGCAATATTGCTAGGTTTTGGGACTCTTCATAGCTGAGTACTCTGTCCATATTATTCGAGGAAGAGTGACTTCCATTTTATTCCTGCTTAATTTTTCTTCATATGTTTCATAGCATGTGTTATTTTTATCCATATTGTGTTACCTTGCTGATTTTTTTTCCCGCAGCTGTCAGAATGGCTCGAGGGAAGAGAGGATTTTGATTTCACGGAGCGAGATTATGCATCTAAGGTTGATCTGATTGCTAAGGTACGTGGAGTTCTGAAAGCAGAGAGCTACATCAACATGATTCCTAAATCCTTCAGAGGAGAGGTGGTCTATAGAACTTTACTCGCGAACTTTGCATCGTCAACACTTGTGGTCAAAGCCGAAGAGCTCTTCAATAAAATGAAGGACCTAGGGTTTCCGATTTCAGTTTTTACTTGCAACCAGATGCTGCTTCTCTACAAGAGAACTGACAAGAAAAAAATTGCTGA
>JBBYHQ010000016.1:5944586-5964783 GCA_038382645.1 Spergularia azorica
ACACAGGAGGAGCAGATCCCGATAAATTTGAAAGGGCTATTTGTCAACTTGGATTCTCAACAAGTGCAAAGGTTTTTTATACTTTCTTTCGTTTTACTTCATTTGTTCTTGTATCTGATTCATCTTTCGTACTCATGCCCGCGAGGCCATGACTACTTGAAACCATACCTATCTTAGCCTACGATGCTTCGTTGATCATCCTCTAAATTGATACATTATTGTCGTTTGTAGGATTTCTCTAATAAAATGTTCATCATGCTGTATTTCAAGAGAAAGGTTTGTACAGCTTCAACCCTCTTTCCTTCCTACTGGTTAATATTGTGCTTAATATTACTCGTGCATGGGCTTTCGAGTTCCAACAAATCTACTTCTTTTTACTCCTGCATTCATTCGTGTGTTAGTTTGCTCCATCAACCTTTGATTTTTGTCTTTTTTTCTTCTTAAAACCAGGACGAACCCACAAGCCAAAAGGAGATTAAATGGCCCGAATTGAAGCCTTGTCTCTATAAACGACGATGAGAACGTTAAGAATATGTCTTTGCTAGTTTGCTTTGTAGAGAAGTAGCGCCAAGACTCTTGTCTTTCTACTATGTTTTATAGTAACACAGGCTACTGGAAATTTTGTACGTGTTTCTCTTATTAGTAGTTTTAGCAAGGTTAATATTTCCTTAATAAGTGTGCCGAATGACCTTACACACTCTACAGCCGAAGAGAGGGAGTACTTCATTTTCTGGACACTTGATGTTTACACTATACTCTGTATTTAAGTTACATTAGCCATGTAAAAAGCTCTTACAAATGAACGAGCAGTGACACTAGTATGGACTCTTTGAAGGGCAATAAGGGAACTCAAGATCGGTAGAGTTGAGTTTTGTCTCGTTTCCACAAGCTTTGTCCCAGCGTGTTAAACAATCTTCCACGAAGAGCCCCTCGTTCAGGCATAGACGAATCTCTTGAAGCCAAAAAGTTCCTCCTAATTCCATTCAACTTATGATGGAGTACCTACCATGTATGGGAAAAAAAACATTAAAAACAACATAGAAAAGGTAATGTTCAAACCCAACTACGACAGTTTGGTAGCCGTATAAAACTTGTTCGAAATTATCTCCATCTAGTCTAGAAAGGTGACCTTTGACCTTGGTTAATTTCCTAAAATACAATTATTTTAAATCAATAAAAATGAAAAATATGGCTTAGATCCGCTTCTTGACAAGCCGCGCTAGCAGTTGAACATAATGCCTGTGACCACTATAGGGCCAATATACTTAGCCCTAGAGTGGCCTAAGACAATATGCTCTTCCTGGCGCCAGATGGGGGAGAGGTAATGAAGATATGCAAGTAATAATACAGGGAAATATGATAAGAGGTACTAGTATATATTGAGACATTTGAAAATAAATCGACATTTGTGGCTAAATCTTAGTATGTGTTGGAGACTTGGAGTGAATTTATGCTACGACAATAACTTCGTATATATAGGCGAAAATGATGCTAATTTGTTCTTAGCTACATAGTATATGGCATTGTATGTGTGACTAACCTAGAAATAGAACTGGTGAAGAGTAGTTGTAGACTTGTAGTAATGCATGTATTAATGTGTGATGATGAAGGCACAACTTGCTTCGGCCAACCTTATTCTTCTTTATTGTCGCGATATTTTGGTTTATCATAGAAACTTGCTTCTATGTATTACAAGCGGATTGAGATTTCCTGGAGATTTCGCCTTGCCTCATACTCTCTGGGAGTATAGTCTACGAAAATGTCAAGGAGCATCTGGTTGTATGCATGATTATGTGTAACACAAAAGGCCAGAACACATATAGTGAGAAATGTGTGCTCGTTATTGCTTCAACCATCAAATGTATTTACAAGAGTATTCAGTAAGCGAAACGATGACTTTAAAAACCCGGGAATTCAAGCTTAAGTTACATGGAGAAGGGAATGATGCTACATGTAATGCAGGGCTACACAAGGGCAGTTAACAATGTGACACACCACTGTTCCACACATAAGTTGATATTCCAGACCAAACTGAAACGATTTTACGAAGTGGAGAAAAAAGCCGAGGATGTACATGCTTCATTGCTTGGCGATACATCAGGCCAAATTTTCAACTTTTCTTAGCTTGGAACATCCTCACTAATCCTTTGTGGAGGTTATTCGACAACTCAAATGGTGATGAAACTGTAACTATGCTGACATAGACCCTTTTCTCATGGAAGCTTCACGTTCCAGACGGCGCTGTTCTCTCTACAACTCAATAGAAAGGAATCCATTCAGATTCATTGTGGAGTACATTATATAAAATTAAAAAAACAAATAACAAGAGGGTGGTAATATAAGTAGCTTATGATGTAAGTGTTTATAGGAGAACAATCAAGCAATTCATTTAGATTCAACGAGTGTTTCGCCGGCTGTAATCATATAAGTGGTAATATAGATAGCGTATGATGGAAGTAATTACCCTTCTTTCCCAGTACGGGTGGAAGCAGACGTAATCATAGACAGGTGTGATTGTAGACACAAGAGCAAAGTTTAATCCAGTAAACAAAAGAAGTGCTGTCATTGGACGTGTCCTATGTGGCATCGTTCAAGATTCAGCTTCTGCCCTGGAATAACAGAGGCCAAAAGTTATGAGATTTGTTCAATATCACAATCAGAACTTCTAGAAACGAAACATTTACTAGTACTTCAACATTACAACTGTGACATAGAAGCAACCCAAATGCTACACACAGAAAAGGGATGTGATTGTTCAATTTACTTGGTAAGCAAATTGTCCACCAGATTGGCTACTTGGCTACAGCAACGAGCCAGCCAGAGTACTGAACGCTGCATCAGAGGCACAGATGAGGAGTGAGGTGCACCTCTACACTATTGAATTTCGGTCTTTTGCATCTGATGAGATGAAGTAATAAAACTAGCTATTCCTTTACAAGAATCGGTGTCATCATGCATATCGTGCCTATAATTTAGTAAAAGCTTGTATGTATATTCTATCTAGCTTTGACAAGACTTGTGGTTAGGCATCAACTCATCTAAGTTCCAAATCTTCTAACATAGAGATTGTAGGTTTAACCCTCATAACCCTTATGTGGAGATTCACCTTAAGTACCTCTCCACTTACCTATTAAGATTGCAAGAATATTTAATTGAGCCGTGGGACCTCTGGTTAGCCATCACATAATCTATGTTAAAACATACAGATTGTCGGTTCAAGTCTCATAACCCTAATGTGGAGATTCACTTGAGCCCCCCTCCACACGAGAGGATTACGATTACCTGATAAGAACACTAAGTTATTAGACATGAATGGCACACCAAGGCTTTCCATGTAAAGTATTGATAAATTTTGGGTCCTTAAGAGAATGTGGTCAACATTGGCCAAAAACCAAAGTATAATACACGGATTTTGACCCAAAATGGCACCGGAAGAAAAATGGCTCAAATTTTAGTGGGAGCTCCTAGGGTTGATATTATATGTTTTGGCAAAATATTATAGCCATAATCCTATATCAGTAGCCTAAAATCTGCCAAAACTCATGCCAGCCTCAAGGGTTGATGTGTGCCAGAAGGGCTTCAAAAACGACCTAAACGTGGGAACTGACCCCCTCATATTCCTCAAGGAAACTTTTATGGATTTGATAGTGAAGTTTTGAAACAATTTGACTACTTTCAAAACTTGACCAAAATTAGCCATAATTGAAGGCTATAATCAACGACTTTGACCCAAAAATGGCCCCGGAAAAAAACAACAGCTCAAATCTTTGTGGGAGTTCTTGGGTGTAATATTATAGGTTTTGGCAAAATACTATATCCAAAAACCATTGGTAGGTTCTCCAAATTGGCCAGAGACACACCTTACGCTCATTGGATGATGTGTGCCCGAAGGGCTTAGAGAACTCCCCGAACGTGGGAAGTGACACTTAAAATCCATCAAGGAAAGTACTATGGTGTCCAACTGTCCATGGTAAAGTTTTGAGAACTTTTGACTACTAGAAAAAACTAGCCAAAAGTAGCCTTAATTATGTAATTCATTGTTTTTGGCCTTAAATAGCCTTGGAACAAATGTGGCTTAAATATTTATAGGAGGCCTTAATACGTCATATTATTGGTTATTGCAAAAAATTAGAGCCAAAAACCTATGATAGGTTCCCCAAATCATCTAAAAACACATGCTAGCCTCAAATGGTCCATTTGCAGTACTGGCATAGAGTACTCCACACGTGGGAAACGGACCCCCCTACGGCGTCCATGCTGAAGTTTTGAGAACATTTGGCTAGTTTAAAAAAAGTGGGCAAAATGGTCAAAGCTGAATATTATAACTGTTTTACACCAAACATGGTTTAGGATAAAAAACAGCTTAAACTTTAAGGGGAGTCCCTAGAGATAATATTTTGGGTTTTGGCATTATATAAAAGTGAAAAATGTAAGGTAGGTTTCTCAATCGGACGAAAAACGCATGCTAGCCTCAGCGTTTGTTGTATGCCAAGCGTGTGCCGGAGGAGCATAAAGCACTCCACACATGTCGAACTCTGGCCGGAAATTCATCAAGGTTTCCAAGGTTTCAATCAAAAAATTCCAAAACATTGAGCAATTTAAAAAAAAATGGCCAAGATGAAGTTCCATCACGTTTTTTTGCCCAAAATGGCGCCGTAATAAAAACCGGCTCAAATATTTGTGAGTCACTAAGGGTAGCATTATTGATTTTCGGAAGATATTAGAGCTAAAAGCCTATAATAGGTTCTCCAAATGGCCAAAATCACATGATTTCCTCAGCCGGTGAGGCGATGAAGTGTACAGTAAAGGCATAAACACGTGGGATCCGGCCCTCAACCCATAAAGAGCACCCCCATGTTGTCCATGGTAAAGTTTTGAGAACGATTGGCTAATCTCAAAAAGGCCAAAGTGACCAAAATTGGAAAAAAAAGAAAGCATAGTCTGTAGTTTTTTGGCCCAGAATGGCTCAAACTTTTGTGAGAACCCATAGGGAGTCATATCATGGGTTTTGGCAAGATATCAGAGTCGAAGACCTCTCCTAGGTTCCCCAATCAGCCAAAAACGCATGTTGTGCTCAATGGGAGTTAGGAGACAGAGGGGCTTAAAGGAGCCCCCAAATAGGGAAACCGGCCCCTCATTTTCATAAAGGTACTCAAAAAGACACTCTAGGTCTAGCAGTAGGACTATCAAGGGCACCCAAATTTTGAAGACCTGCTGGTTTGATACCACTATTCAACTTCTGCAATAGATCTATGAACACCATAATTGTCGCCAATTCGAGCAACTTTGCATTTCTCCAAATACCATCTCAAGGTATCAGTGGTGGATTCATTTCCTGAAGGTAGATTGTTATTCCCTAACAACAACTACCTTCAGAACACGACAAACAATAAAGCCTTAGTCCCAAGATGAATTGGGGTCGGCTAACATATTATAGCGTTCAAACCATCTTTCCCAAACTTTCTCAGCTTCAAACACTGTTAAAATAACCCCAAGATCAACCCCTCAAAAATATTACGTAAGGGATTCCAAACGTAACCAAAATATCCAAAAGCAAACCCCAACAAACCAAAAACTACCAAAAAGGCCAAAGCTTTACACCTAAATGAGTGATAACAACACAGCTCTGAAGAATCATGCTTGTTAAATCATAAGGGTAGCAACTAACAAGCAAAGAGATGTCGAAAAGCCGAATTAACCCACCAAACATAACATTCATGCCTAAATTACTATATGTGTAAACCCTCTAATTTCATAAAATTCCTCAAATTATATCATCCCTAAACTTCCAATCTCAGTACAGAAATAATCAAATCACACAAATAATCTTTGCCCACTTTCCAATTGGCAATTCTATCAATTTACAAAGCTAACAATCACAAAAATTCAACAAATGGCCCATAAAAAAACACTGTTAATTCGTTAATGGCGGCGAGACGTCGCGTTGTTCTTCAAAGAGCTCATTAAGACATACCTATCAGACAGACTATCACACATTCACACCCAAACTTTTGGGGGGGAAAACCCCCCTTAAACCCAACAAAAATTCCATTCAAATTACACCAAATTATATCAAAAAGAACAAATCTTTGAGATGGGTATTTGCTTAACAATGTAATTACACTATTAATATGCCGAATTAATCAAATTATAATGCTACAAAAGGATAAAATCAAAGCATAAAAACGTATTAAAGTGAAAAAGATTCAACCTTTGATAACTAAACAAGGGTGAGAGTAGGAGAGAGAAAACGATGTACCTTAAAATCCCAGAAATATAGCGGCGGCAACGGCAGGTGATTGGGGTTTTCAGGGAGAGTTTAAAGGAATAGCAGCTTCAGAGTGAAGCTTCAAAAAATGGTGGGCAGAAATAAAAAGAGGGGTTTATCAGTCCCAAATTTTTAGACAAAACCCAACATTGAACCGTGGGTTTGGGAGATTTGATTTGGTTTGGGACATTTGGCTAGGTGAACCGAAAATTGAGATGACTCATGACTCATAGACTGAGCCGTATCTCGAAAAAGAATTTTAAAAATGTACGTGTTTTAGGTTTACGTTACGTAATTTCATCATGGTATGTGCAATGTACGAGATAGGCAATTGCGTAGTATCAATCAAACCAACAACCATCCAATTTGAACATCCAATAGTCTAAGCGTATAATACAATTATACAAGTTTATCGAGCTACAAGTCACAGAAAACATTAAATGAACTAAAAAGATATAACAAAGAAATGAATTCAACAGATAAAAGTATACCAATTCAAATGTTCGAGTTCAATTGAAAATTTAGTAGGAATTTGTATGAAGAAAAGGTGGGAATACTTACTGAAAATGTAATTGAAGGCTCTGCTGATTTTGATCCTTCACTATTACGCGAGTGGATGTTTCTTTTGACGGGGTGTGTCTTGTGTGTGTGTGTTCTACTGTTCTCTGTGTTGTTGAGTAGTGCCGGAGTTCAGTTACTAATCGGGTTTGAGTTTATAGCGTAACAACGGTACATCTGTACATGCTTATCAGGTTTATGTGCGTTCAATTTTATGTTTAGTTGGGAAGTGCGTGTGTGTTCACGGTGTTTTTCGGGTTCGGATTTGAGTCTATCGGGTAACAACCATAAATACTTATTACTACTCGATTTTAACTGTATTCAATTTTATTGTGTGTCGGGTCAAGTTAGTTGGTAAACGCTTGCATTTTAATCATTTTTTTAATCCCTTAAAAACAAAGTTATCAAGTCTTTTTTTTCTTTCTTTCCTCAATTAAGAAAAAAGAGGTACTTAACTTAATCTTGACTAAAACCAAAAATCAGTTTGCACTTCTATTTATAGGGTTAAACTTTAGTCGGATTTGACCATTAAAGAAGCAGCTTAATTTATACTTGAAAGTTGAAATTATCGTCGTACTGTTTGGATTAGTAGCTATATGTGTGAATTTGTAATCGACTTTATTTCTGTTATTTGAAGTGATGCATACATTGGTCTCATACTCTCATGTTCACTTCAAAATTGTGCTCAATATGGAGTATAGTTTGTCAAGAAAAAAATGACAATAAAATAAGCTAGATAGCAGACTTTATAAATCACATTTATTATGGAGAAGTAAATTTCTTACATAAGTTTGTAGAAACTCAAAAGAAGCTCTTAATAATATAGTTGAGCATATACTACACTACTACTTTGAGCTGTTTATAGCATATATATTTCCCTTTGTAGTAATTACTATTGCATCAACCTAACAACACCTTTAAATTACATCAGCCTCAACAGCAATAATACAAACCCAGAGTGGGGAAACATCAACACTTGGTGTCTACATCGTCGCCACGGCCAGGAGCAAAGGTTTTTATAGCACATAAACACCTCAAAGACGGCCAAGGGGGCGTGATCCAAATTGGAAGAACGGAGAACCTAATCTCTGCAATCTTATTGCCTCGAACTGCTGATTCAAAGCTTCTAATCACGAGGTCTGGCTAGCCAGAGAGAGCTGAGTGCCCGCAGTCGTGAGAAATAGTCGTTTATAGCTAGAAGGGCTCGTGCAGATTGTCGGGTTGTTAATACACGGTGCATCTGCTGTAACGTTTGTTGACGTAGATTATCAGCCTGTTCGTAAGCAAAGGTCACAGTAACGCAAACAGGTCAAAAACCAAAATTCAGTTAAACCCACAGTACCACAGTTAATTCAGCTTGAAAACACCGAGTAATATGCAAACAATCGAAAAATTTCACTGATCTGTTTAACTAGTTGAAAGACCATTCACCAGAAAAAATTAAAACATGACACTAAACTCATTAACTGATAGTCTCTATTCTCCTCACTTAAGCTTCCGAAAAAATGTGGCATTCAGCTCTTGAAGACTTCGATATGATGAAGTGATGAAGTAGCTTCAAATTAAACATATAATAGGAGCTAACTCTTAATTAGAGAGTCCAAACGAAGTTATGAAAGAGCTCTGCAGATGAATACCCCGATACTGATAAACGACCATGACACCACAGGTTCCTTCAAAGTACTCATCTAAGGTCTCATACAGTACAAGTTTTGAAGGGTATAAAACACGTGTAATTCGCAATTCCTATGCTAAAATTGATGAAGTTGACGAACCAGTTGCATACTATGTGTGAATGGGACAAAATTAAACAGTGGCGTATTTTTCAAGAACATACCTGGCGAAGAAATCCTTCAAGAGTACCCAATTTTCCCATGGCCATGGCCATCTGCCCCATGTAGTTTGCCACATTGCCAGAAGTGCCAGATGCACCTGGGGAACCATTAGCCAATGTTTCAGCTAGAGATTGCTGCAGCGCCTCCATACCTTGTGACAACGCTTCTTCAGCCTGCTGAGACGATTGCTGCAAATTGTAGATGCCTACCACCTGCTGTTCTGTCAAGGGCTCCAATTGACTAACCAGAAGCTGCGTATACATATATGACAGTGAGCAAGTTTCTAAATTTTTTCCCTTTATAAGACATGCATGTAGTTTCTAAATTGGAGAGCCCATAGGGATAAGAATGAATGAGTGGGGAGATTAAGGTAACAGGACTGAACAATCAAATCCCTAAAATCAAATAATCCGCAAAGGGTTAAATTCTCTAATATAAGGGAATGTCATAGCCTTTGTTCCCAAGCTGGTAACTTGCCCTATTGAATGGCCTTAATCGACACTCATCATCGGTACCCATTGATATCAATGAGGCTCCCATTCCAAGCAAGGTAATTGCGGTAAGGTATCACATTGGCGCCATGGTAAAATTGTTAACGCGTCAATGATACCATCCATCAGCCACAAACAAGTAAGTACCTTTACTATAGCAGTCAAGATGTGTCTAGTCACCACTGTTACTAGGAGTCTTTTTGGGGTGTAAGCATGATGGTTAATTTGGTTGGTCAGAGTTATAATGCTAACTAGTTTGCATGCCCGCGCCACGCCCGGGCTATGTATTTATATTGTTTATAATCGTTTTATAAAAGATGTCGTCTTATCTTTGTTCTAATAAATTACCATATCTACTATTTTCCATAAATTAGCTAATACTATACTACTCTATGATAATTTGTTACCATATCCTAACCGATAATTGTAATTAATGATATTTTTATGTTCTATCCAATCAATGTATGCCAAGTGTCCTCCTATGAAAGACTTGGTTTCAGGTTTTAATATATAGTATTAGATTAGACAACAAGTAAAGAGGATCTGTTGTGGATCTCACCTTCAGGAGTTCTGATGAACGAAAGCCACCGATCCACATAAAGCAACGTTCTGCTGGTGTTTTCCACATTCCGGACAATATGTGAAAGACATCAGCCTTTGCGGCAACACCTTTAAGCCTGAAAATATCATCAAAGTGCGTTGCCACATTATCGACAACAGTACGCAGTTCCGCATCACCGGCATGTGAATTAACTGCAGCCCTCAATTCATTAACCAGTCTGTTTTGTTCTTCAAGCCAGCGAGCATACTCTGCATCAAATGCCAAAGCTCCTGCTGCAAGGTGATCAAAAAAAAAACTTTTACGGCTGCTTTCTGAAAGAATGAAAGAAAGATCCTTACTCAAGAAGTCTCTAGATTGTTCTAGTATAAATCATTTTTGAAGCCTGAAGAAAGTTCAGGAAGGATACAATAAATATGGAACACAGACTACAGAAACGAACAGTACCATTTCCACCCATTGAATGTGATTGATCACCAGAACTTGAAATGAAGACTCCCTACAACATGCAGACATATGAAGAGCTTGAAGCATTAACATCTGCAGTTGTAATGAACTGACAATAGTACAGAAAACCTTTAGAAAGTTAGAAGCGTCAGAAAGTAAACCTGCTGGCGGGCTCGTTGCAGCTCTTGCTCAAGCTGGGTCAGCTTAAGTCGACTGTTCTCCAGCTGTTGTACATATGCCTAAATAATGAGAGAGGAAAACAGAACTCGAATCAGTTAATGTTCTATATAATGCATACTTTGCCCATGATCAGGCTTCTCATCTGAATTTGTTGTTACTCATTTTAACCTAACTACACATGTGTACGAGACAGCTTAGTCAGCATTTCATATGGCTTTGCTTCTTAAAGAAAATGTCAAAACCCAGCATCTACAAATTTTTAACTTGCCTTCTTCCGCAACCGACTTTTACGGGCAGCTTCACGATTTTGAGCTAGCCGGCGTAGTGTCTGCAAAGTTACAGAAACGAGTGTAAGAGATCCGTGACAAGACTTGGAGTATGTCTGGGCACAATTAGAGAGCTCAAAAAGCACATAACATAACGAATACCCTGCATTACCTTTTGATCCGTACTTTTTTCTTTCGATCTCTCACTAGAATCAGACGCAGCCTTAGCACTGGACTGACCAGCGTCAAACTGCACACCGTACCAAGAATAACAAACATACGCTTATTTTAGCGAGCATGTCAAAGATAAGAATTTACATAACCAACCTCCTCTCCTACACACATGCTAGAAATTTCAGAGAGAAGGTTTCAAGTAAAAGAACCTGTGGATTCTTATCCTCAGTATCGTCTGAGGAGGAATCTGATCTAGGACTGGCATCAGCCATATTGGACTCTCCCCAATTCTCGTGACGACCAACAGTTACAGAAGCTAAGTTGGGATGTGATTCTCTTTCCACTGGTAAAACCTGAAAAAGGTTTTTTTCAAACAATTGAACACGCATCAGAGTTCAAACTTTTAAGAGGTAGCGAATCTACAAGAAATAACAGCTAAAGTAAATAGTCGCACCACTGTATGAAGGAACAAAAATTATTACCTTATCAAATGATCCAAATTGAAGATCAGGGCCTGCGGTCAGACCAGACGACTTGAACGAACTGAATAACGGGTCTAGAACGAAATATAAAGCCAGTACAACATAAGATTCAGATATTAAACAGAAAGAGAATGTGCCAAAACTTATTAGTTTCTGCAAATGTACCACAAGTGATCACGAAAACAAGCCCAAGCCAGCAGGTAATAACATGAAGGGTTGCTATTAGGCACTATCACACAAATATGAGTGAATATACCAATATGCTTATTCAAACTTTAATGTTAAGAGATCATTAGTTCATTACTATCAATACTTAATTTATATTCTGTTCGTATCTTACACTCATACCCCAAACAGGATATCAGTTTCAGACGGTCACATCCAATAGATATGGCAGATATAAACTTTGCTCTCCTGAGTGTCTTCACGATATCTGATATTAATTTATATACTCCTGACGCCATGTCCAAAGCGATTTGGCACTAGGGCTTTATAGCATTTGTTGCATTCATCACCACAGATGGTCAAACATTTTCCAGAGTAACAAATATATAGAAGAACAGCAAGCAACAAGCCATGGCAACTAGACTGAGCGCGGAATGATTATAATGCTAGCAGGATAACACTATAACGACAATGAGATCTAGGAATACTCACTTCTGCTGAGATCAACAGCATCTTCTATACGAAAATCAAGAGATTGATCAAGAGCACCAAAGTCAGAAGTCCTGGATGAATTGGTGTTGTTACCCTCTGTGCCACTGTGAAATTATGACATGAGTGCTGGAAGATAAGACGATCACACTCCAATGTTGCTACATAGTTTGAAGAGAATGGAAATCCTAGCATAACTAAAGCCACATAATCCTCTACTTTTTGATTATTATACGATAAAAAGTACTACACATGCAACAGGTCCTCAATGCAAATAAGAAAATATACTGCTCCCTGATGCAGAGACAATATGATTACCAAAAACCGTAGATGGATTAATGTCCTGTCAATAATTGTTCATAAAATGGGTATGACTGAGACTCAGAGGAGTAACATTAGTAGTAGATGAGAGATTCAGAGTCAAGATTCTACCTTCTCTGTGACAAGGACACTAATCGTCGGATAAGTTTGATGTGACTCAACCTAAACCCAGAATGACACGATGGAAGAGCTACATAGGAACAACATTTTCAGAAATTGAGGATCCCAGGCAATGTACATATTCATTTTATAGTGCCACATGTGCACTGGAACTCCAGCACAGAGTTTCCAGCATTACTGGATTCTCCTTGTATAGCTTTATGTGTAGTACATTAAGTACAGAATAATCCCTCATAATGTACAGATTTGTTGATAGACACATTCTCGTAGAAGCGAGTAGCGACTATTGAGTTTGTATTCTAAAATCTGCCCTAAGAATACTTTCAACCCCCCACCCCCCCTTTAGCCAAACAACTCTTTGAGAAATGTCATTGGCTCATTGCCAATCACTTTAATCGACTAAGATGAAAATCCAGGACGTATACAGAAATATAGTATGCCTCACCCTGGGCCCGTGGTCTCAAAAGTGATACATCAGAAATGCAAGTTTTTCCCAGGACAATGAGCTCTTCCAATCATACATACTTGGCTGTAATTTCACCCTTTTTACTTGTGGCCTAGAAAGAGGATCCAAATTCATGATTCCACCAGTTCTAAGTAAAACTATTCGCTTCAGAGTACTGAATTGCCTGACAGCTACTAGAAATACTAATATGAACTTCAGTAGTCCAGTCTTTGGATTGCGACAGATTCCGGGAATCAGCATCCTGTCCCTGCTCATTCAAGAGCTCAACTAAAATGCCACAAATGGGACCAAAATAGTGGCTGAGAGTGCCTCTAGGCCCTCTACTCTCAATTCTTAAAGCCGCCAATGTCAGGAAGTGTGTCACAGTTATGCATCAGAGAATCTTGAAAGAAGCAACAGCCACATAGCCTTATAATCCTTATCAGCCCTTTCTATCCTTAAAATGACCCAAATGAAAAGTACTCTCCTGAGCATCCAGTCAAAATCCCGGTCCAGAGATAGGTTACAGGCTGCTGCTATGCCCTTAAAACGCCACCGCAAAAGTTTAATTTTTCCACTAAAACAAGAAGATTCCTCTCTCACATATCAAACCCCTTCCCCCCTTTCCACATATCTTAGAATTGTGCTGAGCTAGACTTAAATTTCTACGGGAACTCGGGACCCAATGGAAAACAGCTTATAGTCTAGACAGCTTATAGGTTACTCTTACTATATGCATCATACAATCATTGTTCCTAACAACCAGGGGCACAGCTAGGATTTGACATTCGAGATTGCGAACAGTTACCAAATTTCCAAATATTAACTATCCATTTCAGTTTGACAACATTTCTGAGGTAATTTAAGGTCGAAAAATCGGAACTCATTTACAAGCTTACAACTAACAAAGAATTCAACATGTCATAAAACTGCCACTGATAAATAATCACTATTAACTGTTTACACTGACAAAGATATCATCTTTACCACAACAAACTTTTTAATTTCTCATAGAAAGTTACAGTGCAATACAAGCTCATAAAAACTGTCAAAACTTAACAAAGTTGCATAGGAAAAGAAGCTTACATAGGATTGGAGACAGGGAAAACAGGAATAAAGCTAGGCATGCCTGATGTTAAGCTTGTACCATTTTCAGCACCAACTTTTACTCCTCTACTACCCATAAAAATCTCATAATCACCTCAAATTCAAGTTCAACCCCACAACACCAAAAATCCCAAAAAAAAAAAAAAAAAAAAACACCACTTCCAAAATTTCAAAAGTCCACCTTAATCAAATCTCCCCAAAAATTGATTGACAGCTCTTTTCTCAGCAAAAATGAAACTTCTAATTCGAAAAAAAAAAAACAGAAATTTTTCAGTACCCAGATATCAAAATACACAGATTAGAAAGAAAATGAGTTTATCATCATATAAATATACACAAAAAGTATACTACAAGATACTGAAAATTTTAACAACAATTATAAAAAACCAGTATGTATAACATAAGTATATAAATAAAACTAACAAAACCCTATAAACCCTTTTGAAAAGATAAAATTAAAAAGAACACCCCTTTTTATTATTTGATTTGCATAAGCTGGGAATCCCCAAAAACCGTCAAAATTGAAAAAGTTTTTGTGTGTATGAAGAAGAGCAAGCAAAAAAACATAAAGCTATGAACAGAAAGTCAACAAGTTGAAGTAGTGTTTGAATAAGCCACAAAATTAATATTAATTAAAATAAAAAATAACAAAACAAAAAAGAGCAAATATTAGCAAGAACAAGGAAATTGCTCCAAGAAAAATAAAAGGAAGAGAAAACTCAAAGAAATGATTTTTATGATTAGAAATTATTATGAAAGTTTAAAACTTTATTCAAAAGATCCCAAAAACTTTGATCACTTTGACTTTATATTATGGGTATCTTATGTCACTTACTCAATTTATACTGTTAGATAACCAACTGAGCCAAAAGTCTAGACTTATGGTTAGGGCACCTACAATGGTCTTATATTTCAACACGCCCCCTCACACAAAGGCCCACTTGGACTTGAAGCGTGGGTAATTCACTGGCCCACGAACACAACACTTAAACTGAGCTCCATTTTATTAAGGCCCCAACACACCAAAGGAGGGGGCTACCAGGATTCGAACTTGAGACCTCAGAATCGCTGAGGCTCTGATACCATGTTAGATAACCAACTTAACCAAAAGTCTAGACTTATGATTAGGACACCCACAATGATCTTATACTTCAACATATACTACTAGTCTTCTTTATACTCCTCTCCTCTACTTACTACAACTACAAATATTTTTGTGTCTATCAATTTAATTATTTACTTCTATTCTTGTTTGCATTCCATGTAGCAAACAAAACTCGATTTGTATTTTCCGCTTGTCTATTATGAGCGCATCAGCTCATGTTAAAAGTTTATTACATGTCTTCTAAAGTTCTAATCTTGTATAGATAAGACGCAATGAACGTGTAATATTGTGAACAGCGCATAATAGAAAAATCGATAATTACTGACAATGTTATAATTGTTTAATGCATTGGTGGGTGTATATTTGTGTCCACTTTTCATGAAATTCAACAGACCCACATTGGTTTTTGGACCTTATTAAAAGAGTAGGAGAGAGAAAGGAGGGAAAATGAGAGGGGGAGGGGGGGAGATGATGCAATAAGGATTCCCTGTCCCATTTTGTGTGTCACTCCTTGTACCCCTCCAATCAGAATTCAGGAAATTCATATTATAACCTCAAGAAATACATTTTAATTTTTATATTTAATGATTTACTAAATTTTGATTAGAGGGGTATAGGGAGTGGCACACGAAATGGGACAGAGGATCTTCATTGGAGATGATGATGTCCAATTTGATGGTTCTTCAAATCATTCCAATCTCTTCCCCTCTAAAATATCCTTTTCTTCTGAGACTTCTAATTTTCCCATTTTTCAATGTCTTCCAATTTCATCCTCCCTCCATACAAGGCCACTCTTCCTAACACTATTCGGCACACATTTTAAGGCGCGGTTTTCTCTATGTTAGAGATTACGTAAAATTCAAAAAAATTTAGACAGATAAGATTAAATGTCAATAGTGATTTTCACAAAATTTTAGAATTTTACGTAATCTCAAACATAGGTAGAATCGCACCTTAAAATACGTGCCGAAAAGTGATAGGAAGAGTGGACTTGAATGAAGGGAGTAGATTTCAGTTTCTCAATACCTTGAATAGAATTCAGTATCTTTCTCATCATGTCATGTGATTTGAGCCCAATTGTTTTCTTCTTATATAATAGTGCTATTCGACTACTGATTTTAGCGTGCTTTTTAGTCGATTCAATGGGAGGTGAATAGGTGATTAAGAAGTTAAAAATAATTTTTAACGTGGAGTTTTTATCTGATGCACTGCATGTTGATCACTACCCGACATAAGATTATAACCATTTGTTACTAGTTATGTGGTTAAACGGCGATCTCTATTTTAACCACTAGATAAAACACTAATTCTCCAAATTTGTCAGTAATATCGTAACAAAGTCCAAACTCGTAACTGATTGAGAAAAAAATGAACATTTCGTTACCCAACCATCCACAAACTCACAAAGGGTGGTTGGTAAAATTGAGAGATGGAATCATTACCCAATCACTGCTATATAAGGCATTCAGACATGAAACAAATAACAAAGAGTGCCACAAATTGACCTCAAGAAAACAAAAAAAAACCAAAAAAATGCCACAAACTAAACTAACCAACGCTCTCTTAGAAACTTCCATTTCGGTAGGCGGCGCTAGGCCGCTAGCCTGTAAAGAATCATAGATAAAGGGCCGTGGGCCCATTCAGATTCATTTTGCTTGGTGATCCGTTGCTACGCGGATGAGAGTTTGATGGAATCACAGAATCACAGAATCACGAAAATAAACGTATTTTCCGTAGATAACAACTTTAAACTGATTTTAACTCTGTACTAAACTACTCCACACTTATGATTCAAGGGTGCCATTCGTATACTCATATAGGTGATCATGCACAATGGAGATATGGACACTAAGGGTCCGTTTGATAGGACTGCATCTTTCTGAACTGATCTGATCTGATCTGAATGATTCTGATCTAATCTGAATGTGTTAAAATTTTGATTGAATTTCTACGAATTAGTATCAGTTATGGACCAAATACATTGATATAAATTTGAATATTTCTGATCTGATCTGATTTGATTTGAATGACTTTGATCTGATCTGAACTGATCTGAATACTACTGCAAATAAGTCCTATCAAACAGGGCCTAAGTGATTCATCGCGTTTCAAGTAACCATGATAATCAAAGTAAGACATGGGAATAAAGGAAGGCTATACATGGATTTGAATATTTGATTAATGAAAACTTTCGTTAATTGAATAGGCGTTAACTCACCCTAAGTTGTCCTCATATCACAAGACTTTATTTTTCGAGATTTTGATCAAACGTCCAACTGAACGATATAACATTAAACCCTCTAATAAGATGTTAGAGGAGCATCAAAATGTTTGTGTATTACCTCTACTAATAATACTCGGTTTATTTTTGTAAGTCGTTTATCTTTTTCGAATTCTTGGCATTTACATTTTATGGATAACGCTGCAACATATTTTGGACCAACAAAGTTGCGTAATAAAGCAGGAAGATGATGGAAGCGTGACGAATGCATCAAATATTTGCAAAATTTGAGAAAATAGCTTCAATTCCATTCAAGAAATCTTGATGGTGACGTTGGTCAAATGTCAACCTCCAAAGGAGAAGAAAGTACGTATAAAATTGTTGGTGGCTGCTGCTTAACAACGTTGATGTGGGAGTGGGACCCCTTAAATCATGTTCTCATTAACATAAATGATTATTCGTAATAAAATGATCGATCCAATGATTAAAATCTCAAAATCACTCAATAATATTGTTTATGAATCTATCTTCGTTAAACAAGTCAATTAAGTCAGTAATACTCAATCATATTAGCTAATAGCTAAGCGCCTAGGCAAGACCAGCCACGATTGTGAGCTAGTTTAATATTGGCAATAAGTCGTGTGAGTGATTGGTGTTTGCTACTTCGGTGTATCGATATGTTTCGCCAATTTTATTCTTAATATCGATAAATAACAGAGTAGATCATTCGAGATGTAATAGTAATTGTTGAGTGTGAGTCCCTCAGTACAAATCATGATATATATATAGGAACATTGATCTCAAGCAAGGAGCCAAGGAGTTATATATGAGCTCCATTAGACCTAGACCATTATAAAATTTAAATCTTGTTAGATCTGGAGAAATGCTACACCAATCACGGTGATTGTTAGATCTCACACCACCTACCGGAAATTGATAAACAACCACCGGAATAAGTAATAGAGGTCTAATCCCTAAATTAGACCAATAATACTTATTCCTCTTGTCAAAGAGAATTAGAGGTGGTTGAATCACCTTGAACCTCTCCTTCTTGAAATCCGAAACATGTGATCACCGGGGCCTTTATGGTCTTCGTCGTCGTCGCCTGCCACCTGTGGTGTTTAAATTTTTGAAATGGTATATAGAAAATATGAAATGGTATATAGATAAATTGAGATGGTATATTGGAAAGATATAATTGTATATGGTGGAATGGTGGTTGTTATGTATTTAAAGTGGTTATTTAGAGATTAATTAATGAAATGCTTCAATTGTATATAGAAAAATTTAAATGGTATATTGGAATGATGAAATTGTATATGGTATGGGTTTGAAAGTGGTTCTTGAATAGTTACCACCGGAGTTGGCATGTCGTTGTCCGTCGATGATGGAGTTTTGATTGGTGAGATGGTTTCATGAAAGAGAGGGACGAGTGAGGTTGTTGGGCCTGATTTAGTGATAGAGGAGAGAGAGGGCCGATTACCATGGTTGTTGCCGGCGAATTCCCAGTGGTTCCTTCTTCACCAGCGTCATTTGGAGCGTCGACCGTCGAAGGTTGCTGGTTGTTGTGTTGGTGGTTGATTACTGGGTTGCTGGTCGTGGTGGTAGTGATATGTGGAGATAGGAGTCAGAGGCCCATGTGATTTTTTTTTTTTTTCACAATATACCCATCTTCCCATGCTTATTTTGTCCTTTTGTGCGGTGATTAGAGTTGAGCCTCTAATCACCGTAATTGGTGTAGCCAACCTCGATTTGTTTAGAGAGGTACTCCACTACTCTTAGATTCTTAGTTCTCGTAATTAGGCAATTAATCATTTGTTAGATCTGTATATCACTTAGATCTGTACAATTTATTTGTTTATTTTTTGGTAATGCGTAAAGAGAGCTACAAGGGGGAGTAGTCATCTCACATATTCTAATCCATGTCATTGAATTTTGTCATCTGTACCGTCACTCGTATTTCTTCCGATAATGTAGTAGAGCAACACTTCTTGTAAAAGTTTTCGAACTTTTGATTAACCGATTTGTTTGTGTGAAAAGACATATTGTGTAATTGTAAAGCTACACAAGAAAACTACATTTTTGTTCCATCTTTTTCCGTATAAACATGCATATGAAAGTTTCCAAATCCATGAATTTCAGCAAAAATTGTTCTTTGGCTTACAACTAGGGGTGTTCAGAAAAAACCGAACCGCGGTTAACCGAACCGATTAACCGAAAACCGCACATTTTTTCATTTCGGTTATTCGGTTCGGTTTCGGTTCGGTGTTTTGGAATTTCGGTTAACCGAAATCGTACCAATTTTTTATTTTTTGAATTTTTTTTTGAAAAGTGTATATGGCGGTTCGGTTAACCGGAATAACCGACCGATTTTCGGTTAACCGAAAATTTCGGTTCGAGATAAGGGCAAACCGAATATTCGGTTAACCGAAAAATTCGGTTCGGTTTCGGTTCGGTTAACCGAAATGAACAACCCTACTTACAACCAACATGTTCTAAAAATGATACTCCCTCCGTCCCACCTCAAACACCCCGGGGTTTTTTTGTAGTGGAATAAGAAAAATTGATATAGTAAGTTGAGTGGGGTAATGTTAGGAAAAAGGAGGAGAGAGAATGTGAGGATTAATAAAAGTAGGGGAGAGAATGTAATAATTTAATTAAAAGTAGGAGAAATAAATATGTCCCAAAATGGAATATGGGGTGTTTGAGTTGGGACGGAGGGAGTAACTAAGAAACACATGGTGACATGGGCATTTATCTATCTATCTATATCTATATAATAATATAAATAGGCTAACATTACTAATCCACGTGGCATGAGATAATTGATTTCGCATAATTATCATCTGCAAATGACATGTCACAGAGCTACGTGTCGCACTAAAAAAAATATAGCACTAAAAATACTATATATTTAAATATATGAATTAAATATATTAAAATTAATGAAAATATTTTAATTAT
>JBBYHQ010000016.1:5981670-6000459 GCA_038382645.1 Spergularia azorica
CCTTCTTGATGGTGGTGAATGGGGATCTTGGCGCTTGGGCATCTCTATTTTCAACTCCACTATTTCGCTATAGTCATTATGAAGTTAATTCTACAAAGTTTATGTTAGACCTTTCACCACATCCCTTCTTGATGGTGGTGAATGGGGATCTTGGCGCTTGGGCATCTCTATTTTCAACTCCACTATTTCGCTATAGTCATGCAAGGAGTACTAAGTGGACACTTTTCTGATAATTTGTCTTTTTGCATTCTTTACAGCCTACAGGTAATTTTAATCTTTGAATAATTTTTCATTAGAACTAAGGCTGTCTCTGGTCTGTTTGCAGGAAACTACTCTCCGAAAATAAGCATGTAAAGTATCTGTACTTCCCATACACAGACTCTGTTGTGGTTGTGACATGTAATCCTGTATCAAAATGGAGAAGTCCAAAGAATTTTAAACCCAAATATACCAAAGATGAAGCTCTTCAGCATGTACGTGATCTGTACAAGGAATCTCTGAGGAAGTATAGGTAATGTTGCTTTACATCATTGTCTAACTTATCCCCTGTATTGGCAAGCAGCCACCAACATACTTTCAATCCAATTTATCTGACTGTACATTGTTAGTTTGTGGACGTGTTTAAAATTGGTGTCGAACATGTTCGATTGCGCTTCTTCATTTTTGCTTTTTAGTATCAATTTTTAATGCTTCAAAACATGAGTGCTTTACAAAGTTAGTGTAAATGTCATTTGTCGCTAGCTGTTGAAATTGTTAGCCCTTGCGTGTTAGGAAGTCTTTAATTTCAAACTAAACTTGTGTGTGTCTGAGTGGGTATTTTGTTGGTGAGAGAAAATTCATTCGTGGAATGTGACAGTTTCTTGTGCTGAGTGCAGAGTATCGCCGCCAGAGAATGAACCTGATGTAAATGAGCTCTCAATCACAGAGCTGAGAGACAAACTTCTTGCTCTAGATCCTCTAGATGATGAGCATATCGTCAAAGTGAACCAAGCCGAGGCAGAATATTGGAGAAAATCTGAAGGATATAGAGTGGGATGGAGTGATGAGATTTTAGGCTTTGACTGTGGAGGTCAGCAGTGGGTCTCCGAGACCTGCTTTCCTGCAGGGACCTTGGCAAAGCCTAACATGAAGGACATCGAGTATATAGAAAAACTGAAGCAGCTAATAGAGAAGGAAAGAATTCCTGCACCATCGCCCATTGAACAGCGATGGACAGCTCGGAGTACGAGTCCTATGAGTCCAGCTTATAGCTCTAAAGAAGATGACATATTCTCATGGGTAATCTCTCAACTCTAATCTGTATGTTATGCGTCGCATTACAGCAGTAAGGCTCAGTATATACTCCGCTAAAAAACCCGTGAGAAGATTTCAGTGAACTTGGTTCGCTTATCTGGAATTAACTTTTTTTTGCTTGACATTGGACTTCGCGATGGGAGCTGTATATCCAGCCAGGCAAAATAATACTATTATGAAGTGCATGGCTTCTAATCTGTTGCTCAATTTTCTTGGTACTCAGATTTCTGTGTTGTTTCCAGGTTGGTATCATTATGTACCTCCCGACAACGGATCCCCGTCAGAGAAAGCAGATAACAGATGAATTCTTTCACTATAGATTTTTGACACAAACGAAGCTGTGGGATTCGTACAATGCTTATGAACATTGGGCAAAGATCGAGGTATTTGATTCGTCTGTTACTCTGTTTCTTGAAGTTTTATTCATAATGGAATGATTCAAATTTAAAGTTTGATGGATTTTGTCTCTTAAGAAAAAAGTTGTTAGCTTGGATCTTTTCATTTCCCATGCATTCCCTTCATCTCTGCATTCTTCTTAACCTGCAAACTACTGTTACCAATGTTTTCTGAAGGTCTGTATATCATGTTGTGCTCAGATTCCGAAGGACAAGGACGATGTTGCCGATCTGCAAGCTAGGTTAGGTAAGCGATTTCCAGTGGATGCGTATAACAAAGCACGGAGAGAGTTGGACCCCAAGAAGATCCTGTCCAACAACATGCTTGAGAAGCTATTCCCATTACCAGAAGCTGTATGATTGGTCGAAGTTAGGGAGTCTCGCTTCGTATTCGATTACCACTGTGAATGTTTTTTCCTGATTCTACTGGTGCAACAGGCTCTCTTTGTTTTACTGTTATGAGGGGTATAAGATAGAAATTCAGAAATGTAGACATCTGACTGTAAATGTTTTTGTCAGAGGAAAAAATGACGGGCAATTTGTATTTTATTTCCCTTACAAATTTCCAACTTTCTGAATAAAGCATCCGAAAACGAAAATCAAATTTTGCAATTACTTTTTTTTTTTTTTTTCTGGCAATAATTTGTATGTTTTCTGCTCTACTCAGTTCAATCATCAATGCACAGAATGGGGTAGAGAGAACTTTTGCATCTCCCCCCAACCTGCTGCTGTGAATCCTGGTTGTGGTTTATCGTATGGCATACCCACGAATGCAGATGAATCAAAGATGCTTTCTTTCCCACCTCGAAACATTTCTTGAGCCTGGGCAATCAGTGGATAGCTTAGGTGGTCTGTGGTAACTCACGAGTGCACACACAACCAAAACTCCGGCAACTCCTAACCTAAAAACACGAAATGCAGGAACGCAGGAGAGAGATCACTTCAGTGCGCAATTGCACAGTCAGGCAAGACAACATCCATGCCAAAGAGTCATCACATAGTGTACACTTTTTTGGAGCTGAACTATAAAGAAAAGAATGATCATTATGAGCAGGAAAACTGCTGTCAAACTGATACCAACAAAGGCTACACCAGCGAATTGTACAGGAGGTAGACATGCTTGTACAATAAGAACAAAGTAATATCTAGCTTGTGAATTGTACTTTAACCAAGTTTGGCATCCTTTGTCGACTTTGCAAAGGCGTAAGTTCATCTGATTCCACCTGATGCATGATGGGATACATCGTTGGGCTGTTGGGGATCTGCAGGAGTGCAGGGTACCGTGCCAAAGGCAAATTTACCCTTCAGGAATGCAACCACAGGCGGTCATGAAGCCTCTCTTCTCCGGCACCAAACATCTCATCAACCCTTTCACCATCCCGGTAGAAGTGGAATGTAGGCGTGTACCGGATATGCTGTGTTGTCTCCGGACACTCATCTATATCAGCATAGACGAAGCTAAGCTTGGAGAACTCATTACTCAGCTTTTGAAATGCAGGAAGTATCTGATTGCACACTCTACACCTGCCAAAGATTCGTCACCAATCACTCATTACTCCCTTGTTCCTTCGTCCCAAATTAAACTTCATACTTTGTATTCAGTTCAAAACACGAATACCCCAAATGATTTGCATTATGTTTGGTAATACAATCATTCGAAAATTCACAATTAATCGAAATACCCTTGGGCCACCTTGACTAACTACAATTACAAAACGATTTTTATCATATGAGACGACTCAAAAGTTACCATGCCGATACTATAAATGATACTTTTATACTCCTAGCTAAGATATATTACTGTATTACTCAATTATACTCTTTCCACTACCTTGTATTGTTAACGCATCACATATTCAAACCAAACGTTAACAATTCAAAATTACGGAAACAACAAAAAGTGAACCTTGGAGCTTAAACTTAAAGCCATAAACAATGAAATATTAAGATTAATCACTTACCAAGATGCACCATAATTAATCACTGCCTGCAATTAAACGTACCCATAAAACAAAATTAGTCAAATAATTAAGCATAGTCTAAAAAACCCAGTACAAAAAATTTACTAAGGTCATTAAGTAAAAAAAAAAGAGGAGTGAAAATGAGATACAGGAGTTTTAGAAGAGCGGATTTGGAGGAGTGTGTCGCTTAGTTCTCCGTCACTTGAAGCGGTTTTCAGGCGACTCTTCTGGTTTTCCGCTTTGCTTTTTCCGGCGCTTTCCATTGTTTTGTAAATGTTAACTCGCCGGAAATATGACGTGGCTCGCCGGATTGTTTCGTAGGTTTGGGGTAGATTCTGCCTCTATTCTTTAGATTTTGGGCTTTTTGGGTTTAACTAGTAAGTTTAGAGGAAAGGAGAGAAGCCCAAAGTGTAGACCAAGTACAAATTGGATGATTTTACGAAGGAAAACGATATTGTGTCACCCAATGATACTTACTTTGAGTACAACTTGAGATTTCTCGTCCGTTTGTGAACAAGTACTTTGAAATAATAATTAATCATGAGACTATTACATTTTGATCTTTGTAATCGTCTAGATTATTCCGTTATTCCGTATATTAGTGTTAGCCTCGCCAAACTTGAAATGCGAGGTACTCCGTATTGAAGTTTTTCTTTCTTTACTTTTGAGGTTACAAACTATTCTTGCTATCAGTCAGTCTTCATTTTGGTCAAAGAAAGTCACGAATAGTTTTTGATGCATACAAATTTGAACGCGGTTCAAGATATAAACTTGTAATATCACCTCTTACAGATCTTATTGAAACTGTTTGTTACCGACCATAAAAACCGAAAGAGGTTTATATAGCATCACTCCTCGATCCTTATCAACAGTCCAACATACTCTACCAATTATCTCAATCGTGACTTGTAGAAGCACTACTCATAAACCTCGCTAGTGGATAAATATCATGTTGAATTTTTGATTGAAAGTGCTTGGTATTGACTAAAAAATGTTCTTATCTTCTTTAAAGAATACACAAGTGATCATAAAAATCACACTCGCGAAATCATAATTCAGTTATTCATATATTTAGTTTATATTCTACCGGTATCTATTATTTTAATTCGTCCTTAGAAATTTAGTTTGATGAATAGTGAGCTCATAATAGAACAGAACTCCATATCAACCACCGTAATCGTAACTGGATTTTCGTGGAGTAGTTATCCAACCACTCAAATTAATTGAACATTGATTGATACCGAAAATTGTATGATTTTGCTAGTGATTGTGGTTAGCATTGATCCTAATTTACACATCATAGGTCCACAATTACATTGACATACACTTAATATCCCATACTATGTCAAAGGATATATCTTTGAACACTGGAGTATATTATTGCATCTACACCATCACAAGTCCACAAGTCTAGATATTATTTGCTCACTACAACTACTACTCATTTTCCTTGAGAGCAATTTTTATTATGGGTCATTCGTGTTTACGTACATCTGATCGCCCTGAACTCCGTCTTATGACGGGAGCCTTTTAGGTAATGATGCCGTGACAACAACAACTACTACTACTACTCATTTACCTTTCCATCTGCCCTCTTGTCATATTCTTCTTGTGTTTACTAGTCCTCTTTTTCGTAAGAAGCATACAAAACGCGCACACTCGTCATATAGGGAGACAATCAAGCAGAATTCGACATATGATCATGACAAACGTATTTTCTTTATTAATATGTAGGAACTACATACACACTCTGACAATCTAAACCTTAATTATAAACTCGCAAAAAAAAAGGCAAGTCTTAGACTATAAGATCGAACATAAAAATGAGATCAATCATTACAAGGAGAAAAGTATGGGTATGTAAGGCTTTAAATTGTATGTTATGGTACATTAAAGATTTAGCAGCAGCACTCTTCACAAATCCAACAACAGCACAAGGCCGCAAGGCTGATACACAAAATTAAACATTAGAATTGATTCAACATAATTTATTTTTCGGCATGCAACTGAATAAACTTTGTAAATCACATCTGAAATTCGAATATATAAACACAGCACGGGACGTGTCCACGAGTTTTTTTACATAATGATAGGGTGGTGCTCAACGCAACACAATAAATCACGAAGAATGAACTTTTACATATGAATCATCGATCACTATGAATAAATTTGAAATAAACTCCACAAGACGAAATTAAAAGTTATGATCACACGAGATGTGATGATCATCAAGCCAACATAAGATGATCTCTAGCAGCAGCACTCTTCACAGACAAAACAGCAACATAACCCAGCCAGGCTGCAATTGTTGTCAAGATACAACAAACAAGAAAAACACCAACAAAAACATAAAAACACCATTATAATTCATTCATCAATAGTTTAATAATTAAATTAAAAGCTTATGTATAGTCTATAGAAGATAAAATTTAATGAGGAAAGAAACTTATTTAAAGGGGTTATTTTTAAAATTAAATCCATAATATTTGCAATTCTTCAACTCTAATCTAAGTTAAAATCGAGTTGTTCACTCGTGTACCATCAACGTTACTCCAGTGTCTCAAGTCTTTTACACGTAAGGAGCCAAGGAGGGCCAATCTTATACTAGCAAGTCTTAATTACCATCATACGTATATATTTTTATCTCTATATCGTGTAATCATTCATGCATATACATAGAATTTTGTACAATTTTAACTTTATTCGTGAAATTTTGCAAGGAAAAAAATTATCATATAGTAAAGAGTATGAAGAAAATTAAAAAGGGATGCTTGATGATAAATAAATTAAACGTACCATCCTTCAATGAAACCTTTCTCTCCTCTCTGCTTGGTGCGGTTGCTCCTACGGAACCATCCCTTCTTCTCCATCTTCCCTTCAGGAGAAGCAAGTGTTGGGTAACCTATAATAATACACCACCAAAACAAAAATCAATCAAAACTTTGTCAATCACAAAAACCGACGAACTAAACTAAGAGGTATTGAGTACACCAGGTCTGATCTCGACCCTAGGCCGAAACTCGAAAGTAAAAAGACTATAGCAACAACGTACCAGCAGGAGGAACGTTGTCCATGTTTTGTTGTTGTTGGGTGGTCTCAATCTTAGTCATGTTGAAAGAAAAGTAGTGTGTTTGGTATGTTTTAGTTCAAAGTGTTTGTTGTGGTATGAAATAGTTATGTGTAACGATTTGTATGATAAATTGTGGTAAGGAGCCCTTTATATAGGGGGGGAATAGGTGACGGATTAGTTATGGGCTCGAGGAAGGTTCCGTAACTTAGCCACCACACTTTTATTTTTATGCGCGTTCCTCCCCATAGCGTCGTATAAACACGGCTAGTATCTTGGTTTTTTGTGTGTGAATCTTTTTGTTTGGTGTCATGTCACCTAGACATAACAATTGTTTCGTGACTCCCCCTACTATGAAAGTTAAAATCGGTTTCGAAATTGAACAAATTCTTTCGTAATTAAGTATGTATATTTGTCGGAGATGGATATTACTTGTTAAATGAATATTAATGAGTGTAAATTGGTGTTATTGTGTGCATTAATTCTTTAAGACAATCATATCTAGTAGGGACATTACTTAATTGGTTGCACGATAAGATGAACGAACTAATTCATTCGTGGTAATCTTTACATTTGGGAGAACTTTATTGGATGTCATATAATAATATCTACTACGAGTATTACATATATTGTATCACATTGTTGTGACTTCACTCCATCTTAAATCCCTAACGTTTGTATTGTCTTGCATATATCTTGATTTTTTTTCTTTTCTGAAAAGGGTACGTAAATTAAAGGGTTATTGATTAGAAACGAATAATCCGACTCATAGTATTGCGATTTCGAGTCTTTACTAGGTTAGATCAACCATGGCTCATTTCTATCTTTAAGAATCTTTTTCAATGCCATCCTAGTAGATTTGTAGTATGAACATGAGATTACAAAAGATTAAAAATTGAAGTACTACCAATTCGATGGTTGTCGATATTCGAATGTTACTTCAAAAGGGTCTTTCAACTTTTATCCATCCTCTCTTCTTTACAGGTTGAAATTGAGAAAATAAATTAGATAAAATTAAAGACAATCCTACATTATTTTTTTGCTTTATTGTTAGTGTCAAATTTAACGTACTACAAATTGCAAAGGACGATACTTTTCTTCTTTGTGGACGAGAACTTATTAAAGCAAAAGAGAACATTTTTTGTTGGCGAATATATTCCCCACTAATTACAAAAGTTTACTATAAGGAAGCCAAAAAATAAAATAAAATAAAATGGAGAAATAAATAAAAGTGGAAAGGGTAGACGATGAATAATCAAGCTGTCCATGTCAAGAAAACAAAAGGGTGCGTGATCGAGTTGGCAAATTTCTGATCAAAGTAAATACTCCGTAATACGCGTTCAAACCATAACTTTGTGTTTGTTTTGGTTTTGACATATAGACTACGTGGAGGATTTCCAATGCCTGCTCTAACATGTACAAGATTCGTCTGAATATGTCACTATAATAGATAAAAACACGTAATTACACTTCTACGAGTGAAAAGAAACGTTTTACGTACATATTGGCGAAAAATTTCAGCTCACATTAAGCTTTACCCCTTTACCGAGACAAGTTCTCATACAATAGTCGTATGCAAAATTAAAGTTTCAAGTAGAAAAACGAGTTTGAATTATATTAACCCGAAATTCTCAAGTAAACCTTAATCACTTTCATTTCACAATTGAAAGATGAGGTGGATGAGCAGTTTTAATTTGGATTTAGATAAAACAATGAGGCGTCCTTGACTGAAACAATTAATTCATTCCCATTGTCATTTTCTGTGTAGAAACATCTGTACATCTCACCGACCATTTTTCGTTTGGACAAGAAGCATTTGAACAAGTTATCAGGAGTTAGAATGCACATTCTGAGATTATAAAATGCAAATTACGTTGTCTTGATTGTTAACATTGGATTTGAATTGGATTTGAATAGGCCATTACAATCCCGATCGTATCGATTCGAAATCAACGGGAACCTCGGAGGAAGTACAACAATAGTTACAGATGTAGCAAGGGGATTTGGTATGGATGGCTTACTAGTAGGAGAAATGCATTAATGGGCTTTAACGTGTTGTGTTGGTTCGTCTAGTATACTTCTAAACAAACGAACGTGTTATGATTGATTATGACCCGTAAATGGTAACCAAAGGCGAAATCGAATGGCGAAATTAACGGCCCGTCAAACCAAATATTCACAAAATGACATAAACGGAGACAGTAATGAAAACATAGCAAAAAAGATTGTACGAGTATATACTAAACCATACCCAAATCAACATTTACTTTTCCAGTGTACGCGAAACTATAACAATGCTCACGTTAGTCACGTACCATTCGAGTTATCACAACCCTTCTTAACCAGGGACGAATCGAGCCACATAAAATACAAGTAATAGTCTTATACTATAATGGCTGCACATATGATAAGATCATTTAGCAATTGGCTTGTTCTTCGAGGTCTTCACAAATTGGAAGCAAGCATTTTGGGGGCAGTTGGCTCTATGTTTGTGACGCAACCATGTCGACTGGTGAGCTTGACTGAGACCTTATTCGTCAGATTTTTGACATAGAACAACAATAGTGTGCTAATCATACATATAAACCAATAGTTTAGAACAAACTTGGGTGACGACATTTGTCACCAAATCCACATCTAACCAATAAGGTGTTAACATGTAGACGTCAAAGATATATATATATATATATATATATATATATATATATATATATTGATTCAAACTAATTATTTGATCTTTCAATGGCTATTGAGTATTTCATACCCTGTAGTTGACTAAGCAACTTTCCACGTGCATCAATTACGATGACTATATCCAAAAACATGGGTAAGACGGTCTTACTTGTGCAAGAAGAGTTCTTTCGGCATTTGGTCAAAAAATTGAACAAGATGGAAGGCCAACAGTAGGTAATCTGTTGTTTGCAAGAATTGCAACCAATCAAACTAAAGACCCAAATGACTAAGCAGTTAATCATAGTGGTAAATGGTAAATGGTAATGACAACAGAGGAACTGAGAGGCGGAAGGATAAGGAAGACTGACCAGGCCGACAGTTGACAGGCGTTCCTAGACCTGTTCTTTGTCATAGAACCCACCGGTTTGGATGATCAATTCGCTAAGCACACGATCAGGCGGTCACCTGTAAGACAAGGCAAGCAGCAGACAATCCACATTTTCCTTATGTCAGAAGTAGATGTTACGAATAGAGAAGATACTGTGATAACTGATTATATGCACAATACAGTGATGAATTAGAAAACAATGCTCCAATCTGAGTTGATACAGATACTTAGTATTGAATGATGTCCACAAGGCAAAGGTATCCTGGGATAAGCCAAATCATTCATTTAAAAAAGAGGCTCAGATTCGCCTTTGCTCAGGCATAAGGAGATACAAGGTCCTAGGTTGCTATCATGGCGGCAAAGCAAGCAAATCCCGCAGGCTTTTACTTTTTGGTACATAGGAGCAGCTAATGCTGCGAGGGTGGGGATACGAGGATTTGAATCCAGGATGACCCCAGGCAGGTTAACTTCCTAACCACTAGGCCAACCTTGATCCATCCCGCTCTCAAAAAAAAAAAAAAAAAAATTGATCCATCCCGCGGGCTTGTTGCTGCCAAGCCAATGACAACAAAAACCTTCTCTTGTTTCTCCAGCACCTGAAAGGCCACTAATGTAGCCATATTTTGAATCATCACAGCCACAATTTACTAGAGTTTTATGAAAATGGTCTTGAAGGCTGTCTGTTTTCAAGCAAGTGTATAATACCAACAGATCTGAATGTTAACCACAGGGGTAAGGTGCACATATCGGAACCCCCTAAATCCTGATTTTATGTTACAGTTATGAAAGGAACAACAACAACCAAGTCTTATTCCCAAAATGATTTGGGGTTGGCTAACATGAATCATCATATGTAACCGTCTCGCATAACTCACAAATACAACAACAACAACAACCAAGCCTTATTCCCAAAATGATTTGGGGTTGGCTAACATGAAGTTGATAGGAAAAAAAAACGTCTCACTTGAATTGTTTAGCTACGAAATGTGCAAAGAGTGGCTCAGATTCGCCTTTAATCAGGCATAATGAGATACAGGGTACAAGTTATTACCATGGCGGCAAACCAAACAAAGCTCAATAGCTTGCTGATGCCAAGCCAATGACAAAGAACCCAACACCTTGTTTCTCCAACGCCTGGAAGACTACTGAATGCAGCCATATTATAATCGTCACAGCCACAATTCAAAATTGATCTTGGGTACAAGACTACAAGCTCCCTAGAAACAAAGCAATGTTCCAACATTCTCTATTCCCTACTGCGTCAACACAGTGGAAAAAATAGCATCATGTACAAAAACCTTTGGCGTGAGATATTGGAACTGGTATACAGTTCCTGTAGAGCGGCTCAGATTCGCCTTTTATCAGGCATAATGGAAGTATGAAATGCAGGGTTAATGGGTTATTACCATGGCGACAAAGCAAGCAAAACTCATGGGATTGCTGCTGCCAAGCCAATGACAAACAACCCCTCATCCTGTTTCTGCTATACCTGGTAGACCACAAATTGTAGCCACATTTTGAATCATCACAGCCACAACTTTTTCCACTCACTTCAAAACATATGAATCTTGCTTAGAGTTTTAGTTTGAACAGAAGCTCCTTAATCTACAAAATGGCTTGCAAAATGACTGTTTGCACTGTCCAATACTTATTTGAAGTAGTAATAGACACACATACTCAAATACAATGGTTCATGTTAGCTGACCAAACCATGTAGAATGGAGAGGGGCTCAGATTCGCCTTTCATCAGGCATAATGGAAATACTCCTTCCAATCCAAAGATTTTCCTGTTTTGTTTTGATGTTTGCCTTACAATCAAGTGGAGTTGGTAAAATGCAATGCAGAATAAAACATGTACTAATATTTATAACAAGCGAATGATCAATTGGGTCTAAAAGTAGCTCCAACATAGCGGGTCAAAACAGGAAAAACTCGTTGGGATCGAAGGGAGTGTGAGATACAAGGTACGGGGTTAATACCATGGCGACAAAGCATGCAAAGCTGATAGGATTGCTGCTGCCAAGCCAATGACAAAGAACCCCTCATCCTGTTTCTCCAATACCTGGTAGACCACAAATTATAGCCACATTTTGAATCATCACAGCCTCAATTTTTTCCCCTCAATTCAAAACATATATATCTTGTTGGGGTTATATTTTGAACAGAAGTTACGTAAAAGAAGTCAGTCTTTTTGTTGCTTTGATTAATTAGCTGCCAACGATTCATGTTAACCGACCACAAATCATTTTGCGACAATCGTATGACCATTTACAACATAGAGCGGCTCAGATTCGCCTTTCTTCAGGCATAATGGAAGTACGAGATAAAGGGTTAATACCATGGCGACAAAGCAAGCAAACCTCATAATGGAAGTACAAGATACACCCTACGGTATTATTTAAACTTTAATTAACCGATTAGTGTGTACACGTTCCTCAATAAGGGTGCGTTTTGGATATGGGGCGTTTAAAGAAAGACGGAGGGAGTACAAGGTTTGTTGCTGCCAAGCCAATGATGAAGGGTCCAATGACAAAGAACCCTTCATCATACTTCTCCAATGCCTGTAATACTACTAATTGTAGCCACATTTTGAATCATCACAGCCACCAATTTTTCAATCCGATACACAAATCAAACAGTAATGGCCTAGTGCCTGGGGTCGTCTCGGGTTCAAATCCTCATACCCCCAAAGCATTAGCCGCTCCTTTGTACTGGTACAAATAAAAAAAAAAAATCAAACAGTAAATTCTGCCTAGGGTTTAGTTTCGAACAAAAAGTTTCCAAATACACACCCAAAAAGATGTTTGCACTTTTGTAAAACTTATTTCAAGTACGAGTAGCAATAGATACATACGATACAACAACGATTTATGTTAGCCGACCACAAATCATTTTACGACTAACGCTTATACTTGTTTGGTCAAACTAAACCTATATGTATTCACAAGGGTAAAATCTACCTATAGGGTGAGAGAAAGAGGGTTGATTAAATGATAACTTACCTGAAAATCAAAGACATAGAAATGCTAAGAACAAATGAGATACTGATGAGAGAGACTCAGCTACCCATTTCGTCGAACAGTTGGTGGGCATCGCTAACATCGACAGGTATAGTATACCCTAATTTAAGTGCCGTCAAGCTGAAGCTGGGAACAGGTTTAAGCCTAAAAATACCCTTGCTCACCTTCTAACACAAATTTAAGGCCCATTATCATGAAATACCGAAAATACCCTTACCCGCCTTCTCACACAAGTTTTCCCTCTCTCACTGGCCACTGGACACTCTTCTCACTCTTTCCCTCCCTCCAAAAATAGAAATTCCCAAATTTGAATTCCACCCTCATCTCCACCGTACCACCGCTCACCACCGCCGCACACCGTATCTCCGCCGTCGAATTCCCGCTGCGCTTTCCCTCCACCTCCTTCTCAGGTACTGCTAATCCCCGTGTCTCCGTCGTCGAATCTCGCTATTATTAATTGTTGAATTTTAGGGTTTTAGGGTTTATCTATCAATTGCTCCCAATTTGCGTCGTAATCTTCTGATTGATTTAGCTAGAAATTAATGATTGTTGAATATTACGGATTTAGGGTTTATAATTTGATCCGAAGTCGTTAAATTTCGACTTTTATGTCGTAATCATCTGATTGATTTTGTTCGCAATTATTTTTGTGATTTTGATTTGTGAAATCGTGAAGAAGAAGTTGCTCTTCTTCAAAATTCGTTCTCTCCTATTCATGATCGAAATTATTGATTATTATTATTCCCTTATATCTTGTAGAAGAAGTTTCATTTGACACAAAGAGGAGGATGGACCTTGTAGAAATGGTGTGCGGAAGCGTCATTGCCGAGGCGCAAGATTTGGAGTTACAGCGCCGCAACATCGTCAAACGTGCCAGGGTAGTGGAGGTGGCGGTGATACTTACGGTGTACACCATTGCTTTCCCTTTCGTCCGTGGTACAATTTGGATGTTTTTGTTTGCATTGGGGTGGCATGGGTTGAAGTTGTGCCTGTTCTTGTGACTATTGCTCTGTTGGATTTCCATAGGCTTCATCGGATCTATTGGGTCGAATACCCATTTTGGAGGAGGCGGGCCTGGTTTGGTATTACTACAGTAGAAAATGCCATTATGCGTAGGGTGCGAGGGCAGCATACCGATCACTCTGAAGAACTTTTAAGGGCGAATTTGGAAGCTGTTTTTGCTGCTCTACCCTCTTCGCCGCCATGGTGGTATAGGTACTATATTCATGTATCGGTCTGGATATTGGCAGTCTGTTGGCTGTTTCTTCTCCTGAGGCTTACTCTAGCTGCTGCGTACGTGCATATGTAAATTACGTGCAGAGGTAAATTTGGCTGCCTGTAGATTAAAACAGTAGGAATTTTGGAAATCTGAAATTGTAAGTCAAGCAAACTGAGCCGTTGTGAGTAATGCATACTTTGTTGGCTGAGCAATTAGCTTGAGTAGTACCTTGAATCGTTTGTTGAGCTTTGTTTAGAGATTATGTGTCGTATGTGACTATGTGGTTCCAATGAGTAAGTGAAAATGCATACTTTTGGTGGGTGTAACTATGTTTTGTTGTAGGTTCCGAGGAGAATGTAAACAGGAAATGTGAAATTGTAAGTCAATTGTCTGAGTTGTTTTGAATAATGCGTACTTTGTTGGCTATAACAATGAATTGTTGTAATCCTTCCTAGTTCCTACGCCATGAGCAGTAGTTTTACATAGTACCTTGAATCGTTCTTTTAGCTTTGTTTCGAGATTATATGTCGTGTGTGGTTGTAGTGATTATGTGAATAATGCATCTCTTTGTTGGCTGTAACAATGCTTATTAGTTGTAATTGTTTTGGTAGAACAAATGATTCTGAGAGCCATGGCGCCAATTTTCAGTTGCCAATGTTCTTTAAATTGGTGGTAGATGGTTAGTTACTCGGTTGTGTTACTGTTGAATTTTGTCAAAGAAATAGTTTTGGGTTCTTTGTCTAATTAAATTTAAGCAGTGGTGAATTTTGGGAGATTAAATAACACATTTGTGATTCCACTGGAATTTAGGTTTTTAAGGTAAATTGGAACCGTAAGTTTGATATGATATCAAGGGGATTTTCTTGGGTATTCTGCCTTCGTTCAAAATAGTATGAAATGTGGGCATCGGAAGATATAATTCAATGTTTTGTGTTTTCAACTTGAATTTAATGTTTGGGTACTTTGTTTTGGTGACCTTTTAGGTTAACATTGAGATGTTTGAAAGGGCTTATGGTGCTAGTGTTTAACGCGATTTTGATACAAATTTTGACTGGTGCTTTTGCTGATTTGCTGGGACCTTAGTTACGGAATTTCTTAGGTTTCATTTTTTTGCCTCTGAGGCCTGAACATTTCTTTTCTGGGGGACTGGTGTGTTTTTAGCATGTATGTCTTAGGAAAGATTAGAGATACTCGGCTTTGGTACATCCAGCTTTATAGTGGGAAAGGTGCCTGAAAATCAACTCATGGCTAAGGTGAAGTTAGTGTGTGGATTTGAAGAAGATATTGGAGGAGCTGTGTTTTTAGGGTTTGTTAAAGTAGTTATCTGTTGTGGTTGTCAATAGTGATTACTGTGTGAAGCTTTTGGAAGACAAAGTTCTTCTCTTCAATGTTCATGTTCTCACTTCCTTTGTACCTTCGGATGAGCTATGCCTCTGAAGCCGTGTGGGTTGTACCTCCGCCTAACACATTCTCTATCTTTGCTTAGATGCGTTGTGTTTTGCCTAATAGGAGTTTTCTTATGTTCGTGTTCCTGTGAATTACTGGGATAATGTGGCGACTGAGGTTATTGAGGTTTGGCTGTTCCATCGGCCTGTTTAAACCTGGTTATAGGTATTGTATGTAGCTGTAGTGTCTTAAATCGAGTCATGTCTGATGCATAGCTTATATTCGAGTCATGTGATGGTTCAAATTAGCCAATGTTGAACGTTTGAACCATTCTCTAAAAGATAGTTACCCTCTTTGACTGCGGAGTTATTTTACCTACGCGTTTTACCAACTATTTGTTGATTTGAACATCGAAATTGGCAAACCTACACATGCATGATGCATACGTGTGTGATATAGGACAGGACGTGAAGTCCCGTCATTGTCTTTGTTGCCCAATTCCTAAACCAAGTTTTTCCTAGCTCTTCTATAACATACAAGCTTCTCTCGCAATAATGTTCACTTGGTGCACTAAGAAGTAAGAAGCGTAATGGTGACTGGTTTAGTTCTCGTAAGATGGTTCTCCAAGAAACGTTCGGACGAGATTAAGGAGTAGCATCGTCCGCATACCAGCTTGCATGTCCAAAGATTTTCCATGGACAGATTGCAAAGAATTATCAATAATAATATCGTCGCAAAGGTTAGACATGTAATCCGTTTTGTCTTCATCAACTTGTCCCATAGGAATAAACGGACATCTTCAGCTCGTACATAGGGAATCACGATCATATTGTTTAGACCGAAACTGACAATGAACCTAATAAAAGAAAAACGGTCATAGAGTTAAATTACACGAGATAAACTCATAAATTAAAGAAACAAACATATTATAAAACAAGTTTAGTACAAATCATTAATTGTTGCTCGTGATTTACTGTAGACTCTTCTGTTTCGAAACTCTCTTTATTTCAATACACATCTCCAAAAGAGCTCTTTGCACTTTGCATTACTTATTTGAAGTAAAATCAGGTACATACGAGTATACGTCAACGATCCGTATTAGTCGATCACAAATCATATTTGCGACTGCCGCTTTATTGTCGTTGTTTTTGTCAAAGTAAGCACATATTGATATTTAAAAAAAGTCCATACTATGTAATGTCGTAAATACCCTTTGTCCGCCTTCTCACAGAAGTTTTCCACTTTTCCTTCTATGCACTGTTCACACTCACTGCACACTCTCGAGCTCCCTCTTTCCCTCCAAAAATAGAAATCCCCAAATTTGAATTCCACCGTCATCTCCACCGCACCACCACTCACCACCGCCGCACCCCCTATCTCCGCCGTCGAATTCCTGCTGCGCTGCCCTCAACCTTCTTCTCAGGTCTCCGCCTCGCCGTCGAAATGTCGCTATTATTAATTGCTGAATATCAGGGTTTTAGGGTTTATCTATCATTATTTGCTCCGAATTCGTAATCTTCCGATTGAATTAATTAGAAATTACTGATTGTTGAATAATAGGTTTTTAGGGTTTATAATTTGCTCCGAAGTCGGAAAATGTCCACTTTTGGGTCGTAATCTTCTGATTGATAATATTCGTTCTATCCTATTCAATCGTGATCGACACGTTATTGATTAATTCCATATATCTTGAAGAAGAAGTTTCATTTGACAGAAAGAGGAGGATGGACCTTGCAGAAAGGGTGTACAGAAGCGTCAAAACCGAGGAGAAAGCTTGAAAGTTACGCTTACCCAAGATCTTCAATAATCTCTGGGGAGTGTTGCTCACGCTTGTGGCGTATACTCTTGCATTCCCTTTCTTGTATGGTACAGATTCGATGCGTGTGCTTGCTCCGCCGATGTTCTTCTATGGCTTCCCTTGTATTCTTTTTCTTGTTCCGGTTGATTTCTCTCGGCTTGATAACATATATGGGTTCCAATACCCGAGTTTGAGGAGGGGGGCTTATATTGGTATCAATTGTTAGAGAGCCAACTCAACCAAAAGTCTAGACTGATGGTTGAGGCCCAATAATTGATTATATCTTAATATTAATGTTGCACAAGTGGCCGTTACTCGTAGGGTGAGGGGGCAGCGTACTGATCACTCTGAAGAACTTTTAAAGGCAAAGTTAGAAGCTTTTCTTGCTACACTACCCTCTACGCCTCCGTTTTGGTATAGGTACCATATTCATGTCTGTGTCTGGACTTTAGCACTCTGTTGGATGTTGCTTCTTTTCGGGCTTACTCTATTTTGGCACTGAGATAGATTAGGGCAGTATGTTTAGAACAGTAGGAATCGTGGAAATGTGAAAATGCAAGTGAATTTTCTAAGCCATTGTGAATAATGCATAGTTTGTTGGCTATAACTTCTGTTGTAATCCTTCCCACTCCATGAGCAACAGTTTTAAGTAGTACCTTGAATCGTTCTTTTAGCTTTGTTTTGGGACTATATGTCGTATGTTGTTCTAGTGATTATATTATGTGAATAATGCATACTTTTGTTGAATATAACAATGTTTTGTTGTTATTGGTTTGGTAGAGGAAGGCATTGAACTAATGTTTTGTTTTAGATAGCGGTTATGGCAAAATTCGTCAGCAATAGTTCAGGAGTTCCGAGGAGAATGTAAACAGAGAATAGCCCCATATATATGTTGGCTCTGTGCTCTTTAATTTTGTGGTAGATTGTTATTTACTCTGTTGTGTTACTGTTGAGTTTTGTCAACGAAACAGGTTGGAGTCGTTGAGCTGTGTTGTTAGGGTCTGTTCAAGTAGTTCATTGTTGTAGCTGTCAATAGTGATTACTTCTGTTCAATGTTCATGTTCTCCCATCCACTGCACCTTTGGATGAGCGAGACCTCTGAATCTGTGTAGGTTACACCTCTGCGTAGCACATTCTCCATTTGTGCTTGGTGAAGACTCGAGCTTGGTATTGTTCCGGGATATGACATTTTTTATGTGGCAACTTGGATGCGTTTTTTCTTGCCTACTAAGGGCCTGTTTGGTTCACGTTTTTTTGGGCCTAGTAACGGATTGGAATCACTCAATCCGTTACTTAATGTTTGGTTGGGCTTTTTGTATTTCCAATCCGTTACAGCACTCAATGCGAATCCGCTGGATTCAAACCCACCCCCAACCCACGGATTCTGAATCCCTCAGATAACTCCCCTTCTCAACGCCTCATTCTTCCTATTTCACCCTCTCTCTCCTCTTTCTCTCTCCTCGCAAATTTCTGGAAAAAAATCCAAAGCTCGTTCATCGATTCTCTCTCCTCGCACTAATTGAGGTAAATTTTTGCTCGATTGTCGATTATTTCGTTGATTTTGATCGATTATTTCGTTAATTTTGCTC
>JBBYHQ010000016.1:6000559-6025237 GCA_038382645.1 Spergularia azorica
AAAGACTCTGAAGCAAAAGGAGAGAAGATGCAAGGAGAAGCTTGATGATACGACAAGTTTATCACAATCCTTTCTTTATGTTTCAAGCAAGTTTGGCAAGATATTTGAGAATATGAACTCTACTCTAGAGATAATGTCCAAGGCTTGGTCGAAAACTGAAGAAAGAGAGCAACAATTGGAAGACAAGAGCAACATGGTGTTGGAAGAAGTGATGAAATTGGAAGGTCTTTCTCCATCCGAAGCACTGAGGGTTGCGACTATTCTAAGTACCGAGGAAGCGAAGCTTCGGGTCTTTTATCAAGCTCCCGCTAATTTACGGAAGCAATATGTGCTTGATCTTCTTAAGTAAGGGGCAAATTATGTTTGTACTTTTGTGTTGAACGATTTGTGATCTTCTGTGATCTTTACTCTTTACAGTTGTTCAACCTCTTGTGTATTTTCTTCAGCTTGAAGTTGTCGTAAGGGCAAGCATGACATATTTGTATCAGAACAAGCTTGTGTTGTAATATATTTCCAGCCGACCCTCTACTGTTTTTTAATATTTCCAGCTTGTTTTTTTTTTTTTTTTTTTTTATATTTTGAATAATTTTTTTAATTATTTAATCACATTTAAATTTATTATAATATTTTCTACAATTTTTAATAATTTTTAATAGTTAATAGTTAATAACATAACATGTGCTTTACAATTTTTTGATTGTCATACTTGACTAAACCAAACATCAAGAAAGGGAAACAAGTAAGGTTGATTCCATTCATTAAGTGAACCAAACAAGGGTAACAAAGAATGATTCTTGAATCCTTTCCTTAATTCAATCCCTTTCCATTCCAAAATGTGAACCAAACGCCCCCTAAGAGTCTTCTTATGTTGTTTCTATAGGATTGAGTAAGTGTTTTGTGTTCGTGTTCCTGGCTGTAAATTATGTGGGTTTATATGGGGAATGAGGTTTGTCGAGTTTTGGCTGTTCCATCAGCGTGTTTAAACCTAGAGTATGTAGCTGTAGTGTCCTAAGTTAAGTCATGTTTGATGCATAGCTTATATTCGAGTCATGTGATAGTTCATAGAATCATACTCCGTATTAGCCAATGTTGAACCATTCGATCTCTAAGGGATGTTACTGTCATATGTATTTTCTGAGTACAGTTGCAATACTTACTCCAACAGTTACATACGTCAACGGTTAATATTAGCCGACCACGGATCATCATTTTGCGACTTCCGCTTTATTATCGCTTTTGGATAAACTAGACATATACTATGTGATCACAAGGATAAAAATGAGAAATTGATGGAGACGAGAGTTGGCTACTCATTTCGTCGAAACGCTGGTGGGCAAAACACACAAATTCAGTGGCGTCAAGCTGAAGCTGGAAAAGGTTAAGGCACATACTATGTAATACCGTAAATACCCTTACCTGCCTTCTCACACAAGTTTTCCTTCTCTCACTATGATTAGGAGGATTTATCAATTGCTTTTAATTCGTATAATTGACCCCATCTATATCATATTAGCCAATGTTGAACCATTCTCTAAGAGATGTTACTGTCTTTGATTGCATAGTTGTTTTTGTTGTTATTGTTGTTGTATTATACCAACGATTTGATGATCCGAAGTTTTGAACATTCTCAAATTCATAGTTATATCCATAAATACTACAACGATTACCATTTGATTCGAATTCTTTTAAGCACTATTATCGGAGAAAAATTGAAAAGTTGAGCTACGAGTCTACGACAATAATAAAAATCTGGAAACAGTTGCTCCACGATGTGGTTCACAGCAGCTATGCAAGAGAAGTACCCCCACGATTTTCTGAGTACAGTTGCAATACTGACTCCATTTGAAGTAACAACGGTTACATACGTCAAAGGTTTATGTTAGCCAACCACGGATCATCATTTTGCGACTACCGTTTTATCGTTGGTTAAACAAAGCAGATATTATATGATCATAAGGGTAAAGCAGCATACATCGGAACCATATCCGAAACCAAACAGATAGCAATGCTAAGTACAAATGAGAAATTGATGGAGACGAGAGTCGGCTACCATACTTTGTAATACCGAAAATACCCTTACCTCCCTTCTTACACAAGTTTTCCTTCTCTCACTGCACACACTCGACACTCCCTCTCTCCCTCCCTCCAGAAATAGAAATTCCCAAATTTGAACTACACCGTCATCTCCACCGCTCGCCACCGCCGCACCACGTGTCTCCGCCGTATAATTCCGGGCTCCTCTGCGCTCCGCTTCCTTCCCAGGTACTGCTAATCCCCCATTACGCACAAATGTCGCTATTAATTGCTGGAACTTTTAGGGTTTTAGGGTTTAGGGTTTATCAATTGCTGTTAATTCGTAGAATTGCCTCCTTTTATTTCGTAATATTCTGATTAAATTAATTAGAAATTACCTTTGAATTTTGTAAACATGTAATTTTGTGTTGGATAATTAAATATTTGTGACGGTGGTATTAAAAATTCGTTCTTTCGTATTATTAGGAGGATGGAGTTTGTAGAAAGGGCGTACGAAAACGTGAGAGACGAGAAGGAAGCTTGGGATTTACGCTTCCGTAACATCCTTAAAGATATCAGGGTAGTGCCGCTTGCGGTCGTACTTGTGGTGTATACTCTTGCTTTCCCTTTCTTGTATGGTACATATTGGATTCTTTTGCTTGGTGCGGTGGCATTCGTTTTCGGCCTGCCTAGTCTTCTTACTGCTCCGTTACGTTTCGGTAGTATTGATTGGATATTTCAGGTCGAATACCCGAGTTTGAGGAAGAGCGCCTGGAGTGGTATTAGAGCTGCAGATGAGGCCGTTAAGTTCAGGGTTCGGGGGGAGCCTACTGATCACTCTGAAGAACTTGTGAAGGCGAATATGGAAGCTGTTCTCGCTACAATACCCTCCATGCCGCCGTTTTGGTATAGGTACAATATTCATGTGTGGGGCTGGGTATTGTGTGTTTGTTGGCTGTTGCTTCTCCTCGGGCTTACTCTATTTACGTGTAGAGATAAATTTGCCTGGCCTGTGATGTAAACCAGTAGGAATAGTGGAATTCTGAAACTTGGATTCATTGGGTTAGTTTAGCTGTGTTTCGAGATTATGTCGTATGTACTATGTAGTTCTAGTGATTATGTGAATCATGCATACCTTTGTTGGGTGTAAGTGTGTAACAATGTGTCTTTGTAATTGTTGTGGTGGAGGAAGGCATTGAACTTATGAGTTTGAGAGCACTGATGAATGATGCATGCTTTTACTTTAGACTGGCTACTTCAAATTTTGTCAGCAGAATGTGAACCGAAACTGGTGCCACTTTTTAGTTACTCGGTTGTGTTGCTGTTGAGTTCTGTCAAAGAAACATTTTGGGTTTCTTTGGTTAGTGACATTTAAAATAGTATGAAATACGGACATCTGAAGATATAAATCAACATTTTGTGTGTTCAACTTGTATGTAATACTCTGTTTTTCTGAACGATGTTTGGGATTTTGTTTTGGTGACCTTTTGAGGTTAATGGTGAGATGTTTGAGAGTGCTTTTGGGGTTAGTGTGTAAAGCTGGATTGGTGCTAATGCTGGTACCTCAGCTATGGTATTTTTGAAAACTTACGGCGGGTAAGGTTGCGAAGAAGATTTTGGAGTCGTGAAGCTGTGTGGCTTTTTTTTTTTTTTTTTTTTTTGAGGTCGTGAAGCGTGTTGTTAGGGTCTGTTTAGGTAGCTATTTGTCGTGGTTGTCTATAGTTATTACTCTGAAACTTTTGGAAGACAAAGTTCTTCCCTTCCGTGTTTATGTTCTAAGTTCCTTTTGTAGCAATCTGAATCTGTGTGGGTTGCACCTCCGCCTAAAACATTCTCCATTTTTGCTGTTGATGACTCGAACTTATTATTGTTTAGGGTCGTGACATTCTTTTATGTTGCGACTTGCGACTTGGATTCTCTGTATTTTGCCTAAATGGAGTTTTCTTATTTGCTTTCTATAGGAAGTCTTTTATGTTTTTGTTCCTGTGAATTAGTGGGATAATATGGGGTTATCGAGCCTTGGTTGTTCTATCAGCCTGTCTAAGCCTGGAATTGGGTCTTTATATTGTCAGTCCGTTGGCCGTTGCTTCCCCTGGGGCTTACTCTAGCTAGGTGCAGAGGTAGATTTGCCTGGCAAATATGAAATTGTAAATCAATTGTCTGAGCCATTGTGAATATTGCTTACTTTGTTGGCTAAGCAATTAGTTTTAATTAGTGCTTTGAATTGTTTGTTCGTTTAGCTTTGTTTGGAGATTATTGGTCGTAATGGTTCTAGTGATTATGTGAATAGTGCTTACTTTTGTTGGGTGCAACTATATTTTGTTGTACTTGTTTTGACAGAGACATTGAACTATTGATTATGAAAGCCATGGTGAATGATGCATGCTTTTTGTTTAAGACTGTTGTTATGGCAAATTTCATCAGCAGGAGTAGAGTATAGGAGTTCTGTGGAAAAAGTAATCACAAAATGCGCCATTTTTCTGTTGGTTTTGTGCTCTTTAAATTGGTGGTTGATAGTTGGTTACTCTGTTCTGTTGCTGTTGAGTTTCGCAAGAGTTTGGGATTCTTTGCTTGATGACATGTGAGCAATGGTGAATTTGGGGAGATTAGAAATTACATTTGTGATTCTATTGGAAGCTCGGTTTTGATGGGACGGATAATAAGGGGTTTGATATGGGCATCTGAAGATATAAATCAACTTTTTGTGTGTTAAACTTGTATGTAATACTCTGTTTTGTTGAAGAATGTTTAGGAGTATGGTACGGTGACCTTTGAGGTTGATAGTGAGATGTTTGAGAGAGCTTATGGCGTTAGTGTGTTACGCCAATTTTGATGCAAATTTTGACTGGTACTATTGCTGATTTGCTGCAACCTCTGTTTCGGAATTTTTGAGGTTCAATTTTTCTTGCCCCTGCACATTTCTGGTTAACTGATGTGTTTTTAGCAATGTACGAGTATGTCTTTGGTAATAGTACTACTCAGCTTAGGTGTATTCAGCTTAATAGCAGGTAAGGTGTCTGATCATTGACTCGTTCCTTAGGTGAAATTACTGTGTAAGTTTGCGAAACAAGTTAATGGAGAAGTGGAGATGCATAGCTTATATTCGAGTCGTGTGATTGGTCATATAAGCCGATGTTGAACCATTCTGTAGGAGATGTTACCATCTATGATTGCGTACATAGTTATAGGCTTAGAGCTTTGATGCTGAAGCCATGGATCACTGTGAACGGGTTCATCCTCCAAATCCCTGTACAATTAAGGCATTTAGCATTAGGTACTAGGTGTACCAGGCGTTGCAGCTGATAATATGGTTTTGTTCCGTGTCATTGGGAGCTCATTTTTCGGATTGAGTAATTAACGTCTTCCATTGTCGCTTCCTTACGAGCTTTGAACGCCCTCTGCTCCATTGTTGGCGTGTAACCTAGTTCAGTAGTAAATCTTACTCGTATATGATTACAAATTTACAAACTTGATTACTACGTATGTCATAGTTTCGACAATATACGATAGTGTAAATATTTCATCGGATTTTCTGAGTGTTCATTATCACCAAGTGAATTTTTTGATTTTATATACATTTATTTCTTTGGCATCTTCATTTGAATTGACATTTGTTTAATAACGAACCATCAAGAGAGAACATGATCCAAACTTGTCCGAGGGTTAGCCGAATCCGAAATCTTGGACAAATTGAATCTTACAAGTTTACAACTATTGCAAAAATATACATAGACAAGAAGGTGTTTCTTCCAAGTAAATCGAGATGTAAAGTTAACCAAATACTCGTCTTTTTTTTTTTCTTGTCCACGATATTAACTACTCGCCTATGCCAAGCTATACGAGCAAATGACACACAAGTGAGAATGAAAAAAAAAAATTGCGCACCAAAATCTTGGTACTTATTTGTCGAGTGACGCAACATCACATTAAGTTAATTTTCGACAGTGTAAAATAGTAGCGTAATATACAATTTACTTTTCTTTTTTTCGCGAGGTCCACTCAAAATTTGGGAGTGATGAAATAATCATCATATCATATTACTACTAATTCTTCCCCAAATTTTTCATCTCCAGATCTCTCTTACCAATAATTTGATGAATTAATCATTCTCAAATAAATCCTCAGATCCAAAAATCCTTCAATTTCCGCCATTTCATACGAATTTTATTCCTCTCAATTAATTGTCGGTGAATTGTAGAAAAAGATTTGATCAAAATTTTCCAGAAAATCCCCAAATTCTAGGGTTATTAAATCGATTGAAAATCTTCAAATGAGGTCGGCGCAATCTTCGTACAGAGATCGTACGCAGGAGTTTCAGAGCATTGCGGAGCGGCTGAAGAAATCGTCGTCGTCGGCGTTAGCGCCGTCGCAAAATGGGCCGAGCAGTAATGGCTTTGCGCAGCCGTCGCAGCCGCCGCCGCCGGTAAGTGGATCTAGATCCGCCATTCAATCCGAATTCAACAAACGGGCCTCGAAGATCGGGTTTGGTATCCACCAGACTTCTCAGAAGCTCACCAAGCTCGCCAAATGTGAGGCTTCTTGTTTACGTTTTCTCCAATTTTTCGGTTAATTGACCAATTGTTGTTGTCGTATCGATTTAGTTGGTGCATTGTTGTATTAATCCGTATCGATGTTTGTCTATGACTGGAATTATGTATGCAAATGCGTTGTTAATTCGATTTGATTTCGTTGTCATGTTTTCGGAATGTTGCGTTCTGGCACAATGCTTGTGAGAGTGTGGGATAATTAGTGGCGAAATGCGCGTTGTTGTGTGTAGTTGAGTTTGAGAGGTCTAAGAGGTTGATGATGAGGAAATGGTGGTTTTCGATCTCTTTGGCTGATCTAATATAGTTTGATGGTGGAATTAATCGATATGGGGGGGGAGGGGGAGGGGGTTAATCGGGCATATGTGATGCCGTGTGAGTAGGTATGTTGATAGTGATTACATTGGCACGTTTTCCGAATGTTCATGTTAATGAGAGGAAATATGTTGAATCTTAAGCGTAATATGGGTGAGAGCGTGGGATTTTTAGTGGCGTACTAAGCAAGGTTGCGTGTAGGACTGTGGATAATTTGAGAGGTCTCAGAGGTTTAGGGATGAGGTAATGGTGGTTTTCGATCTCTTTGGATGATCTACTGTAGTTAATGGTGGGATTAATCGATATGGGGGGTTTTAATCGGGCATATGTAATGCAGTGTGAGTACGTATGTTGTAATGTTGGTATTGATCTCTAAGCTCTTTGCCAAGAGAAGGTAAAGGAATGTTACGGTTATATGTTAGTTGTTAGTATGGTGCTGGTTTGTTGAGGTTTTGTAATTGTGATTTATGAGCACTTGGCACATGGTCATTTTGAGATGGGTACATTACGATTCAGGAAAGTCCGCTTTAGGTCTTCTCATTGTACCCAAGAGTTTGATTGTTTTACCTAAAATGAGGTGGTCAGAAGTTTGGAGTTCTTATACTGAGAGGCGCTTTTAACTGGAAATATGATGTTATGTGTTCATTGTGATGGATTTCCTGATCGATAACAAGCTTTTGATTGGCGTGATGAGTAATGTGGGCGATTAGGATTTCTACGTTACTAAAAGAGCATAACTTTGTGGCTTCTTTATAGGGATTGGTATTGACGAGGATGTTATTATGGAGTCATCTTTCTTTGGAACGAGTCACTCTGAGTTTTTGAGCTGGATAGGCCAGTAGGCGAAACTTGTGTTTTGGTCTATGGGATGACAGTAGATATGGTAATAGTAGACAGTGTGGCAGCGAAGTGACGATGTATGAGGATTGTAAACGAGTTATTGCACTTTCTACTATTTCTAGGCAGTGTTTCTGAACTTGCATTTAGTTCCAACATTGGGAATGCTATTGTTGCAATTGAGATCCTAAATGAGATCCCCAATACAATTTTCGAGGAGGTCCAAAGTTTCTTTGTGACGTTGGACAAAAATGTTATCAGGTGTAAACAGAAACCTGACCTTACAGATGGTTATGTGAAATCGAGAATGTAGGTAGTAGGAGAGGTTAACTGTTGAAAGTGAGGGCAACTAAGGGTGGGGCATATGTAGAAGATAGGGAAGAGAGATAAAGAATAATTTGATATGCAAGAGATCAAGTGGAAACTGGAATTCCAGCCAAATACGATGGTTCTAAGACTTGTAACTTCTATGAGGTTCCCTGAGGTTTCAATTCTACTATGGTTTATTTTTTTTATTTTTTTTCCTGTGAAGGCTACATACTGTAGTCAACCCTTGCCTTACTGGTAATGTGAGTCCCAAATTGCGTTGGTGATTGATATATGTTGCTGTATCTCATTTTAAAATCATTTTTTTTTAGATAGGTCTGTAAAAATAGAACCATGGTTCTGGAATAAATTTGTTATCTTTTGTTCCGGAATGTTGAATGCTCTGTTTTACTGTTGATGAATCTTTATGGATGTCTTTGGTAATCGGATTCTCTGACTTACACGATCTCAATGCTGTTGGGTTACCTTTCGCTTTATCAATACTATGATGATTGAGAATATGATTTAGGTGCTGATTCAATTTGTATATTCAATTATTGTGTAGTGGCAAAGAGGTCGTCCGTCTTTGATGACCCAACTCTTGAAATCCAAGAGCTGACTGCAGTAATTAAGCAGGACATTACTGCGCTTAATTCAGCTGTCGTAGACCTCCAGCTCGTATGCAACTCGCAAAATGAAAGTGGAAACATTTCTAGTGATACCTCTAGTCACTCCACCACAGTTGTAGATAACCTAAAGAACCGCCTTATGACTGCAACAAAAGAGTTTAAAGAAGTTCTTACCATGCGCACTGAGGTATGTTAGCCTATGTTTGGTAACTTACTCAACTTCTCTTCCACTAGTTTTATCTTTTCCTCATATTATGCTTGTATGTGTAGAATTTGAAGGTACATGAAAATAGAAGACAATTATTTTCCTCGTCTGCTTCGAAGGAGACTGCAAATCCTTTTGTTCGTCAGCGTCCATTGGCAACCAAGTCAGCCGCCCCTGGATCCCCTGCTCCTCCTCTATGGGCAAATGGAGCTTCATCTTCATCAGCGCTATTTCCAAGGTACATTTGGCCCTTTCAATCTTTCTAGGATGCAAACTGTAACAATGGGCACTCGAAAGTGTTCTGAAAAGGAAGTTGTTTCGTTCTTTCTGCATGTGGAGGAAGTAATGTCAATAATTGATGATAATTCCCTCGTCAATAATTGATGATAATTCCCTCTCAAGCACGAAGCGAGAAATCATTGATTTGGTTTCACTCATGATTTATTACAGAAGGCTTGGGCTAATTAAAGCATTTACCCACTCGATTTTTCTCTCATAATTGAAATGAAACCTTGGGTGAAAATCTTGTCAGAGACAACTATTAACTGTAGAGAACATGTACAAAATGTTGGCGTGATGGTGTTCCTTTCAGTGTCAGGTAGGTGATGCTATTGGAGTGTTTTCCAAGTTGTCACAACTCACAAATGAATTTTCATTCGTTGGGGGAGGAGAACAGGGATGTAGCTAATGTTTCTTCTATCGTTTTCTAGATTTCTTTAACATCCAAATAAGAGGAGCAATATTGCAAATTGGCAATCTTTTCACTGGTCAAGCTATGATCGGTTTGTCGAGTCACTTTAATGTGCATAGAACTGCCAGGATAAACTCTTTACAAAAGGGAAACTACAAAAGAGTTGCTTTCGATGGTGTGATAGAATAGCTGTTAGATACCTGACAGGATAAGGAGCGATGAATCAGAATATCTCCTGATTCATTTCCACACATTCACCAAGCCACCACTTTTTTGCCTAGGGAACTAGCTTTCACTCTTAAGCATGCCAAAGCATTTACTTCAACCCTGTCCAACCTTCAATCTGGATTATAAGTTTATGACTAATGATGATACAAATTTAAAAAGAAGTGAGTGCCATATAGAGCACACAAGGGAGATAACAATGAACATTTTGCGTATACAGAGAGTGCTTCCTGCTACTCAATTAAGGTTCCTTTGGAATTGCTGTGAATTGATATGAGAGATTGCATTCTATCTGCTTGGTGTCGGCCTTGTGCTTTTAACAATAGCCTAGCTGAGGATCATTCTGTAAAGTGACATTTTTTCCTTTAAGTGAAGTGTTTTGGAGTTGATTATCCATTAAACTGGTGATCTGCAATTTATATAAAGCACCTTTGTACACAGTTTTGCACTAGTAGTTCTATTGATAAAAATCTGAGTTTGCTGTTTCCAGACATGAATTTCATCATATGAAGTTTTTGTCCGCTGCCCTAAGGCTATCAGCTTGTCATGGCACTAATCCTTTAGTTTTGCAGGAAACAAGCAGATGGGGAATCACAGCCACTGCTACAACAGCAAGGGCAGCAGCAGCAGCAGCAACAGCAACAATTGGTTCCACTACAGGACACTTATATGCAGAGTAGAGCTGAAGCCCTTCAAAATGTCGAGTCTACCATTCATGAACTCAGTAACATATTTACACAGCTGGCAAACATGGTGTCACAGCAGGGGGAGATTGCTATCAGGTTTGTTTTTTTTCTTCACCTTTCTTGGTCGTAGACTTACAGGACATTGTGGAAGTTCAATGGACAGTTTAGCTGGCTCAGATTTGATGATTAACACTCGAATAAAACTCGTCTTGATTCATGCTCCCACCTAGTTGCTGCTGTCTTCTTGGAGTTCAACCTTTGCCATTTGAAAAGACACAGCTGGGTTGTATGATTATGGGTCTAACAATTTTTTTTTTATACTTCTATTTTCTTTGTACCAATCAATATGTCAAGGTCATACGGAGTATCACTCATTCAATATACTGATATAGTGGGAAATTATTCTTTGAGACCAGCAACATGCCGAGGCAACACCTCATCGTGTTCATTGGCATTTAAAATCTGGAAAAAGGTCATACCTAGGCCAAAGTCTTTAGAAGATTTTGTTATGGCCAAACTTACTTCTGTTAAAAAAAATTTACTAACATTCTAACGGCCCTATAAGAATATTAGTCTTTTTGATATCAAAAGTCAGTTCCAAACCGTTTCCGACATACCTTAGAAATGGTAGGTTGTGATGGACTGATAGGGAACTACGGAGAAGTCCTGTGTAATGCCTCATTGCCTCGTACACCTTGCTGTCCATTGCTTTCTAAAAGGATTTTATTCCTTCATTCTTTCGCATCTTAAATCAGGGCCTGTTTATTAATTTTTGATGCTTCTTTGATGTGCAGGATTGACGAGAACATGGAGGAAACTATCACAAATGTTGATATGGCGCAAAATCAGTTGGTCAGGTATCTTAACAGTATATCCTCAAACCGATGGCTGATGATCAAGATATTTTTTGTATTGATTGTATTTCTGATGTTCTTCCTCTTTTTCGTAGCATAAATATCATCGAAAGAACCTTTTTTTGTATTGAGTATATACATTGAGAAAATCTAAAATGAACGATAAAGAAAGGTTGGTGTTGTAGATTGAGCTCTTTCTTTTTTCTATGTTTTGGGAGAATTGGGGTTTCTTGGAAGTGTTTAAATAGGCAGTTCTTTTGACGGATCAATCTGCTACGTTGTATGTCACGATTATTGTAAGCACTATACTCATGGTATCACAAGTTCACAACTGCTAGATAACTAGTTTCCCTTTTGCTTTCCCTGTGTTATTACCTCGTCTTTTCCTCGGTATGAGTTCTGCAATTTGGATTGCTTCCTCTCTGGATATGAGTTCTCGGTGTGGATTACCGACTCAATCTGGTGCGGGTTTATGCTTTTGATGGTTTGGTACAGGTCGTGTTCGCATGTAGTTTACTACGATTTTGGGCCACAGGCTCAGGAGTTTGGAAAGTTTTTTTTTTTTTTTTTTTTTTTTTGGAGATAGGACTTCAGAAAGTTGGAATAGCATGGAAGATGAAATCACAAATTGAAAGTAAGTTTGCCAGAAGTGTAAACTAACCGGAACCCCGTTTGTGTCCTCCTTTGTCCATCGACGCCTAAGAGATGGAAATCTTCACCCGTCCCAGCGTTGGTACTCCATGACCCATCCTACCACCTGCCGCCGGTTTTAATGGCAGTGAAAGTGATAGCTGGTGGCAGACTGGCGGTCATGGACGGGGACTGAAGCTTTGTAGGAGGGAAGGGACAACATTACTTGGGGTTGGTGTTGGCCCAATTTGTGAAGTTTGTGGGCCTGACCTGCTAATTGTGACTGGGCCGAATCTGACCAACGGGGCCCATTACTTTGCCAGTTGATGTGATATTCAGATTTTTGATGGTGTGACTTGTTGGATTTTGTCTGTTTTAAGATTAAGATTTTGTCATATCCACAGCTTAGTGTCTTCAGCAACTTGCTCAATTTTCATAAAAATGGATGAGAAAACAATGGTGTATAAATTGGTGCGTAACTTCTCGTCTTATTGGTCTGTGTTAGCACAAGACTCCTGAGGAGCTTATAAATGTAATTATACATTTGGCGATTTCAGCCATAGGACATGATCGACATTTGAGTTTTATAACAAAAATTGAATCTTAAATGATACCTAAAACTTCATTATACACCTCCATTGAGATTTTGGCATGATGAAAAATGCGAAAAATCAAAGACGGCAACCCACAAATACTCCTAGAAAAGTTAAGAAAGCAAATGATAGAGACCATTTATAAAATGTTTTTTGTCGGATACAATTGTAGCATATACAATATGTTAAGAATTTCTTATTAAAGTGGGGGATACCATAATTCTCCCCACTTGGAATTTTTTTTTCTTCACTAATCTACGTGGAGAAATAACATTCTTGCATCCAATGTTTAATAATTAGGTTCTAATATCATTTTTTCAGAGACTTTTACACAAAAAAGTGACATAAACTAATCTTACACGATATATGTCGTTTTCGATTAAATCTTCTTCTCAATCATAATCATCATGATTATTTAATTCTATGTACCTACTAAATATATACACATCTCACAGCATTGTTTGTTGACTAGTGCAAAAAGGGAGTGAATTGAAAGGTGTACATTATACTATTACCAACCTCATCTTAATCAAACTACGAATAACTTAGGGCCTGTTTGGCATCGTTTTCTGTTTTCAGTTTTCTGTTTTTTTGAAAACCAAAGTCCCGTTTTTGAAAACCAGAAAAACTGGTTTTCAGTTTCCAGTTGTCAGTTTTCATTTTCTATAGGACTATTATTGAACCAAACAATTTAAAGTTAGTTTTGTAACTTATTTAACTAAATTTTTTACGCAAAAAAACCAAAAACTGAAAACAGCAGTGATACCAAACGGGCCTTTAATGTTATGGAGTTCTACCATGGTGCATAGCAGAGCAAATCGGACTACATCAGAAATTCGGGATCCTGAATGAACATAAACAGTAGTGAAATAAACTGTGTAAGAAGCAACAGTTGGTCGATATAACTAATAGTTATCGATGCAATTTTCATTGTGAAGACAGCGATGCGGAGCCAACCAAGATTCCATTGCACAAATCAAAACCTTTTTACAAAATGAAAGTGTACAAATTGAAGCAAAGACATGAATTATTGGCATATTAGTGAGTATACTATAATATACACTGTTAACTAGATTGCAAATCAAGAAAGAGTCTTTATAGAAAATGCAAAATTTGACATGACTAAAGTCTAAAGCTAAAGTAATTAAAGTACTCCTTGATTCTATCACACTAAATTAATTGTTAATAACAATTTGTTAGTACGAAGATGATCACTATTTAGGTTAAGTCGTCGAGAACTGCGTATGTTTGAAGATTGCACTATTATGCCACAGCAAATATCATCTTTGCCACCCGACGTTGTGCCTGTGCATGCTTATACTTTGTTTTTGTTTTTTTTTTTTTTTCTTTTGAAATCGCATGGATACTTTATTACATACAGACAAATAATAATATAGCAATTAGCAAAAGTAACAAAATCAAGTTAAAGGGGGGCCACGACTTTGAACACACTTGACCTACACTAATAATTCAAATCATGTGGTGGTTTGATCTATCGCAGTAGCTTGCTGTTAGATACGCAATTTGAAACTCGAGGTAACGAAATCATTGTTGCAAATGTAATTCAACATTCGAAGTGATTTGATTTTGCACAAATAACAAAATAAGTTTTCATTTGAGTGCAGAGAATAAAGATCACTCAAGATTTAAGTTTTACCTTTTAAAATTATACACGAAATTTAATGTATTTTATTATTTTTCACACGCCCTTTTGTGTCCATATCATCATAGACATTGTCAATTTGTGACTGATCATTCCTCGGAAACATAAAGAGGAGAAAAAGTAGCACAATGAACTCTACGTTACTACGTACACTACTAGCTATTCAATTCGTCTATACCTAGCTTAGAATGTTAGGATAGGCAAACCTAGGGCTTCAACTTTCAAGTTTGAATGAAGAAAGCAATTAGAAATTTAGCTCACCCCCAAAAAAGGAAAGCAAAATTAAAAGGGAGAACTCCAAAATAAGTAACAATAAGAAATTCCAAATTAAAGTACAAGATATTGTTAAATAAAAGGGGGCTTTTCTCGTAGTCACATTTCAAATAATTCAATGTTTCATTGACGCAAGACAAGATCAATAATTTTGTACCCACAAAAGCTTGAAAACTAATAGTAATATTAATTTAAAATTAGCGTCCAATCACCTTAATTATTATTGCAAAGGGCCATGGTTTAGCTTGGAGGGTAGCCTTACCAAGAGAAGAAATGAACCACAAAAGTAACAAAACAGCTCATTTTCCAAAATTGAACAAATTCCAGCACACCCAAATCACGGAAAGGAGGAATTGAAAATACAAAAGTGGCGAAAGCAACGTCGACTCGACTATATTCAATTTAGGGTGTGTTTGGCCAAGCTCGTGAAGTGTTTCTGGATTGTTTCTGGGTCCTAGAAATTGGAAATTGGCCAAACACACAAAACTGAGAAACTGTTTCTGAATTCTGAGAAGCACTTCTAGTGTAAATTTGTGCCTCAGAAGTAGAAGCTCCAATTTGGAGCTCCTCCTCCAGGAACTGTTTCTGAGAAATAGTTCTGGAGAAGTAGGAGCTTGGCCAAACAGGCCCTTAGTGTTTTAAAGAAATCACGTACTTAGTCGTAATAAATAACTCTAAACACGCATGTCACAAGCTAAGAATTGAATCATGTACGTTAGACCATGTAATAACTTCACTTCTAGGCACTGTTATATGTCGATCATCTCATTAGTATGTTAACTCATTTATTTAGGGTAAGGTACTGATTTTCTAAATGGTTTACACTCTTTTAGTGGCAAACTTTTGATGGTGAAAAGAGTAAAATAATAGTAACCAAAGATTCTGATGTTATGCTTTCTTACTTTTTAGCAATTTATTTGTAAGTATCTGTGTACCTAAGCTTTAGCTTCCTATCTATTCTCAAAATATAATGGTTAGAAACATTATGAAACGTATACAACTTCAATCCAAATCTCAGTAAGTAAACTAATTAACGACAATTACACGAGATAAAATTTTCGATATCAAATCTTTAAATCGTGACATTCATGAGGCAAGACATTTATCTAATAACCACCACATAAACGTACACCATAATAACCAGGCCATTAAGCCATAATACTATGATTCTATGAAAATGTCGTCGGTATAAAATACTAGCAAAAGTTAGATATCTTTAGGAATAAACTTCTTGTTGTTTTAGTGAAATCTTACCTATAAAAGCAAAGGAAAATAGAGTCAGAAAATTCTTAAAGGGGAAAGACACTATGAGAGTGGGGGACAAAGAAGAAATTATGAAAAGCCATCAACAATCAATAATAAACATATAAGCCATGATATTGCCATTATATTAAACATAAATACAAAAGGTTTTGACAAATTGCAGGGATTGTAAAGCTAGCTTCACCTTTACATACCCAAAAAAGAAAGATCTCTCTCTCAAAAAAAAAAAAAAATTAAAATACAATTCAAAGTCTTCTGATCTGATCATCGATTCATATGTAATCGTATCTTCCTTTTCAATGTGACTTTGGTACAAATATTCCAAAAGCTCATCACATTCCTCAATTGCATTTTTACAACATATGATATATCATGTAGTTACAAATACAAAAAAAAAGTCTTACACTCGAGTCTCGACCTCCTTCTGTTCAAGATTGATAAAGTAGTAGCGGGGGATAATAAAGTCGTGAATCCTTTCGTAGACAATGCTAGTGGTGAAGATTAACTCGAGACCTTATCAAAGCCATCAAGTAGTTACCAACTAGAAATCTGTTCTACGTACTACATACTAGACCAACTAGAACCGAACATAATTAAAGAACCCTAGGTATGTAACAATAATAATAATAATAATAATACTCCGTATAGCTAGTAATAATAGGCCATGCATGCTATATAAGATGGACCATTTCGTACATAACATAAGTAATGCTAACTAAAACTCTATGTAACAACAACATAAGTAATTATAACCCCTTGCTTCAAAGCTATGATAATAATAACTTCATCAGCAAGCTCAGTAATCATGGTGATGCTGGTGGTGGTGCTGATGATACATTGACGACATTGATAACACATTGTTGAGATTATTATTCCTTTGGTTTGTATGAGTACTATCTTCATGCTGATGATCACCACCACCCATGGACGACCCGACCGCGCCGAGATTCAAGTAAACCATCCTTGAATCAATACCAAGGTTACCAACATTGCCACTACCACTAATACTACTTGTTGTATTCTCTTGCTCTCCTCCCATTGCACCATAAATCGCCGCCCCGGCCGAGGTTGCCGGATTATTGTTGTTATTGTTGTTGTTACCTTCTTCTCTAGATATGACCATGGCTGCGGATTGGACCAATTCTAGGCACAACCTAAGCTTGTTGGGCTCAATGTGGGCTAACCCGGGGACAGCACCCTTAAACAAAAAGTCCGAGGTTAGTGTCCTTAATATGTCTAAGGGTGTGACACCATCGACTGTCCTAACGTTAGGGTCAGCGTGATGGTCCAGTAGAACAGCCACCATGTCCGGTGACACCATCTCGGCCGCAATATGTAACGGAGTTTTTCCGGTGGGGCCGGCCGGGTAGTTAACATCAGCTGCCCCAAGTTCGAGCAATGCCTTAACCACCTCCCTACTACAACTCTCAACAGCGTAGTGTAAGGCTAAAGCTTCATCCAAATTAAGCCCTTCCCCCATGACCATTAGCTTGACTAATTCTACGTCGGATGAGTCGAGTGCTCGTCTCATCCGACGTATTTTGTGGTCCTCCTGGTCGAGGGGAGACGGGAGGGCCAGGTCATGGGGGTGGTGGTGGTGGTGGGGTAGTGGGAGGAGGGATCGTCGGGTTTTGAGACGGACTTCTTCGATTTTTCCTACGATGTCTATGGGAAGGTGTTTTGCTAGGACTTCGGGTGGTAAGCCCGATTTGGCAACTAGGTGAGAACATGTTGTCCAAAGTTGTTGCATTTCTTGCTTTCTTGAGGCTAGTAACACCTTCATCACGTCTTCTATCGACGCCTTCTCTACCATGCTCGCTAGTTGCTTCTGCATACACATATTATCAGCTATCAATTCAACAATGTTATTATAAAAGAAGTCGATTGAGAACTTATACACATTGTTGTGCGAGAAGCGTTATGCGATAAGATAATCAATGGCAAAACATACATTACATTATTATCAACAACAATATATTGTGTTTGATGTATGAAGAACAGTGTATGGATTCGATCTTCATATACATTTAGCATAGTGTTTGTAGAGCTTTAATTTCTCCGAGTTATAAGCAACTTATTAGCAAAAAATTCTTACGGATCATAGTGTAAAAATCACTCACATTCATTCAAAACACAAATATGTTGTGAAAGTAATTAAGTCTCTTCTTATCTTTGAATTGGAAGCATGAGATAACTTGTACAATAAGTGTAATCCTCTACTTAACTAAGCTTGCGCTTAATAATAAACTTCATACATGAAATAAAACTTATAATGTATGTTAAAATAGTATGTTTCACACATAATTAAGTAGGAATGGTAGTACTAGTACTCTTTATACTTCCGCTTAGGAGAGTATCCTCTAAAATACGGTTTCAAACAGAGTATAATCAGTCAACTGTGTATACTCCGTATATGAGAGTGTAAAAACTGTCTCCCGATAAAGAATTAATAGGTTTGTTAGAATTGTGATTCAAGCATTACAATTCACAAGTCATGAGAATATATACAAGTACAATATTAAGTAAGTACTCTTGCACAAAAGAATGCAAGTCAAATACAAAACATCCTTTCTTGTCATGAATATATGTGTATAATCCAATTTGGGAAAGTACATCATTAAGCTTTCTTTAATGGGAGTTTGTGTATGTATGAGTAGATTGCCATTTTAGTAGTCTTGATCTACAAATGGGGAAAGTTTTGAATCTTTTTAGAAAAATTCTGATTTTATTTCATTCCTCTTCCATACAAATTGATAGACAAGACTACTTCTTTGATTGAATTGATGTGAAATAATAAATACACAATTAAATACTCCAAATCCAGTGAAAACTCTTGAACATCCAAGATCTTTTCTTCAAACCCACCAATTTTTAAAAACAAAAATCATTTTTTATTATTTTGTTTGGATTATATAAAAAAAAATCTTACATCACCCACAACTTGTTCTACAAATTGACATTGATGATCATATTTTAATTCATATTAATAATTAAACAAAAAAAAAAACACTTCTTTACAAGTGATATACTCACTAAGTAAGCTAGTAGTTGAATTTTATATCATAAAAATAACAATTTTATTATACAAAATCGTCATCAATTATTCTAATCACCTATTAATTAAACTAAAAAAAACCTTATAATTAACAGCCACACAATAATGATTAGACGACTATCTTATTTTATTTTATTTAAGTAACATAAATTGATATTAATCAAACAAACCAAAAACACAAAACCAACAATAACAAAAAAAATCAACAGAAAACCGAAAACAAAAAACGAAGAAAAAATGAAAAACCTGAGTGAGTAACGCGAGTTGCTCAACACCGAAAGATCGGGCGGCGGAGAGCGTATCAAGGGCAAGATCAACGGCGGAGGTGCAATGCGTGTGCCAGCAGCCACGCTCACCGCAATTGGGCCTGGGCTCATGTTTTTGTGGCACAATTGAGACTTGACCACTATACAAAAACTGGAGAAGCAACATAAAAACCTCGTACCCGACTGAGTTTACGGGTATTACTTGATGGGTCGCCCGTGGTGAACTCGGACCTCCACCACCACCACCCATGGGCCTTGTCGGGTCATGGGCACCCGGACTGTCGGGTCCACAGAAGAATTTCCTGAAGAATAAACTACGCGCTGCTAGTATGCACCTGTGCGCGTGTACTAGACGCCCTTCTACTCTAAACGTCACGTCGCTGAATGCTTGACCGTTGATCAACAAGTTCAAGTAATCCAACGACAGTGATCTTATTGTTTCTTCCATTGCTAGCTACTAGGGTTTTCTTTTTTGTGTTCTTGTCTTTGTGTCTTAGCTTGTTGATGAAGATTATGAAGATGAGTGGAATAAAAATGAAGAAATGAGAGTTGTTTAGTTACTTAGCTTCATGGTGAAGATTATGAAAGGGAGAGGATATGATATATGATGAGAGTATATTATAGTATCTGGTTTTGAGGTGATGAAATTTGTATGTTTTTGTTTATGATGAGATTCTATGAGTTGAGAGAAAAAAGAGAGGAAGAGAGAAAGTATGAGGATTTGTTTTTATGGATGGTGAAATATTGGAGGGGATGATGATGGTGATGTAAAGGAGGGTAGAGATTTTTTTTATGTATTTTAAGGGGGAGAAGCAAATTGGGTGGCTAGACTTGTAGTATAAGGGTTTTTTTTAAAGGGGTGGGGAGAATTATTGGAATAATAAATGAAGTTAAATCATCAACAAAAGTGTCATCATCAAGTAGCTAGCTAGCTAGCAAGTAGATATACGAGTACTTATATAATTTTGAAGCAGATTATCTGTCTCACTTTATATTCAGTTATATATTTTAGTTCATTCGATTGAAATGTATTTTGTATTAATAATAAGATTGTTGAATGAGTATTGAGTTAGTTGTCAAGTACTCGTTAATTTTTGTAATCAAATGTATAGGCATGGCATATTTCCACGCCAATAATCAACTGATCTATGCCGGCCATATTATATATAGCGCGTTATGGCGCGTGGAGTAGTAGAGGCGTACAGCCAGGCTGTGGCTGGCATGGATTGTTGATTGTTGGTGTAGAAATAACCCAGTTAATGTATGGTATATGTATGGGATAGAAGATCTGCTCGGATGATAAGTGGTGTAGAATGATTATGAAAAATTTATTTGTTGGGGAGGGGGGAAGGGAGAGCGAAAGAGAATTATTGCATGTGGCTAGATAGACTTTAGGTCTTTGAATCAAAAGGACAAAGTTTTGCCTACCTGCCAAACTGGCTTCAAAGGGGACAAAAGGGTTAAGAGGATGAAGAGGGGGGACGAAGAAGCTTATAGTAGGAGATAACAATTAATGGTGTATGTGGAATTTTGAAGACAAGGCCGTTGTGTATGTACAAATACATTTATATTTGGGTATGTACGTAGTGGATGTTTGATGTATTGAGATGAGCTAACGGTTTTTTTTTTTTTTATGGTTAAGTTAATTTATTAGTAGTTGTTTGAATGATATTACTGCGATTACTGTTTGACTAGCTTAGCTTATAATATAATTAATGAACAAAAAAATGAATTTATAAGTCAAAGTTCATAAATAATATATGATATCTATATGAGGGAGTCGTTGGATGATGTGCATTTTTGATTTGTATTACAGTTGATATGCTTATGATACAATTTTAGAATGTGTAACCTAGTGATAATTTTCAACGGAATGAAGCTGAATTTGAAACAAATGTAATAAATTAATGTTTACTTAAACTTTACTGTAAACCGATTTAGATTTTCTATATACTCGTTCATAATTCATTCGATACCAACTTTCAAGCTGATGTATAAAGTTCATTTTGTCCTCATAGCTCAATCTTGATACGAAAAAGTCACAAACGTGACGAGTGAACAATCCGATGGTACGTACACATACAAATACAAGAACCAAAAAACAATTCAAAATGGAAAGTAATTATTGAGCAAAAGCAATGAGAAGTACCATTTATGATTTATTTACTTGATTAAGAAAGGTCATTTTCTACGTAAAGATGGTAAAAAGCATATTTAAACTTGAATAAATTTTGGAGCTACGACGACCCCCTAGGGAAGTGTGACAATTGTGGGACCCATCACAACACTGCCTTGTATAAACACAACCTATAGGTTCGAGACCACAGTAATATATAGGCTCGCTCGGACACATGGGTTCGTCGCACGTGTGCAACAGACATACCTACGTCGAGTTGGTTATATCGCTCGACCTGGTTATTTCGGTTTATTGTAAATCGAGTCATAAGTTGTTGTGGGATTCCAACTCGAGTCAAACTGTGATCAAGTTAAGTTATGTGGACGAGTGACATGTATAAGTAAATATTCCCACTAGGGCATGGGAGTAGTTAATAGTAAGAGATGGATTGGCATATTGTAATTGGCAACACATACAAATAACGCCTATATGTATACATGTTGATGTACATATCAGCATATTTATATATCTACGCATTAACAGTCGTCAATGACAATATCAGTAAATTACTTCACGTTTATCGTAATATATGAATATAGAGTTTACATCAAACGTATGTGGATCAACTTTCGTCGAGAAATGTATCACTCAATAAGGTGAAGGGAAATTAAAGGAGTAAAAAGGGGGGGGGGAGAAGTATGGGAGGGGTGGTCTGTAGTTTTGGGTAGAAGGAAATAAAGAGGAAGAAAACACACACAAAATCCGATGGAATGACAATACAAAATGATTAACACAAACACTTACAAGCTTACTTATTACACTACTACACTACACTACTACTACTGGGACTGCGATCTTTTGCAGCTGCTTCCCACACTGACTGTCTTATGATTTCTTGACCCTCCGATTTGACGTTTGACTTGTCTTTTCACCCCTTTCTCTTTCCTTCTTACACTCTTTTTTCTTCCCTTTTTGTACCTAATTTTCTCAATTCTCTTTTGTACATCCCCCTCTCCTTTTTTTGTCATTTGTCTTCTTCTATTTGCCATTTTTCTATGTTATTCTTTTCCTTTTACAACAAAATTAATTACTACATTTTGTGTAATATTAATTCATAAGCAATTGGATTGATTTTAGCTAGAAAATATAACGAGTTCTCTTCATATGAGATTTGATAGATTAGTATTAGGTCGTCTAGTCAGATTATTAGATCAAACCAAATGTATGTCGAAACTGTGAATAAATCTTGAAGTCATGTAGTTTTTCAATCAATTACGGAGAAAATATAGCAAAATAATGCAACATGCAGTTGAATAATCTCGAAGATCCAAGTATGGAAATCAAATAATGTCTTAGTGAATAAGAATGAAGTTTTAACTAATTGAAGTTGTACCAGTGCATTTTCCATAGATCTATATTGTAGGTCACATACACTCATACAAGCACAATCGTGGACAGAACGAGTAAAAACATATATGAAGGAAACATGAAATAAAATAAAAATATCCCAGTGAACTTTCTAAGTACAAATGACAGAACGATTTACGTTACTCGTTGTAGTCTCGTTCTCATAGGTATAGTCAAAATAACGACAAACAAGCACATAAGCATTACTATTATATACACTCGGATGTTTGCTAGACATCTAGACCCATAAACATTGCAAACTTTGTAGAGTTGTGAGCAAACATATGTAGCCCAAGTTAACCAAAACTACACACCAATGGCATAATGGGTTCCACATGGTAAATAACCATAGTTTATAATTGAACATGATAACCCCTAATTATTAATAAGTAGGCATTTCACTAGCTAGACATAATTTAGTTGGGCATCTATGTCTTTTTTCTCTCTCTGATCTACCGTCATTATATTCCTCTGATTTGTGATCTACACGATTTGATGTGTGTTGGTGATTTGATGTTATGCAATTAGAGGAAATTTGTCAAACTCCATATATAGGAACTTGGAAGTGGGGGAGAATCGCACACAAGAGTGTCTTTTGTGGAGGATATCAAGTCAAAACATCATATTGCACACCCATTATTTTTCCATTTGCGGTGGTTAAAATGAAGTCAACTCATTCCAAAAATCCATTATTACTTATCATCCCATTCGTTTGCGTCGATTGTCGAATATATGATTCTCAAAACATTAAAGATTTTATTACTATCCTAACTCTATATCATTATGTAGCAGTTTTCACCTTTCGAAGTTCATTTCCTAACATATTCGACTGTGTACAAATATTATATTATTACATCCTATTTATTATCTGTGTCTTGTACCTGACTCAAAATTCAAGAACGATTATTGTTGCATAAGTTTTTTTTAGCACATGTCAAACTTGGTAGGCCAGTAACAGTTTTTCCTGGCCAATTGAGTTCTACTATAAGCTCAGGTCCAATTTGAACCACATTGGTTGTTTCGAGTCGGATACTAGAACTAGTGTGTAAAATAAGTCATTTATAAGCCATGATAATTAAGACAAGTGAGATATTATAGGTGAATGATTAAGAAGAAAAACTAGTATTGTGCTTAACAATTGCATGCTTTTAGGAGACATTCACCACTTTGATATTATGCAAATAAAGATCATATATATACCAAAGGCAAAGGAGGTATCCTGCACATTTGGTTCCACTTTCTCTACATGGACCTCCATTGTACCAGTTGGAGCGAAGCGACCCGGCCAGTGTCCATCATGACATGGAAAGAAAACTTGTTGAGTTGGATTTCTAATATATGTGGAATTCATTGCTTCTTCAATCTTTTTCTTCATGATCCAATTGAGAGATTGTACTTTCACTTAGCATTAGTTACTACTTCCTCCGTTTTTTACATCGTTATCATTTGTTTGAATTCCGCATTATTATGTAGTAGTAATTTTGCACTACTATTAAATAGTCATCAATCTACCTATATGCGCTTTAATGTGAAAAGTTACACCAATACACATACAGAGTATATATGTTAGTTTTTCTTTTGGTAAGCGAATTTGACATGAACTTTATACTCAAGTGTTCTCGCCGAAAACTAGTTTTAGAATGAGTGGTTTCTTGTCAACGTTGCACAAAATTCCCCCTAAAACGCGTTGGAAAGACAAGTATATGTCTCATGGCCTGGCGTGTCCAGTTATATCTACATGATTTTACTCGACTCGAATCTAGTAAGGAAAACATAAACTGGTCTCTTGTAATAAGTTTATCGAGGTAAACAAGACTGTCCTAAAAACGAATTGGATAAAAGTCTACTCATAGTATATTTCTCTTGGTTTGCACTGATCTTACTTAACTCGAACAGTGTAACAGGGAATCAAAGAAGGCTAGTTAGCCATAGCAGAATTAGTATATGATCAAATCCGACTCGAATGTAGCACGGAAGAGGCCGGCAAGGGGTAGCAAAATCAGTCGATAGGTAATAAGATGATGGAGGCAAGAAGAGAGAGAATGGAAATGACAAGACATGAAGAGAAGAAAGACTTCAGAGTGGGCATGTGAAAGAGAAGAGTAAG
>JBBYHQ010000016.1:6069701-6098284 GCA_038382645.1 Spergularia azorica
CACCACCTAATTTTAGATCTAGGGTTTTCCAAAAAAATGAAAAAAATAGGTTGGGCGGTAGAGGAAGGAGGATCGAATGGTGGACGGTGAATGGCGGCGGCGGCAGTGGGGCGGCTCGAGGGAGGGATAGTGGGAAAGGAGAGAGAAAATGAGAGGGGTTGGGGATTTGAGTTTATTTGTTATTATTTCATTATTATTATTATCATTATTATTATCATTAATTAAAATAATTAATCTACAATAATTGTATTTTCCCTCCCTTTCCCTCTTCCCATTTTTGTTATCCAAACAAGGAAAATTTGTTCCTTCCCCCTCCCCTCACCTCCCTTTCCCTCCCTTCTCTCCCCCTCCCCTCCATTTCCCTCCCAAATCTGTATCCAAACAAGCTCTAAGAGTTTAAAAGAACGAAAGAGTTCCATCATTAATATTGTTTCGCATTTTCACGTTACATGATCTGTATCTCCGGAAAAGGGTCCAATACGACATAACCCAATGGGCCAATATCGCGTATGCGACTAGGGCCTAATAAGTCCACTAATTAAGTCACTTCGAAAAATTGGCGGTAAATTCTCCAACAAGTTTCCGCCATCTCCAAAAATTCTCCATTTCTAACACCTTCAAACTTCAAACCAAAGAACAATTCCGAAAAAAAAACCCCTAAAAAATGGCGCGAATGAAGAAATCTTCTCAACTCTCCACCAATCTCTCTCCTCCGATTACCATCGGTAATGTTTACCTCTTGATTCCTGAAACCCTAATTTTTTTAACTTGTGTTGAATTTTCCCCCAATTTTAACAATCAATTTCAATTTTTTTTAATTGATTTTTTTTTCCAGGAAATTGCGAGGTGTCGATTGAAGGAGCTGCGAAGAGCTACAAATGTGAATCAAACGATAATTCAGTGCAAATTTCTGCATCGAAAAGCACTAAAATCAAAATCTCAGGTCCGATTTTCGGAACAATTTGATGAAAATTATGCTGAATTTGAGTACAATTTGTTGAATTTTGGCTGTTTGTAATTGTTTGTAGCAGTGATGGAACATGGAAATGACAGTAAAATTCACGGTCTCGATAGCGTAAAATTGGGGGAAAGTGGTAATTCAATTTGTTAGGGTTTTGGTAATTTTTGTTAGTTTAAATTCAAAGTTCTGTGAAATGAATTGAATTGAATTGTCTGATTTTGTGTAATTTGTATCGTGTTTGTGAAGATGAGGAGGCTGCTTCTGATATTGTTGATTGCGAGTTTTTACTCGTAAACCCTAAGGATCCTGATACTGTCACTCAATCTTTACTTCAGGTACTTTGTCTTGCTTTAATATATAGTTAATTTGTTATTCCATTCACGTAGAAGCTTGATTGCCACGCTTTTCGCATTTTTTATACTTGTGGGTGGGACTTAGAGGTAATGATGAAAGAACAACCAAAACCCGAAAAATTACAAATGATTATGGAACTTACATTGCTGTAAATCTATTGGTTTCATTGCTTTAAAGCCTTAATCCCGAAAATAAGTTGTTCATTTCGCGTTCTGATACTTGTGGGTGGACCCGTGGAGCTAGGAGGTAATGATGAAAGAACAACCAAAACCCGAAATTTACCAAATGATCATGCAACTTACACTGCTATAAATCTATTGTTTTCAGTGCTTTAAAGCCTTGATTCCAAAAATTTAAGTTGTTATTGTTTCGAACACACTTGGTGTTGAACAGGAAATCTTGAGTTTATACATGAGAGAGCTGCCTAACATGAACTATGCTGCAAATACCGGAAAACAGTCATCATTTCTTCAAAGATGTGTTTCGAGTGGGTAAGATCCTGTCGATATCACCTATATTAGCCTGACTTTGCATCTGTTTATATTGCTCATCATTTACTTTCTGTCATGAATGTAACCAAACGGAAATTGTTACCCAAATTAGGAAATTCTTGGTATAAAGAGATTCAAGGTCTAATCTTTCACTCACTTTTACTTGGCCATTTACAGAAAGTTTTGCACTTTGCTACTGAGCAAGAGATCAGTGGAAACAACATTTAAGGTAAACTTACTCTGAACTTCATCTTGCATTTTATAGAGTAATTGATGTTTAGTGATATGGTTAATATCTCTGTTTATCTATTAAGTTTTGTGGTCAGTCGCTCAGCTGTACCTTGAATAGCATTTATCTCTTACTACTGTCTTCCGGTTTTTTAAAGAAGCAGGTATCAACAAGACACAAATATAAAAGTAGAGCAAATGATAGCTCACTTGTTCATGATGTTCTTCTGTATAATGAAAGCTTCTTACTTGTTTATTGGAACTTTCAAAGGGGTTGCGGGTACCAATTTCCCAAGCGTGTTTTTCTTTTGATCTTGTTAACTTCTCTTCCTTAAGATGCCCGCCTTATAGATGTTATGAAAACCAAAGCTTGGCACTTAAAAGTTTGTGTATCAGTCGTCATTTTTAACTTGCCATTGCAGGTTATTGCAGCTATTACCTACCAAATAATTCCAGCTGACACCCAGCAAGCTGAAATTCCATTAGCTGCAGTCAGTTCAACATATCAGCACAAGGCGAGGCTTCTAGATATTATCATTTGTATTTTCTGCTGCATTTTCCTTGGTGTTCCATTGACTTGAAACCAGAGAATATAGTTTGTTGTACCTCTTTAGAGACGGAAAATAGCATGATTGACATCACAATTTGTTGGAACTTTCAAGGTCATAACCAGTCACGAGCAAGTCACATAACTAGAGCCAGTCACATGCGTGTCCTCTCATTTTGGTTCTCTATTTTCCATTGGTGTGCACAACATAACTGTTCTTATTAACTAGAGGGTTTACACAGGGAATAGGTCGACTCTTATACATGGAATTGAGAAAGAGGCTTCAGGATGTTGGCATATCGACAGTTTTGTGTTGGGGAGACCATGAATCTGAAGGCTTCTGGCAGAAGCAGGTAATGTCTAAATGCTTTCTGGTGTTATAAACTTATATATCCATTATGGATGATGACGATCTTCGTTCATATTCAATGATTCAACTCCAAAGTGAAAAATTATCAGTTTTTGCGCTATGTACTAGTGGAGCTGTTTATCCACTATAAGTGCATAACTTATGTTGACATGACTCATCTGACTGTCATGCTGGATTGCTGGTGGCTTCTTGGTGGTCATGGAAAAATATTTTACTTGTTTTAAAACTGTGTCTGATACAGGGTTTTGTATCAATAGCTGAAGTGGGCACTAAAGGTCGAACTCGTAAGCTTCCTATCAAGGCAGATCTACGTCGAGCTCTGTGTTTCCCCGGGGGTTCTACCCTCATGATTTCTAATCTGAATAAGAACCTCCATGCCATTGGCGGTAATACTATACAGCTCAGGTTGGACTCACCTGAAAAGACAACCTCATCAGATGATGTGTTTTACAGCCTTGCTCGTACCAGAGACACTTCTGCTCCACAAACATCAGCCGCTGGAAGGTCTCCCAGCCAAGAAAACCTGCAACTTCACTTAAATGGTGAGATTGAAAGTCAGCTCAAGTTTCTCTTTCACTTTCACAAAAGAATCTGTACCTTATAGTGCTTCTCATTTGTGGCATATAGTGCCTGGTTCCTTGACTGGAGTCCTTGGTCACTAAGCATGTATCCCTATAATATGAGAGGCATAAATTACAGCATTTTACGGCTTGAGGAACTCATGGCTAAACACAGGGGTTTGCTGCCTCTAGGCTATGTATCTGATGGTTCGGACATGTTGGTGTCTTGTGCTCATGCTGAAAAAAGATAATTGAGAAGACAGTGTTATCTGACATGAATATGGTTGTGTGATTGCAGCTTCTTCGGAGACCAATTTATCACAGAACAACCAGCAGTTGGCTTCCAATGATAAGATGGATGCTGATACGGCTGCTGATTCAATAGCAGCCAGAGTGCCTGTGAAACAAATTTCAACTAATGAACAAAAAGAAAAGCGAAGGATTTGGAGGACCTCGTCATCCTCGTTGAACTCCAAAAGAGTAAAGGCTACCCATCTTGGTGATGATCAACCATATCCAGCTGACGTTATGCTTATTGACAAAGAGCAGAAAGATGACCCTCACCAAAGCCCTTTGGGATTAGAAGATAATATCATTACGGGGGAGAGCAAGCACGCAAATATTGTTACGGCCAGTGATGAATCTCTGGCTAAGAGGAAGGACACCAACATCATGCTAATGGATATTGCGGATGGACCTAAAAAGGATTATCTTATTAAGGTAGGTCTTCATGTATGTCTCAATCTTCATTGTTATTGAATGAAGTCTTGTTGGGATAGAGTTCAGCTCTAAGAAAAAATTGAACACCTGTAGCTGGTGAATCATGTTGTATTTTGAGTTAGCAGTCAAAATTTTGCTGTAGGTTTCCAATGCTTTTTGGTCCTTGGAGATCTTCTTATGATAATTATTTGAGTAGCTCAAGCCTGTACTTCGTTGTCATGTATGTCTCATAATTTGTTAGTCTAAGTAATTATGCATTGATCTTATGGCTACAGACAATAGTTGATCTTGGTGGGTCTGTTACCGCTGATGGGAGCCTATGTACACACGTCCTCACAGGAAAAGCTAGAAGAACTCTGAACTTCTGTACTGCTTTGTGCTCAGGGTTGGTATATGTAACTTTTGCCTCTGTTACTTGTGTGTTAATTCTTGTGAGCATGAATCTTTTTTCATGTTTACTGTTACGTTGATTCCAACTTTTGTATCACTTTGATGGCAGGGCGTGGATACTTTCACCTCATTGGCTGAAAGAAAGTTCCCGAGTAGGCAGATTTGTTGGTGAGTCATTCATGGAAGTTTATGTTTTTTGTTTGCAAAAGTATTCGTTAAAACTCCCCTGCAGCAGGTTAGGGTGAGTTTGTAAGGTTCAAAGCTTCCGATCCCACCATATGGCCGTCTTACAAAGTTTTGCCTTGTGCCCTGATTTTGATGCTTCAATAGTCTTGCTTGCTTTACCACAAATGCTCATTCATATACACGTAAACTTGCCTTTGTACTTCCCTAATTTTCTGAACTTTGGTTGTGCACTTAAATTCTCAGATGAAGTGCCCTTTCTCCTTAAGGATGAGGATTACCAAGTCAAATTCAGGGTTGATTTAAAAGAGGCAGTTTTTAGAGCTAGGAAAAATCCAAGAGGTTTGCTTGATGGTTACAGCATCTGCCTCACAACTCATGTTCATCCCCCTATTAAAATGCTGTCTGCCATTGTCAAATCTGCTGGTGGCAATGTAAGTATTCGCTTAACTTGAGATGCTTGATGGTTATTTTCTTTGTGCCTGCATAAAATTGCGATAATTTTCCTTGTTTACTGAAGTTGTCATGAATTAGCTGTAGTAATAACAGTATTATTATTCAAAGAGAAAGGAGAAGAGTGAATCTTAAAGTTGCAAATTTTTGCCCTTTTATCATTCTCTCAACTATGTACCAATGTCACAATTTCCGATTTTCCGAGCATTACCCCCTACAGAGTTGTCCATCCATCAGGTTTATCCTACAATCAAATAGCCTATACAAGATTGTATGTACCCAGTGAATTGTTCTGTCAGTTGAGCTGTTGGTCTTGCTGTTGATTTTTTAATTTTTTTTTGAACTTTTGGGTTTGTGGGGGCTTTGTGGCTGATTATTTCTCGGCGCATTAGAAATTAGCTCTGTAGCTAGCTGCAAGCCTGCAACACAGACAATGTCAGACACACAGACACAGTGGATAAGGGTTTTCCCTAATTGTATATTCCATGAGACCATGACTACCTATTCCACCGTGTTGCATTCACGTCCGAAATAAGAACAAAGACTTGATAGTGATTCCCATCCTTAGGCATTGACTTACACTTTCGCCTTTATCCAAATTCAGGTCACTGTTGGCTTAGGGAAAGCAGTCGAAAACTCTAGAACGATTTTTGTAGCAAGTGAAGAAGATATGGAGGAAGCATTGCTAGCTGTGAAGAGTGGGGTTCGGACTTTCAGTAGTGACTGGTTTATGAATTGTATAATGAAGCAAGAATTAGACTTGGACGCGCCGCAGTTTGCAGAATCCCTGTAAAATCAAAGCTGCCATGATCCCCTAGCCGTTTAGGACTGTTAGTGTACAAATGTAACATCTTTTGCTGCAAACTTCCTTAGAGCTACCAAGTTTTACCTCCTTGTACTTCTTGGCAGCTTAGCACACAAATGTAAATTTTTTGTTAAACCAATTGTGCTGCCAATTATGAATTTGGAGCAAGAATTTTCGGTACTGCCCGTCTGCCCTAGTACTCAAGTTTCCATAGGGTTCCAAGGATATTCAAGGAATTTATGGGCATACTAGTGTTCTATGGGGGTCTTGTTTTTCTTAAAATGTATATATATGTTGTTACGCACTTTGGTTGTATTCCATTTGTCTATAATGGGATTTGTCTCGATCCGTTTTGAGTCCTACATTTCCAAGGAAACTTCATTTACTTGTATTCTGATTTAGTTTATCGGTTTTTCTATTGTGTGCTTCAAGGGCACATGTTAAGAGTCTATTACATGCCTTATTAGGTGAGATTTTTTTCAATTAGTTGATTTCACTAGTCAATGGCACATCATTATTTCATTATTGACTATGATTTGAACTCGTATGGTTGTTTGTTCGGGTTTTCGAGTTTAAAAATCTCATTAGTCACATTATACATCATGTCCATGACTAGTCGTAAAACTAAAGAAATTAGGGAAGAGAATACAGTACAAATTAGATTAGATGTTGAGATGGATAAGGTGATAAAAAGTACCGTTGGTCAAGAGACCGGAAATGGCGGCAGAGTCTTCACAGCCTACTATGTCCTTGAAATGGCAACCCCATTTGAAGGATCCGACCCGGACTCGTACCCGTACCCGTTTCGCAGCTAGAGCTTCTCAGTCTATGGAAGACAAGGATAAAGTCTTCAAACAACTTGGTTAGCTTTCTCTCTCTCTCTGAAGTATTCAATTAACAAATTTAAGCTGGAGTTGCAGTTGTTAATGGAATTAATTTAGCTTGAATTGCGGCTTTATTAGTACTCGGGTTCTTTACGTTTGGTTTGAATATGCGAGAAATTCTAACAAAACGGATTGAGCATGAACAAATTTGAGCTGGAGTTCCCAGTTGTTAATGGAATTAATTTAGCTTAAATTGCTATTTTCTTATCAGTAGTCGGGTTCTTTACGTTTGGTTTGAATATGCGAGAAATTCTAACAAAAAGGATTGAGTATGAATCAACAAATTAAAGCTGGAGTTGCAGTTTTTAATAATTACTAGAATTTAATTTAGCTTGCATTGCTGCTTTCTTATCAGTATCAGTATGAGGTTTTCTGGCTGTATGAGAACGAATTCCGTTCTTTTCACTTGTTAACGTTTGGGTAGATAGTGTATGAAGTACTATATCGGATGTCTCTTGCCAGATTAAAATTACTGGAACTGGGTTTTGTGATGTGGGATGAACTGGGTATGTGACTTGCATTTCAGTTTTTTTCGATATCGATGGTCTTTTTCTTGATTCTATTTGTTACAATGAGGTAAAAGGGATTCAAACATGGGACTGATTTGGGTATTATCTTAGTAGAATCTTAACCACTCGGCCAAGACTTACTTGGTCAAAAAATAAGTTATATTCGTGTATGGGAGAGGCCTACACAAGCCCGTGTGCCTAGCAGATAGACACAAGTTTAGTAAGATATCATCCTAAAGACCATTATGAATCACTATAGTTTGGATAGGCTTGTAGCCTACTTACTTGGCTCGTTTTATTGATCGAGACCAATCTTGAGTAGAATATTGATAGTATTTTCAGCAAGGTTTTGTTCTTTAGGGTTGTATTGTTTCGGATAAGGTAGAAATGGATGGTTTGGTATTGTATCTTGATCTGCAGACATGATGCTTGTAATTTGCTGGGGGTTTTCACCATTATAAAACAAATAATTGTGTTTTGTTTAGGAATGTTTTCTCTGAGGAAGAAGATTGAAGATGCTGTTCTTCGTGCTGAGATGTTGGGACCAGCTGCTCTACAGTTTGAAGAAGATAGGCGAATCAGGAGAGAAGAGAAGATCCATGATTATAACCTGTGGGATGATCCTGTAAAATCTCATGAAATGCTTGCCAAACTTGCTGATAGCGCCAGAGTAGTTGATGGTCTCAAAGACCTGAGATATAAGGTGATGCTCAGCTTGCTCTTGTCTATTTGCTTTAGTGCGCAAATTGAAGGCTTGAATTTGAGGACTTGCCGTAAAAATTAGGTTGTCTGCAGGAACAGTGAAGTATCACCTCATTTTCCTTGATCTCATACTGATATCTAAGAACAGGATGACTTTTGCTGTCAAAACAATCACTGTTCTCTTGCTAAAAAATTAATTGCAGTTTTTCTGATTCTATTCCTTTTTCTTTTTGGTTATGTGTGATGTATGAGTTGACTAATTTTTCCTTAAGCTAGCTACTGTATGCAGATTGAAGAAGCAAAGCTTATAAAGGAGCTTGCAGAAACTGATTCCGTTAACTATAGACTCTTTAAGCAAGGATATAATGCATCTGTCGATGCAAGCAATTTCATGGATTGGTATCAGATGTCCAAGCTATTGAGAGGCTCATATGACTTGCATGGTGCATCCCTTGTTATCAAAGCTGGAGATGGAGGCATCTTTTCAGAGGTACATGCGTTGTACTATTAGCTAATTTTCCTTCAAATATGATCATGCCTGATGCATTCGCGAGCATATAGAGCGCTTTCTGAAGAACTATCAGACTGGCTCTTGTAAGATCTTGTAATGTTATCGTCTTTTATGGTTTCTTTAGCCTCTTACTAGCTTCCAAATGCAGATATGGGCAGAACGTCTCTTAAACATGTATGTCAATTGGGCTGAAAAGAAAGGCCACAAAGGGAGAGTTCTCGAGAAGTGTTCTTCCAAAAACGGAGGCATAAAGTCTGCCACCATCGAGTTTGAGTTTGGATTTGCTTACGGTTACCTAATGGGAGAAAGAGGGGCTCACCGCATGATGGGTGCCCTTGACGGATCTAGTCTCCAAGAGGTATTAGTGATTATTAATATCGCGCATAGGATGAATTTCTTCAAATGGTTGATTAACATTTCTTGGTACCACATGATAATCTTCTATCAGGTTACATGTGCAGTGCGGTTGTCCTGCATCTAACTGTGTTTTACTTTCTGTCTGCAGGCTAGCTTGGCAGTTGTAGATGTTATACCACTGTTTCTTGAGACGGTTTCTGACTTAACCCTAGATGATGAAGGTCTTATTGTTTCTTATACATCGTCAAGTGTAAGTGAGAAACAGCGAGTTACATCCCTTGTTCACATTCAACACGTTCCTACTGGCATATGTGTGCAATCCTCAGGTCAGTGGTAAACTTTCTGTAATTCGGCTTTTAGAGTTTCAGAAGCAAGTCGTGTCAGTCCAATTCTGTCCAATTTAAAGCGGATATGACAGTGCTCGATATAAATCATGCTATAGAGCAAACAGCATCCTTGATATAATGAATTTGCTTCATACTGCAGGCGAGAGAAACAAATTTGCCAACAAGGCAAAGGCCCTTAATCGCTTGAAGGCGAAGCTTCTGGTGATAATGTCGGAACAAGGGATCTCCGATGTGAGCAGCATTAAGAGAGATGCAATCGTCGACTTATGGAAGCAAGATACTCGGATGTACATGTTGCAGCCTGACAAGGTGGTCGAAGATATGAAAACTGGTGTTCAACTTACTGACTTAGATTCTGTACTCAACGGAAATATTGACCTCCTTATTGCTGCCCATGTCAATCTAAGACATTCTGGTCACACAGCCTAAAAAACTTGTCCCCTCAACTTTTTTGTAATGAAACAATTAAGGTCCGTCCGTCCATGGCTCGATTCGAACTCGGGAATTTGAATTCGCAGCCATTGAAGGCTTATAGTATACGGTGGAGTACGTCTATAAAGAATAACTCTATCAACATGTCTCCACTATTGAATTTGAAATCTACGAGAAATTTCGAGTTAGGTTTAAGGACCACCACCTATAGAGCATTAGTAAAACACGATTTAATCATCTCTCTCAATTCTAATGAACAGTTTGGGGTCCGATCTTTCAAATGAACAGTTGAACAAGTACGGTGCTGAGCTACCCTAACGATTAAAAACCCTCATTTTGAACGTCTATTCACTTATCGTAGATGAACGAAAGTCGAAAGGTTCCGCTGTTCCGCTTATTATGCATCCAAACATTGAACCCATATCATCAGACATTTGGCTGCACACGACGACCCGAAAAAGGAAGCGTAAACAAGAATCTTTGTCCTGAACTCCTGATTCCTGTATATATATGCCGCCATCAGTGACTGTTAAAATTAGCCGTTTATTCCTACAAAAGCATCAGCCCTTTTTCTCACCACCATTAATTTACAGATTCTTCCTCTCCACTTTTTAATCTTCTGGGTGACGTTTCTCAGCACTTTGTGTGAGTATACGAGTGTAAATTCCTTAGCTTCATAGTCAAGCTTCAACCTTTGTCATTTTCAACCCAATTGAATTGCAAATTTCTGTCTTCTGGTAATAATTTCATTACTGTTTCTTGTCTTAATCAGTTAATTGTTGCGTAATTACTTTTTTATGTTATTGTATTGATATTCATCTAATTATGTTCATAAATTTGAAGTGGGTTTTGCTTAGAATTTGATAATGGAGTTGTATTTATCATGCCCTTTTTGTGTTTTTGGTTGTTATTGTTGAAAAAACCCATATTTTTATTGAACTTAGAATTATCATATGTTGCCGGGTAATGCTGAATTGCGATATTCATATGTGAAAGAACCATATTAGCCATGAGTTTAAACTTGTGGAATGTTATCGGAAAAGTGTGGATGACAGATTCTATGGTAGGTTTGGGGGTGAGGTTTCAAATGCGGAATTTTTAGAAGCTCACCTCATCGTTCTGTAGGATTGTGTTACCCGAGTTTTAGCATTTAAGACGACCCTGGGAAGTGAGTAAAGTTAAGAGCTTTTTGATTTCGAGATCCCTACATAGTGAAAAAAGAAGCTTATTAGTGTCCTTACAGTTTGGGGGTTGATGTGGTCAATCAGCTCAAGCACTTTGTTTGATGGTCCTGGGTAATGGGTAGTGGACTAGTGGCTTAGGATGTTATGTTTGCTTTCGGTTCAGAAATTGTAGTCAGAATTGGAACTAGTATTGGTAAAATTGTTTGACTGTTCTGTTTTCAGTATTAGGTATGATAGTAATTGTCAAGAATGGAACTGGGCTGTACTGTAAGCTGTATCCCATGTTCCGTTTAGTTTCTAATTATGATACTTTTGCTGCGAAATTGCGATGAGTTGCTTCAAGAAATATGTTTAACGTTCATTTTGCTTTGAGAGAGTGGTAAGATTGGATTGTATATATGGAAGTTGGTCTGTGTTTCTAGTCTCTATGATTTGGTGACTTGATGTGTTTGAATACAACTTTTGATGATGGGCAGCTCCAAATTGCCTGAAGTCATAGCTAGTTGCTACTTTTGCAGAGTGATTACGTTATGATGCAGAGTCTATCAAATGGCTTCATTAGACGTGAAGTGTTCAGCATTTCAAGGTCGTTTGAGAAAGGAAGGTGGTTATCCGGTATTACAGCTTGCTGGATTCCATGCTTGCCTCCTTCCTTAAATGGACATGATCCTGATGCGTTAAGTAAGTCTTATCTTTATGCTTAGATCTGCTTAGTACTTAAAACAGTTTTGCTTGTGCCATGAGAAAGAGAAGGCAAAAGAGGACCTATCTCTCTTGTTGTAGCTTGTGTGTGCGAGTATTATACCTTCTATTTGTTTTCAGATAATGTCTAAAATTGATGGCATTTTATCAATTACTTGTTTTGACTGATGTGTCAGGTGTAAGGTCGAGGATGATGTCATCACAGTCATCCCAAATTTTAGAAAAAATAAGAAACACTAAGCTTTCTGAAGAACTTTCACATGAGATCCATCATTCACGGTCTTATGAGAATGCCATGGAAGCACTTTCGTCACTCATAAGAGGTCGAAAACGTGGAGATAAGTCCACAGTTGGTGGCAAATACAATAAGCTGGAACGGATGACAATGTATCTCAAGGTATTAGCTCTGAGCCTGTTGTCATTTGTTTGTTATGAAAAAGAAAGAGCTTAGGCCTTAGTACATTACCATTACGTCATGCTTTGCATTTTATCAGAGTCTTCTTGGTTTGAGTAAGGGCGGATTAGTCGAAAGAAGGTGACATGTGGCCTGGTGCTTGAGATATTTTGACGCTTATCATTTTCTTTCTCTGATCTGTTACTTTCACTTAGAATTTCTTCTGTTGCTTAGCACCTGAAGAGAAAGGCAGCTTGATAACTTCTGTATTACTGTAGATGCCGTTATGCCTCAACTTCTCAAAAAGTTGCATGGTTTCACCTACATCATGATATGTTCACTTTTTTCAGTTTCTTGTTTCAGATATTAGGCTTGGAGGAAAAGGTAGCAGGGCTTAAAATAATCCATGTTGCTGGAACAAAGGGTAAGGTACTGTTCATCCTCAAATTTGCATTTGTTTTTATTGGAAAACAACCCTTGTTGTAAACTATTATTGGCTTTCTGGTGCATGAGAACTTTTAGGTAAATTCCTTTCCGGTCCTATTTCATTTGCGGTGTTTCTATTGCCTGTCTTTTGGCGAGGACTGAGGAAAATAGATGAGGGACTGGGGGAAACACTACTTTCAGCCTGACCCGAGTCCAACGAAGGTCATATTGTAGGGGAAGGAAGCACAATGTAGATTTGTTAATTGTTTTTCAGCACATGGGATTCACAATGCAACATACATTAAAATCAGACATTGTTAAATTCTGGCCCCCTGTAACTTGCGAAAATGGACAGTTGGCATTGATCTTTTGCTTTTGTAGTGTTGTTTCTAATTTTGTCTGGTGTTTGTGCTCTAGGGGTCAACATGTGCTTTTTCTGAGGCAATTTTACGTGAGTGTGGTTTTCACACTGGCCTTTTCACTTCACCCCATCTAATTGATGTGAGAGAGAGATTTCGAATTGATGGGTTAGTATGCTTCTGCTACCTCATTTTCCATTTCTGCTTTCTCTGCATCAAGATGGTTGTCGAAGTTATTTTGTTCTGGACATTTTTGGACTTGGAACTAACCTGCTGTCCTTAAACTGTGGACATTATGATCATCAATTTTGATAATATCTTGTTTTGTAGCCATGCACAAAAGGGCTTGTCTGGCAATCGGCTGGTTTTCTGACTAGCTTGTATAAACGGATTATTATGTTGGCTAGAATAATCCGGGTTTTGATAGATGTTTGTTGAATTATGTTGTGAACTTTTGCTCATAATATCTGAATTTTCTATAAAGTTGAAAAAAATAAAGTTGAAGATAATAGAATTATCTCATTATATATTACAACGTTATGATTGAAACATATGTTACCAAACATCTTTCAAAAGCCGTTTTGATTTATGAGCCAACTGAACAAGCCATTGATCAAAGAGCCCCAGAATCTAGGGAATCAGACATGCATAATCTATTGTGTCCTACTTCCCTCCTTATTGTTGGATACTTGGTTATGAGGCCATTCATCTTGAAACTCCTGTAATTTTTACTATGTTTTAATCTTGTGTTGTCTTTGCCTCTCTGGCTCTTCACAGAGTTGATGTGTACCTTGAACTTGCATATATAGGCATGATATCTCTGAAGATGCATTTCTGGGGTACTTCTGGGATTGCTGGGATCAGTTAAGGGTATAATTTCCTTTATATATACTACTTTCCACGTTTTTGCTGTCCGTATTATTTTCAATCACATTCCTTTAGTGCACATGCTCTGTTGTTTTTTTTCCAAAATTTAAATTTTGTTTAGTTGAAAGACAGGGCTTTTAGTTATTCCGAGCCGCTAGATTTTTGAGACCAGGATTAACTTGTGACATCAGCAGGGTCACAGTCTTCCAAAGTGATTTACACAATTCTTCTATGGTGGAAGAAAAATCCGCACAATTTTCACCTCTAATGGTCAATGAATGTTTGGTGAACCAATGGCTGATCAAATTATAAAGATGCTAATCTATTGAGCCGCGTTAGTAATTTCTTACTTCTACTGCACTGAACTTGTAAGAGTTGCATGGATGTTAGCGCCTTAGTCCGCTGTATTTATATCCAAGCTGAGTCTTGAAATGACAAATCCAAGCTTCATTTGATATTGACTCAGTAGTTGGCAGGCGGCCGCGTGTTGCCTTTTTGTTCTGTCCTACTTCCGTTAAAATAAAATGGAAAGTAGGTTTTTGGGGCCCAGATCCATCTTGGGAAATGCAGCCTGTCGATGGCCCTTATAACAGAGGAACCTTAGAACAGCGGACCTTGGGAATTTTGAACTTGTGATCTGGTGTCAAGTCCAACTCCATACCACTTGAGTATCTCTTTGTTGGCATGTAAACTTCAGATATTGTAGTTGCTTGCACAAAAAGTAGCAATCTTGTTGATGTACAGTAAATTCTCCCCCAACATTGAGAAAAGGTATAAATGTTTGATTCATGAATTGCATTACAGGATAAAGTTACCAACGAGTTGCCGATGCCTCCACTGTTTCAGTTTCTCACTCTTATGGCATTCAAAATATTTGCCGATGAAAAGGTCAGATCCTTGTATATACGGTGTTGTTACCTTCGACTTTGTTTTCTTTGTACTTAGCATCTCTTGATCCATGTTTGCTGATTAGTGAATTGTATCTTTTGGGCTAGATGCTTCTATTTGAAATCACTAATAATGCCACTAATCATTTCTATGGTTCTGATTTAGCATATAGATCTTGTGTCTCCTTGAATTTGAAAGAAGGGTCATGCCTTAGTTATCTTTCTTGATGTTTAATTTGAACTGCCTACTTCAGCTTGCTTGGTGCTAATCTTTTATCTTACTATACGTTAGAGCACTTGTAAATAACTGTCACATTCCAAGTCTAATCTATGTAGGTCCAAAGAAACAGAGGAAATATAGACATTGTTGTACAATGCAAAGTAATAGAGTGTACAAATTTTTTTAATACCCCAACATTTTTTTTCAGGATAATGCATCAAATGAACTTTTTTCGTGAAAAGGACCTGCTATGCAAACCTCTTTGTTGTGTACAGTGATTCTTGTGGCTAAGCATTGTCAGCCATCCATGGTCATATAGCATATGTGGCAGTTTTATCTACGATGTTTTACTTTGTTGATTGTTTATTACATTCTCTGAATCATTTCTGACTATTTTCTTTAGGTTGATGTTGGAATTTTTGAAGTGGGTCTTGGAGGGAGAAATGATTCTACAAATGTGGTATGTACATCCAGGAATTAGTGTTTTGATTTGTCTCTTGCCATTCCCCCCAAAATTAAAAGAGACCATCTCAACCTTCGGAGGCCACTTTTTTTCTATTAGTGATGGTAGCAGCAAGTGATATACTTCTCCACTAGAAAGAACGCAATTGTAGTTTGTTCAGTAAAAGTAATGCCTCTGTTAAAACAATGGGACTTTTTTGAACACGTATTCTAAAGCCTTTTTCTTTCACATCATGGCCAAGTTTATCACCGTTCTGTCTGTTGAAAACCGAATCTAGTATGTCCGACATAAGAACATTAAACAGATGGGGCTCTGTATTATGATAAAATATAACCGACGATCTCCATGATTATGCAGATCAAAGAACCAACTGTTTGTGTTATCGCTTCATTGGGAATGGATCATATGGAGACATTAGGTATTTTCTTGTCCATTTGTACTAAACAAGCATTACTTCAAACCAGGTTGAAAATTAGACAATGATCTGCCTTAGACCTTATGTTTGACCTGGAGTTTGAAACAAACATTTTCTCAGGAGATACCCTGGCAAAGATTGCTGTACACAAGGCTGGTATTTTCAAGGTACAAAAACCTGCCAATGGAACTCTATGGTTTCACAAGAACTTCTTCAATAGTAATATTTCATTTAGAATTTGTCATGAACAACATTAGGAGTTTTATGCCAGCTTTATCTCAATTGTAATAATTGACGATGTCTTCCATTTTTGCCTGCTTGTGAAGCCCAATATACCAGCATTCACAGTATCCCAACCTCCTGAAGCACTGAATGTTATCCAGGAAAGGGCTCGTGAATTGAATGTAAGTACTTTATAATCTAAAAGCAGCACTACTCAATTTTCTTTGCCACCGGTCATCCTCAGGCCTCAGCTATGCCTAAAATTAAACTGGGAAGACAATTTTCTCCTTTTTTCTTATTCTTCCCTTTTTTTTTGAACAAGATTAACTCAGCATTTAGTTGGCACTTAAAATTACAGTATATGAGTATATCCACTACCGAAATAGATATTCTCGTGGTAATTGGAGTATCAAGGAATTATAGGTTTACAACCCTTGAGTTTTATCCTCTTTTCTAACAGCTGCTTTATCTTTTCTTCCATTGCACTTGATACATGGAAGGTAAATTTGTTTGTGCTTTTGCATTGTTATTATGAAGAAGTCACGAATACATAAGCATATACTTAAACAGCGGCCAAGGAGACTGATGATTCTATTGCTGTTAACATATAGCTGGAGCAAACCTCGAACTATATGACAACCATATTTACCTGTCATTTTATCTGCTTATTCAGCATTCTTCAATTGCAGGTTCCATTGGAAGTAGCTTCACCTCTTAGTTATGAAGAATTAAATGGGGTACAGTTGAGTTTAGCAGGAGACCATCAATTTGTAAACGCTGGCCTTGCTGTGTCCCTGTGTAAATCTTGGCTCCGGCTTACAGGAAATTCCGAAATGTTTGCGTTCAAAGTTGGTACCTATTTTTCTTCTTTGCTTCACTTGCATAGCAGTTATGTCAACTCACCATGATAATCTGCTCTTTCTGGGAATCAATTCATAAGGATACACCAGGATCTAACTTTCTCTGAGTCTACCACTAAATCCTTTAATGATGTTGCTATTAGCCCCCTACCACTTAAATCTGGGGGATATGCTGTCAGTTTCCATCAGCTAAAATCAATTGACACATAGCTGGACTGTGATACATGTAATTGCTTTGGTCTCATTCTTTGATAATATTCAACTTCATGTGTTTCACATTTTTTGTGAATTTATTCATCTTTTCGTTTCAACCCGGTGTTCAATGCCCCCACACTCTTCTGTATGGCACGTTTGCTTCATATTTTATCTTCCCCTTCATTAGCTAAGCTTCACTTTATCATGTTCTTTCTTGGTTGATGTCAAATATCAATTGTACTCAGGATGGCGATGAAGGTAATTTGCCAGATGCCTTTTTGAGAGGCCTTTCATCAGCACGTCTTTCTGGGAGGGCTCAGATTGTATGTGACATCATATCCAAACCCTCTAGTAGACCTTCAGGAGATCTGGTCTTTTATCTGGATGGAGCACACAGTCCTGAAAGCATTGATGCCTGTTCTAGATGGTTCTCTGAAGCTGTGAAAGGGAGTGAGGGATCGACTCCACTGCCTTCTTTAAATCCTTCTTTTGCGGATGGACTCGTAGGTTCCAATTTGGAAAATAACAACAAAATTATTAAGCAGGTACTTGTGCTGTTTGAATGGGTAGTTTACTGGTTTTCAAGTTAATAGTCATTGGTCATAACTGACATTCTAGTTAGTCGATTTCTCCCTTGGCAGGTTCTTTTGTTCAATTGCATGGAGGTGAGGAATCCCCGAATTTTGCTTTCAAACCTTGTTGAAACCTGTGCTTCCTCAGGTATGATCAAAGTTTGGGGGGGATTTCTATTAATTAACTTACATCGTTGACTTTAAAAGCAATGTCTGACTCTATTTGTCACAAGGGTCTTCATAACTTACTAGGTGCTTGTGATCAAGATGCTTAGTTTTCTATGGCTTTACTCACTTTCGCGTTTCTGCAAGTTGATGTGTTAAGAATGTCTTCTATTGACCTGTAATAGTCCTGAAAATTAGTATGTCTTTAAGCAGAGTTACCATGAATGACCTCATTGAGTAATGCTAAAGAAACTTGCAGAATTTTATCCAGAGTTCTCATGGTGGTGTTTGAATCTACATTTACAGGTCTTGTTTATCTTGACTTGAGAATTTACTAATTTCTCAGGTGTCCATTTTTCCGGGGCCTTGTTTGTTCCAAGCATATCATCATACAACAAAGTTATCTCTGGCTCTACAGTTAGTTCCATGCCTGCAAGGGAATTATCTTGGCAAATTAATCTGCAAAAAGTATGGGAGAACATGTTGAAAGAAGAAGGTAAGCTGAATCTATGCTGTCAAATCTCACAATCAAGGTTTAAAATCATTTGAGCACGTGATTACAACTTGAAACTTTATTACATTTTTCATGCATGATTTTTATTCTGAGATCCTCCACCTAAAGGGTGGTAAAAGTTTTATCGTATTCGCAGACCCATTTTTATAACTTAACGGCTCTCCATCCTCATCAGATGTGTTAGCCTGTTAGGTGGGCTTCTGGGGTCAGATTGCGTTACTCATGCTTGTGAAGTTGTGGGATGTGGCACGGGCAGTCCTGCATGCTGTCAATTGCTACTCTCTGAACTAGAGGTCTAATTAATTTGTTTTTTTTTTTTTGGGGGGGAGGGGGGGGGGGGTGGGGGGAAGAGGCGATGCTAGAGTGCTGTTGATTTTTTTTTTGGTCCTGACTATAAATGCGTATGTCTAAGCAGATTCTGTTCTGGATAAAAGTAGCATCATGGACTTTATAAAGAATGAGAGCAGTGATCCCTTGCCACTGCAAGGATTTTTGAATGGGGAGCATTCCCGTGAGATTCCTGGTGGTCACAATCCAAGCAGCGCAGTTCTTTCTTCATTGCCTTTGGCAATTAAATGGCTGAGGGATTGCGTGAGAGAAAATCCTTCTCTGAGGCTTCAGGTACAGATCTATCCTACTTGGCAAAAGTTCATAAATCTAGAATTCAAACACTTATACAACATGTTACCTCTCGTTCATTGTCCAAAGAAGTTCCAATTGGAGTTAGTGAGCAAACAATGCCAATGCTCTAACAGGTTTTCGTACTCTTTAGGACTGAGTTTTGAAATGCGACTATCAGCTGTGTTGTTGATTTAGGTAATCGTTACTAAGGCTTTTTTTGTTCTATTAAGCCTTGGTTGATGTACCGATCAAGTTAGATGTCAAGCCCTGGAAATGAAATATTTGGAGGCGGAAATTAGACCAAAGCCTCCACCAATGTACATAATCATTGCCTTTTCATCCTGATGCCACTCACGGCACACAGGTCTTGCATTTGGCCGATTTGATAAAATTGTGCTCTTAACGTTGCACGTTGGACAGTGAAAGTATGTACATATAAATATGACTTTGAGGAGGGCCCTGGGGCTGCCTGAACCAAGAGTGTGGTGGATGTTACTAGCAGTGTGTTGATGTTCTTACTCGAGTATATGATAGTAGTTTATCTTCGTGGTTGCCTATCTTTCATGCCATAATAATATGGTCTTTTACTCGACTTGCCAGGTGCTCGTGACGGGATCACTACATCTAGTCGGAGATGTTCTGAAGTTGCTTAAGAGATGATTGACATAGAAGAAGCAACGTTTTCGAAAAGCCGTGTCCCACACATAATTTTGTATCTCTCCGCGTCTACAAATCTTCATCACAACCTATACTGCTCAAGTCTGGGTAAAGTGTACAGCTCTTTTTTTTTCTTTTTTTGTCCTTGTAATATTTTTTTTGTTTGCCCTTTATTCACATGTATGTCTGTCATTTTGTGGACAAATCATTTTCTGGTAAGATCCATAGAATATACCAAACCCTGCCTTTCAGGCTTGTGCTCTCTTGCATCCCTTGTTAAGTATTGGATGTTTGAAACTTTTGGTCGTTTGATTTCCAAATTTCTCGATTCCAATCGTTTTCAGCTCACAGTCGGAACGATTCTGACTCAATCTATTGGAAGTTGGTATCCGACCTATTCATAAACAAGGATCAAATTACTTCTTTATCAAATACTCCGTATTATTCTATTGAGTGTCTTTTGAATTCGAAAACGGGTTATAAAGTGGTGAAATTAGTTAGTCAACCATACCCAAAAACCGAAAGATCTCTCCCTGAATAAAGGACTTTGCAACATAGAGCATGTGCCAAATGGAATTCGAAGGACAACTAAAAAAACATTATCTTAAAGAGCAGTATTTTCTCTTGTATTTGGACCAACAAAACAAGTGTACGTGTCAGCAAACTGAGGACAACAAAAAAGATGGAACGAAAAGTTTGTGAAATCCAAAAAACATAAGACATGGAAAGCTCAATCATCTTGTCAGAATCTATGAATCTTCCTCAACTTTCCCATCAATGCCATCTGTCACTGCCTTTCTGCTGCACTGTTTTGTTGATTAGTGATATGTTTCTGATAAAATTATTTTATGTGATTATTTTAATTGATTGGTTAGTGGGAAACCTTAACAAAACTTAAGCAATAAGCATCATGATTTAGGTCATGAAGTTTAGTTGTTCAAGCTTACACATGTTTATTACTATACAAGTTTAGTGAGATGTATAGTGGTACTAATAAAATGTTGCTTAGGTGACGTTTTTCACTTGGCGAGCTTAATCTAGTTTAGTTAAGATTAAATTACCGTAATCATTTTTGTCGAGCTATTAAGAGTTTTACTCTATTATGACTTGTTAGATCTTATGCACACTTGTTAAGCATCTAACGGTATATCATTTATATCAAAAATTCAAAACAATGGCAACGCTAGTTACTTAGCTTAAATTCTCCATAAATGTCGATCCGTTATTGATATCACGTCTCTAAAAACAACTCATTCTACACAATACAACAAAAATATCAAACTTTTTCAATTAAAAACAAAGTTTTCTAACTTTAACTATGTATTAGGAAAAAAGAGCTATATACCAATTACCAACTTGATCATGATCTTTGTCTAATCCCATTGGAAATGGAGATCCAATGCATTATTTTTAGTATTAATTAACTTTTTGTAGGTGTCTTTCATTTTCTAAAAGCTCCACCTTTTCACTCATTAAAGTAGTGAGAACAAAAAAACCTACAAAAACCAAAAACCAAACAAATTTACAAAAACGGTTTCTTACTCTTATAAATTTGTAAGTTTTCCCCCCTCACAATAAATTTCTTCATTTACTTCTTTCATCTTAAATATCTCGTCAAACGTTTCTTTTATAAGAGCCGAATCTAAGTAGAGTAGTTGTAACTCAACGGAGTTAGTTATAGCGATCCCGCTACGATAAAATAAAAACAGTCTCACACTAGAACGACTCGATATATAACTTTTTCAAATTTTGTATCTTTGAAAAATTATTACTATATTTTTCTTAATTCTTATTTCTTTTCCAATTTTTACTACTACTACTACTACTACAACAATGGCGTAACAGTTGCTCTTCTCCTCATCACACCAAAAAAAAAAAAAATACCATATAAAAAAAAAAAAACAACAAAAAATCCTCAATTTTTTTTGATGAATTTACACTCATTAGATACCTTGATAATCCAACAATGGCGGGTCTTTACCAATCTTTAAGACCCAACTCATCATACTCATCATTTCCATTATCATACTCATCACAAAACTTCTTGTATAAGCTTCTATTACTCCTCACTCTCCTCCCTCTCTTTCTCGCAATCTTTGCATTCTTTCTTCAATGGCGCGGCGGCGGTGGCGGCGATATCGAGATCACACGGTTGTTGGCTGAGCGTCATGAGTTTCCCGGCATGGGGGATTCTTCCTCCGACTTCACTGTTGAGAAAAATGTCAAGAAATCATCATCTTTTAATAATAATGATAATTGCGCCATTAATGTGTTGAAACAGAGCAATTACCCTGTTTTTCCTTATTTTAGAAACTGGGGATTTGATTATAATAATCACTCTAATAATAATCTTGGACCCAAGGTTTGTTCTTTTTTTTTTTTTTTTTTTTTTTTTTTTAGTTTCAGATTTTATGATAAAATTATGGTGGGTTTATTAAAGTTTTGATCTTTATGTTGTTTTTGTGTTTTGGGTGTGTTTTAATTTGTGGATTTTTATTGATTTTGAATTAAATTCTGCCATTTGTGTTAATTTCTTTGGGTTTTTGTTGATGATTTGCATTTTAATTGAATTAAGATTAGCACTAAGAATTTTGAATCATATATTGCACGTGAATTCTTGGTTGATAAATATGAATCTTGACGCTTAAGAATGATGATTGTAGTGGGGTGGTGATTTTAGAGTATTAATTCAGTCGTTCAGATAATAATGTTTAATATTTTGTCTTTAAAACTTTAATTGATGGTTTAAAGGTGAAGATAATGTTGTTTTGTATGCAAAGATCATGTGTAATTGTGAGGTTAATTCTTTTTGATTTATTTATTTGATTTGACAAAGGTTTGTGAGTTTAGGTCCTGAGTTTTGAGTGTCTTGGAGTTATAATGTGTAACACTAATGTTGCGATTTCGAGGAAGAGGAGGAATGAGTATTCAAACTCGGGACAATTTACATGCATCAGTTAGTAACAGTGGCTTTTTTCAGAATAATGCTTGTAAAGTGTGATAACAATGAATGCACTGTGTAATTGAGGGACCAGTTTTTGCATGATCTTTCCAATCTTGGCAATCTTATGTTTCAGCCTGACATTTATTATTTCACAGAATGGTTCACTTGATGGATGTTTAAACTTTGGGTATTCATGAAGTAGAATTCTGAAAGTAACTTCGCATTGATTTGATCGTAGCTTGTACGTTTTCATAGTCTTATAGAGGAAGCTGGACTTGATGTTATCTAAAGAACGTAATTTTATATATGATACTTGGGTTAAAGGATGACATTGGAATGTCAAGTTTTGGATGTAATTAGTGGTTAGAGTGCTTAGTTGAGCTGTCTATCTTAGATGGTACGGTTTCCTGCATTTTTGCGTACATATGCTGTAATGAAGGATGAATATGTGCGTGGTTATTTCTGTAAGAATCAAATCTGTTTAAGATACTGATACAGCTATATTATGCTTTCGTGTTGTAGATATGTATTACTGCAAGCACTTCAGCTGGGTTAGAGCAGGTTCTACCATGGATATTCTATCATAAAGTCATTGGCATTATAAACTTTTTCCTCTTCGTGGAAGGGAAGGCTGCGAGCCCTAATGTATCTAAAGTCCTCGAGTCTATTCAGGTGGAGTTTCTTGAATCTCTTGACTAGGCTCAGTTTTGCGTTACTTACTTTTTCAGGTTATGAGAAGGAATAAGGATCACAACCTGCTGTTTTATGTCATTTGTCTTACAGGGTGTGCAGGTTGTATATAGAACAAGAGAATTAGAGGAACAACAAGCGAAGAGGTCAGTTTCAGTTCTGAATTCAAACTTGCAACTTGTAATGTACTCTTTGTGTTTCTAATTCCGATTCCTTGGGTTTTTTTCTTCTTTGAAATGCTGCTGCGTATCCAAAGTCTGGGATTTAGTGGGAAAGTTGCGCATAGAAGTTCTTGTATGTACTGTGTTAGGGTTATTAAGTTCAACAAATTCACTGGTTTACTTGCTGCTTGTGCTGTATTATCAGTCGGATATGGAATGAGACCTGGCTATCAAATTTCTTCTACAAGCCATGCAACAACGAGTTGTTTGTGAAGCAAACTCTTAACATGGAAATGGCTATAGTCATGGCAAGGGTATGTATGATTAATGTATCAGCAAATAACTGTCTTTTAAAGCTTAGTGTGATTTTCACATGTTGATTATACAATCTCTAGTGACTAGCTTTGGTGTGCAAATTGCGGCTTCTTCTAGGATGCTGGCATGGAGTGGATTTTCCATCTGGACACCGATGAGCTCCTGCATCCTGCAGGAACCAGAGAGTACTCAGTGAGAGAGTTACTAACAGAAGTTCCAAAAGATGTTGACATGGTTGTCTTTCCTAATTATGTGAGTAGTACAGTAGATCTGATGACTTCAAATTTTACATCTCTGCAATGGATTTCGATAGTATCAGTTCTGTCTATCTTTTATATTATTTTTTGCTCAGTTCAGTGAGTGGTAACTGATCTCTGTGATAAACTCCCTCTTAAATTACTGGTTCTTTTCAGGAGAGTTCTGTTGAGAGAGATGATGTCAAAGAACCTTTCAGTGAGGTAAAATTATTTGGTTTTTACCAGCAATCGGAAAATTGCTAGGTTGGCTCTTGTATATTTTCAAGAATGAATGTCTGTTTTGACAGCAAAAATTCTGACATCGGTCTTGAGCATTGAAATCTTACTGGCTGTGACATTTTACTTTTGTGTGTGTGTGCGTGTACATCTGATTCAAAAACACGAGAATTCTTTAACCTGATCAGTCTTTTTCATGCATATCTCCATCCAATTTTCAATCAGTATTTGCATGCAAGAATCAACTTATCGTTCTGTTTGAACTTCAAATCTTTGTTACACCTCATAAAATGCTGCAAAACATTGATGTATCCTTTAGGGTCTTTCCTCTGAAGTGTGCTGGTTTTCGTCAAATGTTTCAGGTTCCGATGTTCAAGAAGAATTTTGATCATCTTCCAAGAGAGGTTTACTTTGGTCACTACAAGGAGGCAACCCGGGGTAATCCAAACTACTTCTTAACTTACGGAAATGGAAAAGCAGCTGCAAGAATTGAAGACAACCTTCGCCCCAATGGTGCTCACCGATGGCATAACTACATGAAAGCACCTAAGTATGTGTGCTTTGTTTCATTGCTAGCAGATGCAAGCACTCTGATTATTTTTTGCTGTGTCAAGGTTTCTTTGTTTTAAACAGACACATGTATGTCTAACATTAATATGTGTAGAGCTTTCTGATAACTACTGACAGAGAGATCAAAATGGACGAGGCTGCAGTTCTGCACTATACATACTCAAGGTACTCAGATCTGACGTCAAGGCGTGATAGGTGTGGATGCAAGCCTACAAAGGAGGATGTGAAAAGGTGCTTCATGTTGGAGTTTGATAGATCGGTAAGTTTCACTCTGCTTAATCTTTCCTGGTCTTGTAAACTTCTTGTCTTGAGCCCTGACATTTGTCCTTCTGATATCCCCCTGTACATGTATGGCCGAAATATGCAGGCGTTTATCATTGCTTCAACTGCATCAGAAGAAGAAATGCTACACTGGTGAGTAACTATACTATGCTTAGAGTCTCAGATATCATCTTCATACTTACCTGAATGCGCTACAGAACATCAAGAACTGATGGCTTTTACATGACAGGTATCAAGAACATGTGGTATGGAATGATGAAGCATTGAGATTAAAGTTACTGAAGTACGGCATTCTGACTCGCATTTATTCTCCCATGGTAACTCCACACTTCTGGTCTTTCATATGTCTGTATAAATCGCCCTAGTACAGTTTGGGATACTCATTTTACATTTCTTACGTCTTCTCAGGTCATCATTGAAGGGTTAAGAGAATCCGGGGTTTTTGCTTCTGTTATTGCATCAGCACAGGCCGCTTCATCAGGAACCACGGCATCATCATCTGTCAGAAAGAATAGCTCAGTAGAACAGGTAGACGTAGGAAGATTATTGTCGAGAAAGGTCCTGGAAATAAGAGGAAGTGACGATGAGTTACAAGCAATCCCACCCTTGTCTCCACCAGGAATCGATATTTTTGCTCAAGAAACACAGATATAGCATCATTGATTCAAAATGAGCCGGAAAATTAGAAGACATTACCGGCCAATACACACAGGAATGTACATTGCAGGTTTTAGAGTATAGTCATTACTCATATGCACAATTTGTAGAACTTTGTATCTACATTAGTCGAAAATGAACAATTTTACAGTTCTAGCTGAAGTTCGATTCTTTAGCTTCATTACTCTGTATCGTACATGAAAGTTATGATACGGATGACACAAGATGACATGGAGCTATTAAGAGAGATTTTGTACAACGTGACGTATCATAAGTTTCTCATTCATAAATTGATTTACAATTTACACGCGTTTTTACAGATCTCAAAATTAACCCAATCCTTCCAACACGAGGATTCATATTGTGATATGATTGATGATGTAGAGTCAGCTCCAGTTGCGGCCATTGAAGATGTAGTAGCAGCAGCAGCATCAACAACCTCGGCTATTGGATTTCGTTCAACCAAGGCGAGTCTACGGATACTGTAGGGATACTCGTCAGCAACTTCAAAGTCGAACTGGTCAGTGAAGTTGGAATTGAGCACCTCACTCGACATAGTCGTAGCAGCAGCTGGAACCGTGAAGGAGAAGTTACATCCTACAAAGAAGGCTTGGTTCACTATACTTTGAACCTCTAACCATCCATGAGTTTCCACCAATTTGAAAATTTTTATGGTCGGAGTTTTTACTTCTACTACTCTGCCTGAGACGACTAAGTACAAATCCCCGTTGCGGCCACTTCCCTCCACCACAAAACGCCTCCTATCAAGCCTAAATGAGTCTGTAAAGAATCCATTACGATAGGGCGACCCGATTTGGGTCATCTTCATCGACGTAAAATCATCCGTAACATATGTCATGCCTTGTGAATCCACAACGTACAATCGACCCTTGTGACTAACAATATCATCAAAAATGTCCGCAATATCATCAACCTTGTCCGCGGCCCTAGGGAGTCGCGGAAAAGTCTCCCATTCCCATATATTGTGGCCGTGGTTTCGTAGTACGGCTAAGTCCCCTTGGTAAGAAAGGGCCACAAAAACTAGGTTTGACTGGTCAGTGACGTAGCTAGGATTATACATATCATCAAAATTATTCGAGACAAGCACGATTTTACTAGTACAAACGTCCATCTGTAGACAACACTTTCCATATACTCTACTATCATCTTGGTCGTCAAAAACAGGTTTAGCCGTCCTGATATGATAATACTTGGCAAGTAGCGTGATTGGTACGTCATTGTCGAGTATATTTATCGTATCACATTCACATTCACATGATTGTCCTAAGAGATCTAAGTCCGACTGGAGGAATTTGCCTCCTAGACCCATATCTTCTAAGACCTCCAGTTTCGGCTTTGGACCCGCCACAGCGTACACCGAGTTCTCCGTGATGAACCACGGACATAAGGACTTCGTAGGACTTGTATACTGCCCGGTAGCAAAGGGTGGAGGAATGTTGAGTGGGAAGAGTGTTGGAGAAGGAAGAATGGACCTCCATGACTTACATACTGACTGGAATCTCCGTACATCCAACCTACTTTCGACCCGTTTTCCTACTTCTCCCCATAATTCCTCCGGAAGAAGATCCGACCCGCTTTTGCTTCCCATTGTAATTCCCTTCTCCATCAATTTAACAATTTAACTAAAGTTTTTGTTTCGTGTAAGTACGTACTCTTTCGTCAACAAAATACATACGAAATTTCCTACTTTCAGTAGAGGACCGAGAGCCAATTTTGGCAAGTTTTAACTTAACCGAAAATACATCTTGAAAACGGCTTAATAAGTAAAGTAAAGGACTTTACCAAATCTCGAACTTGAGTGAACAAAACACGTAAATGTTGCCTCAAAGAAAGCCTTCGATTACATGTAAATGTTTATAGCATTTCCTTATCTTCATATTTTAGGGTATTCCTTATATATTTTGTACGATTAGCTTAAGGAAGTATTCCTATTCCTTGCTCTTATCTTGAACCTTTTCTTCCCTTTTGGATTAGAGATATTATTGTATTTGAGCCGGAAAATTGGAAGACATTATTCCGGCCATTACACACACAGGAGTGTACATTATTGCAGATATTAGAGTCTAGTCATATGCACAATTTGTAGAACGTTGTAACTACATTAGTCGGAAATGAACAATGCTACAGTTCTAGCTGAAGTTCGATTCTTTAGCTCAATTACTCTGTATGTACACATAATTTACATTCGATAGTTTACTAAAGCCAAATGTTCGTGTTACTTTTAAATTCATCGTTCATGCGTCACCAGTATACCAAAATTTGACACCGATAGGCCGACATGTATCGCTCACTTACCTTAGCTTGCACGTTTTAAAAAATATTCCGTGACCTATTCTGAACTAATGTGGGACATTGTTGCCTAATATATACTAATAATCCATTTCAATTATGTGTAACGATTGCCCCCAAAATATCCGCTTTCTTCCTTTCAAAAAAAAAAAAAAAAAAATCCGCTTTCTTCCTTTCAAAAAAAAATAAAAAATATCCGCTTTCTTGAAAAATTAAGTTGCCTCACGCAATCATTTTTGCTGACACTAGGAGTGAAAATGAGAGTTTAACGAGTCGAGTTAAGCAAGGCCTTGCTAAACTCGATCGAACCCGAGGACAACGCGAAAAATAGCACATTTTGAGCAGTAACCGTAATGTGACACTATCTCATACGACAATTTGCCAACAAAAATTAGATAATCAGTCTGTCAGGGGTTAAGTGTGTAAATGGTGACTGAACTTTGCACTTTTTTTGAAATTGGTGACTGAACTTTATTTGGGCTGAAATTGGTGTCTGGACTAACTTCCGTCCAAGACAGTCAGTTAAGTATGACGTGTACATATTAAATATCTAAACTTTGTTAATTTTTTTTTTCTTTCTCATTTCCGTACCTGCCTTCCATCATTATCATATCCATCATCTTCATCAATCTTCATCTTCATCTTCATCTTCAT
>JBBYHQ010000017.1:0-14423 GCA_038382645.1 Spergularia azorica
TCCAAGAGGCTGATGTAACAGTTGTCTTTGCGGGGGAAGAGGGTGGCGACGAGGAGGCAGTTGGAGGAGGGAAGCCATTGCAAGCGGTCAGCGTCACCGAGAGACCAGCCGAGGGGCTCGTAGAAGAAATCGAGCTGCTGGCCGGTGACCTGATCCCAGACGCCAATGCCGTACTCGTTGCTCCTGCCTTTGCAGCTTGAGAATACCTTGTAGTCAGTCAAAGACAGGGCCCCAGCCGTGAAGCTCTTGGGCTGGTTGTCGTGGGCCACGTGGAACCTGTGACGCAGCTCTCCTGTCGACGCGCTAAAGAGGCCCATGCCCCCGTCTCCCCGGCCCAGCCTCTCGCAAGCGCTGACCACGATGTGATCCGGGTCCAACCACCCAACATCGTTGACTATCTGGTAGTCCAGATGCAGGGGTGCCTGCTCCTCCAGCTTCCAATCGTAGACGTGGACTATGCAGCCGTGGGCAACGCAACATCCGCCGTCCGGGCCGGCTCGGATGGCGGTGCCGTCTCCCGGAGCTCGGCCGGTGACGGAGGAAGAGTATTGGAGACGGTTGCCGTCGAAGGGGCCCCACTTGGCGGCGCGGACGTGGTCAGTAAGGCCGTAGAAGTGGGCCTCGCGGAGGAGGAGCTTCTCGGGGAGGTGAGGGGGGATGCAGAGGTCGCCGGTGCGGAGGAGGTCGAGGAGGACGGAGAAGCAGTTAGGGTTGCGATCGATGAAGAAGCAGTTGTCATCGGGGGATGTGAGATTCCAATCGGCATCGAAGAGGGCGCCGAAGTAGGAGTGACGGCCGGCATTGGCGAGGGTAGTAGAGGTTGTCTGGAAGAGTTTGCCGCCGACGTTGAGAGTAATTCGGTCTTTTGGGATTCCCATTTTAGTTTTAAGGGGAGAAAGAAAGAGATGATCAATGTGGAGTTGACATGGAATATCAAAAGGTCCAACGGAGTACTCGTATTTAACATTGATACAACTTTAATTAATTACAGAGGAACACAGGATTTGGTGGAGAAAAGCCCATAAATTATGATTTGTTGTTCAACATTTCAACATAATCGGGTTCAAATCCTCATACCCCCACCCCCGCAGCGCTAGCTGCTCCTTTGTACCAAAAAAAAAAAAACATTTCAACATAATGATTTGTCTTTTTGCCTTTATTTATCATTCATTCACTCTCTAACCATGATCTTTTTATATGCCGGCCAATCCAAATTTCAAACTAGTCGAGTCTTAATTCTTACTTGACTTGTTAATGACTTTTGCCTTGTAAGTTAAGCTTTAATTATTCCGGTCTCAAGTCTCAACCAATCTGTACTTGTCATTTTCTTGTTTTCACCTAGTAATAATACTACAACATTTACCAACTCTGTATTAATATCACTAAAATGGTTCAACTTTAATCATTTGGGTTGATGTGGTTGTTCAAGCCAATGTGCACTTAACCTAGAAAGCAATGGAAATTTACTACTAGTCAAGTTGTCGTGCGCCTGTTTCTCACCACTTTCACATTACTATATTATATGCGACTAATCCACAACTTGAATTTAACGGAGTGACACAGCGTGTTTCATGGGACGTCATTATGTTAAATAATTAGATATTCCCTGGGAAGACTAAGTCTGACACTCAAATCAATCTTTGTTATTGGAGTTTTGACTTTCACGACCTTGTCCCGGTCAAATGCATATATTCACGCCCTAATTTTAAGTGGTCCGAATTGACCCTTTCTAGATTCACAAATGAACAAATTGGCAATCCGCAATCTCAACTTTCTCCACAGGGCATCTATAAATAACATCACTTTAATTTACATTTAGAAAAAGAAAAAAAAAAAAAAAAAAAAAGAGAAACCAGAGTAATTCAATGATACTACATTCTACTAACAGCATACAAATCGTCGACGCCATCAAGCACCTTTAATTGTCCACATGAAACAAAAATGAGGTCAAAGTGAAGAATTTACAAGCACTGTCCACGAACATCAGCTGGAAATTTCTTGTTGATTTAGCCCCTCAGCATCTTCACCTTTGCCGGCAACTCACACTAACCATTCTAGATGCACTTACATTCCCGTCCACTGAGGCTTTCACTAAAACAGCAGTTTACATCAACCTACAAATCTGTCTCTCACCAGCTATGACAATCCACAAACCCATGGCCCACTTAAAGGTGTTGAGTTTCACCCAACGTGCATCGCAACGAAATCCTTGCTTTATATGTTCCAACTTTCTGAGAGCAACCTGTGACACATCACAACTGTTTAACTGCAAGATTACGAAAATATGCATAAAATGAGTAAGCATCAAAGTTCGAGATAAATTGCAAAACACAAATTTAACACTCACAACAGTCACAAGGGAAAGGTAAATCCTAATGCACACCTTAAAAGACAATAACAAACACAGACATTTCTAGAATAAGAAAACTTGCAGCAGCCAGAACATAAGAACCTGAAAGCCGTGTCAGATCAGACTCCATGCCACTAATGATAAACGATCAGAAAACAAATGTCCCAACCTAGAATCCTTGCTATTCCTGAAGTGTGTGTCAGCGATAACCACAAACCAGTTTCTCCTGACGCAAATCAGGAATAGGAGAAAGACCATTTTGGCCAAAGGATATGACTGTGACTTACCAAGGGATTTCACATTTAGCCATTCTTAAAATCTTAATCTTAACTCTTACTGCAAAATTTTCATTCAGAGTTCATGCAGAGGTATTGGTCGCAGGAGTCAGGAGGTCCCCTTTTTTTTTAGTTAGCGAAAAAATTCCCTAAACACCAAAGCCTTCCAATCGATTCTCACCTTCAGCACATCCACATAAAATACATCTGGATGAATTTACCATGTTTATATCTAATCACATAACAAACGTCAACTAAAATGAATACCTCATTCATTATGCATAACAAGCGAGTATCCAAGGGTAAGACATGTGAGGACTACCAAGTCCACCGTCGTTAAAAGCATGACACTACTAAAAGCACTAACATGTAGGCAGGTTTTCCCTAGTTTATTCTCATTTCTGGCACTTTACAGGCTAGCAGATGCATTGCCAATAAAAAGTATGATCAGCCCAAAGGAAATAAGAATGGCTACACAACTACTCTAACCAACTACATGCTACAACTAGAGTAGGCATACCATAATATAACGTGGAGAAGGCAATGGACATATCAAAGTTGTTTTGCTTACGGAATGATCAGTCAAGGGAAATGAATAGAGGCCAAGCAAAAGAGAGTTACGTATTTAAAAATCTGAGTCCCATATATCAAAAGGTACCTGGTTCTCTAATAAAGACTTTCTAAGATTTTTGTCAAAACCTTTTTAAAGATTCTTTGGTTCACAATTAGTAGGAAATACTTCATAAAAGTTGAGAAATATACAGAATTCTGAAATCTGAAAATAAAAGGGGGTACAAATATACCAAAAGAATATGGTGTATGGGACAGAGCCTAACACAAAGGATAACTATCAAGGAAAAAAAGTTAGAAGGTGATGGTATGATGTTGGCTCATAACAAGTTTGTGCAACAATGCTCAGCCAACTATCCCATTGACCCTCCGAGGATAAAAAGCATCCGGAGTCTAGATAGAAGGTGGCAGCATGGTAGCCTGGCCGGTGGGTTAGTTGGAAGTTCCAGGGAGGCAAGGCCTCATAATTTAATGAAATGCTTGATCAGGAGAAGTGAATTAATTAAGGTGATTGGAATGCTTTGGTGATATAAACATGTATTGATCAGAAAATGAGAAATTAAGAGTCCTTATACCACATTGAGCAAACTAGAAAGGACACTACATCTGAGAAATAACCTTTGTTTCTTAATCCCAGAATCTCACTTTATGTATCTAAAGTCTTTATCTACAAATTATCCCTCCTATGAGAAACCAAACCATGTGTGTACATATACAAATACAATCATACAGTTTCAGCAGTTGAGCATCACTGTATAGGGCATGGCATACAACTACTCAATTGAGAAGAGATTAATTAAGTAGGGAAAAAGGGAGAAATTACCAAAACGGGTTACTTGGAAACCAAAAGCATCTCAGGCGGCGGCTTCTTGGCAGAAGTAGGAGTAGTGACATTGGAAGAAGGATTGGCCAATGCAGCAGCCTTGGCAGCGGCACGTGCACGGCTGTGGAGCTGAACCAGGCTGCGGGTGGCCAGCATGGCCTTGGGAGATATATCATGTGAGGCACGTGCGTTGAGGCGCCTGACAGCAACAAAGGCGGCGTCTTTGATGTCTTCGGAAACCAGGGGAGGAGGCGCCAACAGGCAGTGCCCCAGTATCCTCAGGACAGGCTGCAACAGCTCCCAAGGCAGGGGAGTCATTGACGAGGAGGAACTGCTGTTATTGTCGTTGTCATCGGAGACATTGTCATGTGACACGGCCAGTATTGTGTCTTGTGAAACAATGATTTCGCCGGCACCGTTGGGTTGTTGTTGCACGGCAGGGCCGTTGACTTGGATTGGACAATCTTCGTCGTCTCCGAGTTGGGGTTGGCTCAATTCCAGGGACATGGAGCACGGGCACCGACCGCCGGCCCATTGGGAGGCGAAGCGGCAGAGGTCAGACTTAGACCAAGTGGGCATGTGGGAGATGTATGTGTAGTAGAAATGGAAGGCAACTCCGATGATTGATGCTCGCTTCGTCGACTTGATTCCGACCTGGGGCTCCAACGGAGGGCACAGGAGGCCCACTCCGATCCCGCCGGAGGAGGGTGTCGAAGATCTCGAAGGTGTCTGGTGGTAGAGGGAGGGGTGGTGGGCCAGGTAGCCGGGGGTGGGGATGGAGACGAGGATGGGCTTGCCGGCTCTGGATTTGGTCTGGGAGGAGTAGAGGGCGAGGAGGACGGCCTCGAAGCCTGCGAGGGAGGGTGAAGATGGGGCGGGGGTGGTGGTGGAGCAGGCGTGGATTCGGGTCAGGTAGAGTCCGGCGAGCAGAGGGACAAAAGACAAGACGACGAGGCGGAGATCGGAGTTGTCATCCTGGAAGGTGTCGTAGAGCCACTGGCAAAGAGGGTCGTCGCCGGAGCCGGAGAGGGCGGAGGAGACAGCGGAGTAGGCGGCGTAGGAGTCAAGGAGGGAACGAGCAGGGTGATCGGAGTCGGGAAGGGAAGAGAGGGAGTGAGGAGGGAGAAGAGAGAGAAGGGTTTGGATGCGAGATCGGGCTTTGGAAACGGACTCCCACCAAGACTGCATTGGATCTTCCTCTTTCTCAGATTGAGAGTGATGATGACGATTGTTGTTATTGGAATTTGATGAAGAAGAGTGGTTAAGATCTGAAGAAGATGACGTGTTGGAGACTGAACCACCAACTCCACCGCCGCTGTGACGGTTGTCGTTGTGGTTGTAATTGTAATCCATCTGCTTCATTTTTTTGCCCTCTAAATCAAAATCACCACTTTCTTTTTATTTTTTTGGATTTGGAAATACGTCTGTGTGTTTATATATGGCAAAGCCAATCGTGAGCCATGATTCCTGATTCGTTAACAGCTGGCATCTCTCTTTCCAATTTCAGACTTGTTCCAACGGCCAACATCGCATTTTTTTTAGGGGAACAATTATGTCTCATCATATAAATAAATGGTAAACGGTTTATATTTACAATACCGTACATCTAAGATCATTAGGCAATTAAGATTTAATATGTTTAAACTCTAAAAATCAAACAGTTTTTTGCAACATTTTGAGTGGGGGCCTTGGGCGCATGTCCGTCTCGCCCATGCTCATTAAACATTGAAGTAAATATATACCACGATAATATGCAACATTTGACCTAACCTTAACCTGTATCCTATCACCATGCTGGCTACCTAGCTACGACTATAGCTCATTAAGCAGCGGTAAAAGTCTATATTATTGTCTAGTTTGAAGTTTGAACCCTAACGCACAGATGCTCAATTAAGTTGGTAAATATCTAGGCGTGAACGATATAGCTCATCGATTTCGGATAAACAGACGATTTCTACTTGCGTAAAAATTGGGTGGAGAAAAACGCCAAAAATGAAAAGAAGTTGTCAAAGCTTTAAAACAAAAACAAAGATCTGTGTGGAATTAGGAAGAAGACAATGTTATATTAGAGAGTGTTGAATGTTGATGGTGATCTACGTCTGGGTTTCCCAGTGATTTGGAAAGAGTATATTCCTTTTTTCAGGAAAATTATAAAAGGAAAGATTAAAATTGGGTTCGCCCAAACTGAAAAGTTAAAAGGTTGTTGGGCTTCCTTCAACCATAATAAACACCTCCTTCTCCTTCTCCTTTTCCTTTTCCTTCATTGATCTGCATTCACATTTACACCTGGTTCGCTTTCTCCGCCCATCCTCATTCCTTTGCATTCTTAATCACAACCCAGATTAAGGTTTGATCTCCTACTGCTCTTCTTTTTTGTTTACTTTATTATTATTGAGGGTTTGATTTGATTGCCTCATTCTTAATTTGTAATTTACACTTGTGTTGCGTTTCAGTACTAGATTACGATTATCATCATTCTTATTATTATTTTGTGTTTTTGTTTATGTAATGATTGATTAGTGTGTGTTGGAATTAATTATAGGTGCAAAGCAAAGGAAAATGAGGGATGATTGGGTGTTGTTGATGCGTGTTGACGACGGCGCAGACCCTTTTGACCCACTCTTTTCTAACACCTTTCGACTTCTTTCTCATATCACTCCAAACACTTGAGCGTTTCCGCCTTCCGACATGCTTTTGCTGCGGCTCGCCTTTTTTCCTCCTCCTGTGTCGCCAATTCTAGTAATTTACCTAACCGCTATTTGTTCACCCAATTACAACATGTTCCTCCCACTAATATTAACCTCACCGGACTTGCTCTTTCTCGTCCCCATTCTCTCGCTGCCTTGTTTTGTCATGCCCTTTCCACCTTTTCTATCAAACACTTTTTTTAGGAGACCCGACGGTGCCCAACCTCTTCCCATCCTCTCACTAGCTGCGGCTATCATACCGCCCCTTGACAATTTGTAAGTCTTTTCTTTTCACATGCTCATTTGCACCCACGTCTAACTTTACCTTGTTTTAACTGTGGTTTTCCTTGCTGTTCTCAGGACTTCCCACATGCTTCCTACTCCATCCTCTGATGCTCAACTACAGAGTATGGGTTCCCTTGATAAAACTCCTTGTGATGTTCTACATCCAGCTTGTCTTGCTCATTCTTTTCCCGATCTCGATTGGATTAGGCGTGCAGTTGAACCCGTAACTGGCATTGAGTTTCCCGGTGTCCTAAACAACATATTGCCCAACCAGAATCAATCCAATTTGTCGTCAGAGGTACGATTCACCACTTGACATTTCTCTATGGTTATGTGCTGCTTGATTCCATTGCTTTGGTGAAGATATGCCTGGAATTCATTCTTTCCTGAAAAGCTATTGTTTCCTATTGCCTTATGCATGCAGGGTCTGAGTTCTTAACTTCACTTAAGGTTTGGCTTTCATTAGGTTATAACCTTTTTGCACTTCTCTTCTAAACAATAATTTCATTCAAAGAGTCTGAAGTTATGGATAATTTTCTGCCTAATATGATGGACTGAAATCTGGATGCTTGTCTAGGAAATTCCTTGACTATATATCCTAAGGCTACAAAGGAAAGCAACTATTTTGAAAAAGTTTTTCCATTTAGGCAAATCGATGCAAAAGTTTGTAGAACAAAGTAGTGCCATGAGCCCATGACCCATCACCACGGACAAACTTAGAACTAAATTTTGTTAGGGGCCAATTGGTCAATAGCGTGTGCATAATCTTTGGAAGGGTTTCTTTGAGTGGACTCTGATGTTGTGTACTCCCTAACCCATAAGAACAGTAGTGTCTCGGTTAGTGAGGATAACTTCTTCCTTGAAATGGCAACTGATGTTGGTTGTACACTTGTACTGTCTTACATAATTTTAGCTTGACCTTGAGCTTTTGGGCAAAATCAGAGATATGATTCTCAGTAAACGAAAGAAATAAGGTGTAATTACTTGGAGTGTGTTGCCGATGACATGATGTTCTTAAGAACCCAATTTTTTCTTTCTCTTTGAGCTTGCAGTGAGTTTTAACTCCGTGTTTCCAGGAAGGTTTATAGTTTCACAATATCCTGCCTTTAGCACTTCATTCATATTGCTCTGAAAGTTGTGCTGTTCTTAGCTTCTGGTCAGTGTGCTCTGAAAGTTGTGCTTTTCTCAGTAACATGCTTTCTGTTATTGTGCTTTCCTACTGTTTTTCAGTTTTCATACAATCTTTATTGTGGTGTTGTTGAGCTTTCCATTTTCATACAATCTGTTATTGTGATCTGTTATTGGAACCCATGTGATGTATTTGTTGCTGCTCTTGCTGTTTGTTTTCCTTTCCCTTTAAACATTTTCTTTTTTCTTTCTGGTTTCCAGAGTTTTCTGTCCTTTAGTTGTTTGGACCTAAATTTTACAGGTTCTTGTTGGAACTGGATCAAGAACCATGACTATTATCAAAATTAAATCCTTGAAGGTCTATGCTTTTGGTTTTTGTAAGTGTCCATACTCTAAAGTTGATCTTTGAATGATCTAAAATCTTCTTGTTTGTTTACTGTCTTTTATCTCCATAGTTGATTTTTCTCCCATTTGTTAGATGTTCATCCTTATTCTGTCTGTCAGAAGTTGGGTTCGAAGTATGCTTCTATACCAGCTCCAGAACTCAAAGATCGCAATGATTTCTACGAGGATCTTCTTAGGTGTGTAATGTGTATTTCGCGCAATTTTTCCATGCATGAAACTTTTATTTTCCAATCTATCTTGTACTTTCTTAGTATGGCGATGCCATTTTATGAAGATCTTTTAGAAATGATGTCCACAAAGCTTATGGAGGGAAACAATGTCTTATAGGGCTTAGTCATGGAGTATGCATTACCTGATGCTCGGACCAATGCAAAATAACTTGAATCTAGCATTCTTCTGAAAAAATCTCTGTTGGAAACTTTACAGCTTCTAAGGACAGTAAATGAAGTGAATGTTTTATTGTAAACAAGATGAAGGGGCTTCTCTTGAGGTGGTAAGGAATGTGAGAAGGAGACCAATTGATGTACCAGTTTGGTGGCTTGAAGAGTCAAGAAGCGATAAGATTGTAAGGGGGAGGGGTAGACATCTGGTGACTTGGATGAGGTGATTGAAAATCGATATGAGTATAGACATCTGGTGACTTGGATGAGGTGATTGAAAATCGATATGAGTATCCTGGAAATTGAACCCCAGAGATGGTTCTCAAATCCCCACTCTGACAATCTAGTGGAGGTATGTTTTAGGTAGAGAAAGTGTGAGTTTAGTGAGCAAAAGTATTGATGGGACTGATCGGTTTTCTTGAGAACTAAGTGAGCAATTAAGAATGTTGAGGATGCAAAATGTAGCTTCAATCCTGGTCTCCTTCTCAAGTTGGCCTTGTTCATCTGTTTGTTGGTTCCCTTGCATTAAGTTCATGAAGAGTTAGAACATCGGGTACTTTTTCTAAGCCTGTCAAATGGGACATGAATTTTGTAATAAATTCAGTGACGAGGTGCACATCTCCATGTAAGAATTCCAGAATATTTGGAGTTTGGACTATCTTTTTTCATATGAAGATGTGCTGGCCGTAGTACCTATGTTTTGTGATTAAGCTGTAGAGATGAAAACTTACATGTCAACTACCCAATTTAAGAGGTTTTTTTTCCTTTTAGTTTTTGGTGACAAGGGAGGTCTCTAATACTTTTAGTTTGGTTGGAGATCTATGCAAGACCAAAGCTCTATTCAATATTTGAGCCTTCTTTGAGGATTGTGGATTTGTGGCTAAGGATAGTCTTATCTTAGCTCTGATGTTTGTGTCATGTGCTAAAAAGTCCCTGAAACTGGCTGTTATTCCCTGCACTCAAGGACCAGGCTGTCCTCTTATGCTTCTTATTTGCTAATTTAATTTTCTATGATTTTTTTTCTTAGGCCCAAAATGGGGGTCGGCTAATGTGACTCATCCTGACTGTAATAAACTTATGAAAGACCTGTTTTGTATGGTAATTGGCTAAGATTTATCCTTCTGATAAAGGAAGAGGCTGGGGAGAGTTCTAAGAAATATGCATACAGCATACATTTAGTCGTAATCATTAAATTAGCCAATGAAACCCTTTTCCCCATACATTATTGGTCTAATTTTGAGCTCTCTTGTTGTATGTGTTATTGAGTATTTCTCTTACAATGATTGAGTATGGCAATTGGCAATCCTTTCTCTTACTGTCAAATGTCGGTTATCCAGGGAAGATATTGGTATGACTGTGAGACTTGTGGTCAATTGCAACGGGATGAAGATTACTGCAGTAAAAGTGTAAGATCAATCATCGTTCTATGTTTTGCCATTTAAATGCCTCTCCTGGCAGTGTGCTTTACACTCAGTGGCTTCACTCTTGTTTTGATAGTGTGTAGACCTTGCTGACGTGTCTTTCTATTTCCATTGCCTTTCTTGCAGTGCTTTTGAAAAGTCTCTCCGAGCTCGATTACTGAAGGTATGATGCAGCATCATTTCCGATGCCCAAAAACACTTGCTATCCTTGAGAAGTCTTGAATTGATTTCTTACACTTTCTGTTTGCTCTTGGTGTGTACGTAACAGACAAATCCAGAAACTGATTTCAAATGTATTGCAATGTTTGGTTCTTATTTCACAAAAGATATTCCACTGCCTGTGGTAAGATACCGATATACCGTAATGATTGAAGGTCCTTTGCACATTTTATCTGTAAGTTTTGTATTCAACTCCTCTCTCTGGGTAACAGGGTACAGTTATTGACTTTAGAAGAACTGCAGATGGACAGCTAATTACAGAGAGTGAGTGATTCTGCGACACTAATGTTCTTGTCATGTTGGGCAGTTAAGTAACCCATTTTTGACTAGTACTAAGAATTGTTAAGTGACAAGCATTGGTATCTGTATGTGCAGTTGGAGGTAACCAAATTGGAGCAGTGCAGAGCAGGGAGTTGTGCAGTGAGTTGCTTCTTTTGAAAATATGTGTTTGTTTGTTTCATTCGCCAGCCTCTCATTTGTGGAGCTTGTAGTAGATATCGGTTTAAATGTAAAGATGAATTTGCAGGAGCTTTTTTCGACATGTACCTTGGAGAAGTTCCAGTATCCAAAGAAACAAAAGAAGTGATTGGGAGCAATGTTGCTAGTATTGTACGGAGATACTAAGCGCACAATAATGGGTGGTGTTGCATGCTCATCCGAACACTCAACAGGGTTGTATGCGATAACCCTGTGCCAAGTGATATTGGTGTCATGAAGAGTTGTATTGAGAATGGAGACAGTGACCAGAAGGCAGCCTCCTGTTTTTGAGGTTTCTGGCACTACGCCTTGATGTATTAATCATCTGTCAGAGTTGCACCCAACTTGTATAGTTCAAAACCCAATTCAACTTAAATTTAGATGCCTAGATATTCTCTGTCACGATTAGTGTCAAGAACTGGTGATAAAATTTGCTGAGTATTGATGGTAACATTATTCTTGTATATTGGTATCGTTGTGTGCAACATTTGCTCTTAAATGATTCACCGAATTGAAAGTCTACAAATTGATTAGAATCATGTGTGAATTATTGTCGAGTGACTAATGTAAACAATGATCAACCAAAAGTGACGAGAACCAAAGTGAAACAAGAAATATAACCCAAACCGATACTGACCCAACTTAAAAGAAACCTTATTGAAATCGAGTCGAATTGACCTAACCCGAAACCAACACGGACGTAGCCGGCTGTCACCAACCATCCATAGGCCCTAATCGCAGACTGGCAGTAAGTTCTGTTGTTTAAAGAAAAGAAAAGGAATTGACAGAGGCGGTGGTGAATTGAAAGCAAGCAAAACTTGAAACACCCACGCGCCAACACTCTCTTTACTCTTTATTTTGCTCGACGACGAACGAAGAATCTTCTGGGAAGAGATTTTTGAAAAATTGACGCCCAAATCAATCGCGCTATATTCCGCCAAAATTAATCCGGGTAATTTTTGAATCCTTTTGATTTCCCCTATTTTATCAAATAAAAAAAAAAAATTGAAATTTTTGATTTGAGTGATGAATTTTGTTCATACTGTTATGGTATTGGGAATCCAGGAAGAGCTTTGCATGCAATTGATTCAATTTTAATACTGTTTTTCTAGAATTGATTCAATGATTGATTGATTGATTGATTGATTATTGCTGTTGTTGTTGTTGTTGTTGTTGTTGTTGTTGTTGTTGGGTTTATGTTTAAGGATTGATTAAATTAATGGACTGATTGTGGGAAGCAGGATAAATGGATGGTGTTTTAGAAGACAGCAAGACCCAAAACGGAGCTGCTTCTCAAACTCAGCTCAATGATTCTGGTAAACACTGTCTCTTGTTTTATTAATTTAATTAATAAATCAAATAATGATTCGATTGAATCTCTCACTTTTGTTTTTGTTTTTGTTTAGAAGTCAAATCTCGGGTGGATGCTGTATGGGAGCAGATGAACAAAGGGGTTTCTTCTAAAACACTCAACTCCATTGTTAACAAACATACTCCCACCACCACTGACACTCTTCATAAAACCAATGTTTCCAATGTATGTCATTCATAAATTCAGTATTTGTTTCTTTGGATTTTGTAACAGTGCCTTTTAATCCTCATTTCTCCATTGCCTCTGTAGAATTGGATGTCGTTCCTCGGCATGGCTTCCAAGAAACCACAACTAAATGTGTCTTCGAAAAAACCACAAACTGAAACTACTGAGGAAGCCAAGAAGCTTGCTGCTGCTGCTCTTGCCGCTGCCAAAGCTTCTTCTGCTGCTTCTTCCGCCACCATTGGAAAGATTGAGGTACTCTAAATATACCCCTTTGTTTTGTTTATGTTTTGTTGGTGCTCTTAAGTATAGAGAGGGAAGGATGCACGAGTCTAAGTTGGTTTTGTTACAGGTCACTGAGAAACGGGATTTTGCGGGTCAAGAGATTGAGGTCAAGAAGCTTGTTGATCCCACTTCTAAGGAGGCTACTGAAAGGGCAGGACCGTCGTCTGCAGTTGATGCTATTCTTGAACAAATTAAGAAAAAGCCAAAGCTCAATCTTCTGGACAAGACTAAGAAGGATTGGGGAGAATTCAAAGAAGAAAATAGAGGTTTGGAACAAGAAATGGATGCCTACAAGAAGAGTTCAAATCAGTATTTGGACAAACAGTCCTTCCTGAATAGGGCAGACTACCGGGAATTCGAGAGGGAGAGAGATGCACGTCTTGCGCAACAGGCTAAGAGGAGGCTGGAGACGCGAGAAGATCCCTAGTCAGGGGTTTATTTGCTATTTGCCAACAGAAGCAGGCATGGTTTCCAAAACACCTGTAATTTCAATCTTGGTTTTTCAGATAGAGAGTACTACAGTTACAGCAATTGTTAGTTGCAGAAATCTGCAAATTCCATTTTAGGTTATGAGGCTATCAATTACCCTCTTCTGTCTTGATGAACAATAAAAGTTGAATGAGATTTGAGGAAACATCTTGCCTGTTCTTATGTCCCAGACATTCACTGATTTCAAACCAATGCATCCTGAGAAAAGGTGTACATTTGCTTTTAAAGTAGTACTCATCATGAATTAATTTTCTCCAAAATGAATAACGACTACCTAAGTAATAGCTCTGTGCCTGTTTTTATTTTATTTTATTTTAAATGTTCTAGGATCAAAGTGAAATTTGACATTGATGATTGATTCCCTAAATTTGTCTTCTTTTTTAACCACCATTGTTAATTTGCACGGAATATTGTCAACAGCTCATGAGGAAGGAATACAATTCAAAGGGTCAGGCGGAGCAAATATAGCAAATGCTGCTATTTTTAGTAAAATGAAGAAACAGAGGGACAAAAACAAGTAAAACCAGTTTCTATTAATAGCCCCCCAAATTTATGAGTTGGGATTCCGTTTAAAACGCCTGCAAATCCTCCTCTGCCTCCCTCCATATCATGTTATACCATTCATCATCCTACCACTTATTTACAACATAGACGACGGAGAGGATTCTAGTGCTTAATTCCTCATTTGCCTGAGACCTTGGAAATTCTGTCAAATACGCAATGAAGGGATCCTCAATTGGCGCGGTGAAATGGATAGCCGTTATGATAGCTCTTTTGGTCGGATTGAACAGCCAAGTAGACGCCCAATACAATTACAAAGAGGCATTGAGCAAATCCATTATTTTCTTGGAATGCCAGAGATCAGGGAAGCTGCCTCCCAACAACAGGGTCCCCTGGCGCGGTGATTCTGCCCTTGACGATGGCAAGCTTGCCAATGTATGTACATTACTATTTTCTTGGTGCAGTACCCGGACTTCAATTCATACTCATATAGCTTGATTGTGCAATTTGATATATATGTGTATTCGGATGTAGGTGGACCTGGTAGGGGGATACTATGATGCAGGAGACAATGTCAAGTACGGGTTACCCATG
>JBBYHQ010000017.1:33291-49446 GCA_038382645.1 Spergularia azorica
GGTATTCTAATATAAACTTAGATTATCATTTTGTATGCCGAAAATTATGCTATGTACTGTTTATGATACGAGTACGCGGAAACTTAAGTCGTCGATGGGACCAATAGAGCCAAGTGTATGCTCATTGATGGTATCGATAGTTCTCGTCTCAATTTATGGTTAAATTAGAGTTTAGTTTACACAAAATTGTTGTCATGTGTATCGTTTTAATTAAGGGTTAAATTATCCAACAGATATCCATTTACCCTAATTACCCTGCGGATATGGATATAGACGGATAAAAAAATAAATAAATGGATAGGGTAGGATATGAATAACACCAATTTATTTAGGGTAGGATATGGATACAAGCTCACCCTGTCCATATCCTGCCCAAGTGCCCATTGCCATTCCTAATCATAGGCTACCATTTGACAATCATAAAAATTGGGCAAAACCCAAAATTGAACGATCAACCTTAGCTTGGAGCATGTCAACTGTCAAGTACTAGTGTGCATGAGTGAATCTGAGTCATGAAAAATGTGTTACTAATTACCAACTGTAACACATTTTTAATGTCATTTTTACGGAGTATGACTAATTGTGTATTACTCGGTCATATAGATCACCAATCAATATTTATCTTTTATCCTATTTTCACGATAATATTTTGGTACAGAACAGATCCCGAGTTCAAACTCACCCAGTGACCTAGACTAAGTCCTCAAAACCTAACCACATACTCCGTATGAAGCATAGGCTACCATTTGACAATCAGAAAAATTGGGCAAAACTCAAAATTTCCCGAGTTAGAATAATCAACCTTGGAGTGTCGTCAAGTAGTGTGCATGAGTGAGTCTGAGTCATGAAAAATGTGTTACTAATTACCAACTGTACAAAAAGACAGCAAAAGGAAGTGAGAGTTTGCTGTTTAAGTCTACCCTACAAATTAAAGGGGACCCACCCCCATTGAATGGCTAAGACCTTATCCAAGTGTCATCCCCTCATTGGTCCACCCTAGATATCCTCGTCCCCTTTTCTCTTCTCGGATCAGATTACTGTCGCCCTACCCTCTTGTCTCAACTCTCCCAATTTCCACAACCATCAAAATTAAAAAATAAAATTCTCAAACAAGCTACTCCTCCCACATTTCCCCCCCAACTGTCAGAACTCAGTCGAAAAGAAAAGAAACTTGTGTAAGAAGCCAACCAAATAAAATAAATGGGAGGTGGAATGATGGCAGCTAAGCTGTGCGACTCGTGCAAGTCCGCCACGGCGACACTCTTCTGCCGCGCCGACACCGCTTACCTCTGTATGTCATGCGACTCCAAGATTCACGCCGCCAACAAGCTGGCTTCCCGCCACGCACGTGTTTGGGTGTGTGAGGTTTGCGAGCAGTCTCCCGCCACCGTCACCTGTAAAGCTGACGCCGCCCACCTCTGCCCCACCTGCGACCGTGACATCCACTCCGCCAACCCCCTCGCCCGCCGCCACGACCGCGTCCCACTCGCCCCCTTCTTCGACCACCCCGACACCACAGCCTGCAACAACAAGACCGACTCTTCCGCCGCCGATGTTGCTGCGGCAGCCTCCGCCGCCGCCAAGTCCGCCGCCATCAACAAGCTGTTCGGAGACGAGTATTACTCCGACGCCGACGAGGCGGAGGCGGCGTCGTGGCTGTTACCTAACCCTAAGAACGCTGAGGAACACAAGTCGATTGATTACTTGTTCGGCGCCGGTGGTGAGGATGAAGTGGATCCGTATTTGGATTTGGATTTGGATTTTGTAGCGGATCCGAAACCCGACCCGAGTGCTGACGGAGTTGTTCCGGATCCGGATCAGAAGGAGCATGTGGTGCTGCAACAACAACAACAACAACAACAACAACAACAACAGCAGTCGATGTACTCATTGTCATCATACAATCACAACTTTGAAAATGCCGGATACGACTCCTCCAATAATAATAATGTTAGCGTAAATCTCAAGCATCATCATTATTCTCTCTCGCCTTTTCCCGCCACTACTCAGCCTTCCCTCAGCCACAGTGTAAGCTCTCCTCTTCCATCTCATTCTTTGTTATATACGAAACGTAAAGAATCTAAAAAATGGTCTATATTTTATTATTATTAATCAGATTATGATTAGTAGGCTTTGTAGTGATTAATTAATTGGATTTAATTAAACTACTGTATGTTGTTTTTGTCACCAAATGGATTAAACTAATTAATACATTTTTCACATGAGCTAATCTTTAATAAAATAATATGCTAGTTTGAAGTGAACTATTGTAAGCTAGATCTAAGTGTTTGACGTAGTTAATACGAGTAATTGAAATGATCGATCTTTTTGAGACGAAGGGAATACTTATTATCGACTTTGTTGCAATATCCCGATAGTAGACAAGTGTTAATGTCTCAATTATCGACTTAGATTATGTGATACGGTCCGACTCCCCTATTAAAGTGCATATAAGCTCATATAAAAATCTGATTAATGAAATTTGATTATAATTGAGCAAATTTTGATTAATGAAAATCACTGTGATGAATGTAAAATGGTAAAGTAATGTGTGTATTACGTTACATCAGGTGTCATCGTCGTCATTGGAGTTTGGAGTGGTGCCGGATGCGAACGCAATGGCGGACGTGGCATCGACAGGAATGATGCCAATAATGGACAAGCAGCAGATGAAGATGATGGGATTGGACAGAGAGGCAAGGGTGTTGAGGTACAGAGAGAAGAGGAAGAACCGCAAGTTTGAGAAGACTATCCGTTACGCTTCTCGTAAGGCCTATGCTGAGACCCGGCCTCGTATCAAGGGCCGTTTCGCCAAGCGTACTGACGTTGAGGCCGAGGTCTCAGCTGCCTCTGTCGACGGCCTCTTCGCCTCCGACCCCGGTTACGGGGTAGTCCCTTCTTATTGATACTCGGTGAATTAGTATGCAGAAGAATAAAAATGTAATGTAACGTAATGCTTACTAATCTTGTGTCTACTGTACTGTCAACTGTATTTGGGTTTGTTTATGTGATTGTGTACAGGTTTAGCAATTGGGGGTTTGTTGCTCTTTTTTAAACAATGGCAAGAAACATATGCTAATAACTTTACCAATCGGCTCTTTTTTATTTTTTGTTTGTAGGAAAGTAGTAATTAATGTCTTAATCTTATGTTATTAGTGGCTTGTAATTGTACTTTTCAAGTTGTAATGTCTTGGTGATGATCATCTCAACTTTGTTGAGATCCTCTGCTACCAATAATAACTACTTTAATTATGAACTCCCATGTTTTATATAATGGGGTCTTTTTTTGTTGATATTAAATAAAGTATTTGTCCCTTTTAGCCTCTCTTGTGTTTGTTTAGATTATCGCGAAATCTATGCGATTCACTCAGACCTCAACCATTAATCTAGACTATATACGTGGATTGCTTTGGTTTCCGTAAGAAGGGATGGTATGATGTTCCCGAACTCTCGCTACTAAAAGATTTTGAATTTTCGGAAGTCTGTCCACCATTTCAATACCTGGAGGCTAGAATACGAAAAATTAAGGGCCTTAGTCTGCAAGCATAACAAGCAATCAATCCAAGGTTTGGTTTAGATTTACTTTCAGCAAATCCGAAAGTCATTTGCATATTCAGAGAGTTAAGAAAATAGCATAAAGCTGTGGTCCTAAAGATCTAAATTACAATTTACTACAGTTGATATTTTCACTATGAACATTAAAAATCATTCTGCTGAGCCTGTCTAATTTGCAGGTCAATATACGAACAGAGTGGATGGATCTGTGACCTATTTGCATCGACAGTGACGTTGAGCACTGTTAAGAAAGGACGTATCCAGTCTCATTTAGAACCGCCTTTTGACAAATCCCCTTGGCTACCTGCTTGCCTTTTGGAGGAGTCACCGCGGTTTTCTGAGACTCTACTAGAAGAATGGCCAGGGTTATCCAAGAACCGGACAACAACACAAGTGATATTATCTGCACTGCCTCTCTGATATGCTTCCTGCATGAGCTTCTTCGCTGCTTCCTCAGCATCCTGCATAGGTTTCACCATGGCAACAGCCTCCTGGAAGATCAGATCAGAAAACTGTATTAGAAGACGGCTGGCAGTGAAAGTACAGTACCAAAGGAAGTTCATTGAGTTGAGCTAAGAAATAGATCATAGACTCGTAAAGCAGAAAGTCATGGACATTAACCTCATTAGTGACAACATCCCACAACCCATCACTTGCAAGGATAAGGAACTCAAGAGAGCTGTCAACTTTCTCCTCCTGGAAAATTGAAACATAAGTTGTAAGTCCTTAAATAGAACACTATAAGAATACGATCACATTATCTGACATGTATGGCTCTACTAATAACCACATATAAATGGATATACTCAAAAATCAAGTGTCAGAAATTAAACTAGTAATTTAAAGCGAACATCACCAATTTATTAGATGTCCAAGATTCAATGTACTATTGTCCTACTCAGCACCATCAAACCTAAGGAAATTAAAATAGTACTCCAGATTCTTATAAGAATGACGCTGCAGCATGTATTGATATCATTGTTTTTAACAATAGAAGCATGGTCGCATATGGATATGTGAAGTTTGACATCTTATTACGACATTTTCTCTTTACCTGAATCTCAGGGTCAGCAACAACATATTGCTTCAAGAGTTTGTCACCAAATGCACGAGAAACAGCAAGAACACCTCCAACCCTCCAAGTTCCTGTTAACAAGTATCAGTCATCCCCTAGCAACCAACTTTGGTGGGTAAAATATTAGGCCAATAGGGGGTTATATATAATTACCAGCCCACATCACAAAACCGCCTGCATCTTCAATTCGTTGTCGTTCGTCACTTTGGTCTGGCTTGTGATCTCGAGAAACAGCAATAGCTATAAAAGATGGAACACAGATTATTACAGAAGATTTCAATAAGATAATTGCTGAACAACCAGAAGCACAAGTGATAGAGTCAGGACAAGGAGATTTCATGGATGATAAGTGTTGGCACTCCACATTGATATCGAGATAGAGCACAAGGAAAGAAGCATTGTAATACACATGAGAATCATTTATTCAAATGAGGATGTACTAAAGCTGTCAACTTGAAAGTAGAAACATCAAGCAGTTAATGGATTATTCACAATCACAGTTATTACCTTCACCTCCTCGACATATAACAGCCCTGGAATCACCAACATTCGCAACTAACAAGCGATCACCAACAAGGATAGCAGTGGACGCTGTTGATCCAGCATCTCTGTTCTGGTTATTCTCAGACTTTAGAAATTCCGAATCTGTATGACTGTAGGTTTCAGCTGCATTAAAAGAAGAGCAAAGGAGGATAAAGAAAATCATAAGACCAACGAATTTGAAAAAGAAACATCCTATGACAATGACCAGGCTGATTTTCACAATATCACTAACCTATGGCCGACTTGGTATCAGAAATGAACTTCGGATGCTTAATCAGATTGCTGAAGAGATTATGCTTCACATACTCAGCAGCACGAGCACCACCATGTCCTGAAACCGAAAAGATGCATGGGAATGACATACAAACATGTTGAAACATGCATAAACCAGAAAAAAGTAAGGTACTGTTACCTAGATCAAGAATAGAGTAAAATCAAAAAGTTTATAAGTTCAGCCTCCTAGGAATCTCGAGTCAAAATAACTAAAAAATTTGGGTAGACAACCACTAATAAACTAGAACCCTTGTTAAGATAGAGAATATTTTGAATAATTAGCCTTCATAATTCCTTCTATACGGAATGATTACACAGCACATCCTGAGCAAATGGATAGGTTTTACCCCCTCCCAAACGCCAACACATTCACTTGGTTGGTGCTATGTAAACCTCTCTTCTTTTTCTCTCTATTTCACAAAAAATATTAACTGATGAAAAGAGAGAGGCTATGTATTGTAAACAAGACAATGAGGTGAAGGCCCAAGGGCATGTAGGAAAAGGAATTGTATGCCCAGGACTAACTGGCCAATGTATAATTTTTTAATATGGTTGCTAAACTTGCCGACATGCATCTTTGAAAACCCTAGGTAAGTAATGCGGATAATTAAGAGCGTGTAGTGGACAAGAAGACAAAAATACCAAACCATTTGATACAATAGACAACTGTTGACCTGATTTACCAATCTAATGTTACAGATTCAAAAGACAGAGAGGTTAACCTGAGAGAACAACAAACAAGAGGGAAATGAAGATAGATGGGTATAGTGTCACCTCCCACCCCCAAGGGCCCCAACCAATCAGTTTCTCGTAGATCAAACAAACCAATTTGGAATTCAGTAATTCATTTGACTAGCTATCCAAAGCAACCCATAGACACAAGCGACGCAATCGGATCCCCAAACTCGTTTCGTATGTTGAGCATATCGTGAATTATGTGACATTGGAGTTCATTTGGTCACACACTTTTGGAGAGTAACTTTAGGCTCTAGCCAGAGTATTCTCTTTTGATTCCTCGTCTCTAGGTAGTGCTTACTCTTCCAAACTGACATACATGTCATTAGTTTATTTTACATTGCCAGAGTATTTTGGGCTTGATCCTCATTTGCAAGTAGTAGTTGTACTGGTTATATGAAGCAGTAATTTTAAGTTTTCAGAACATACTAGTTTTCAGAAGGTTGGTAGCAGTAGACGATCTTTATAACTTTCTTCTAAGTAGGACAGGAGTTAAAATTGAATCACAAATACTGCGAGAGCAAGCTATAGCTGGACAGGATCAACTGCATGTTAGTTTATGGTTCACCTACAGAGGGGTACTCAGCATTACTAGTAAACTACTCTGGTACTTAGAATGCATGTCGAAACAAGCAACATGCAATTATAAAATTGGCCGAGCACAGCAAAATCAGAGACACGAGACGGTTGGATCAAAGATGGTGCAACCATATCGATCAACAAACAGGAATGGAAAGATTGGGATCAGATCAACCACATTGTCTGACAAAGCTATGGAAGCATATCTCCCAACAAGAAAGCAAGAAATTAAGATGGAGTGAAGGAAGGCATACCATCGAAAACACCGAATAGGCCAACTACCTCTCCCTCAACACCATCAATTCTTGTCTCATAAAAATCTTCCATTGATGATCTCTTCCCCGGTGAGCTCGCATATCCATAGCTAAACCTGCCATTTTGGCTGTTCCAGAAGATTTAAAATTAGAATAATACCCGAATTCAAATTTAAAAGCGTACTCAATACCTATAAGTCTATAACACTATAACAGTCCCTCCTTCAGAGAGTTTCAGTAACTTAGTCATATGCTCAGAATATAAGCGATTTCTACAAGCATGAGTCATTTAGGTCTTGATCAAGAAAACCTTAGTTAATTGGTAATAGTGACCATCAATCAAAATTGCACAGCAGCAACATCCACCAATCTCAGTGGGAAGGAAAAGAAAAACTATCAGCCTTAAAAAAAGAAAAAAAAAAGAGATTATAAAGCAGGAGAATACAAGGGACGTGGTCACATATCAGGTATTTTGATCACACTGACCTCTCTTACGCAATCACCTAATGACATTAAAGCTAAAAGTAGCTTAGGTAGGTAGTTCTCACCCCCTCCCCCAACGGCACTCATTGGCTACTTTCAAAAGAGGACCCCCAACAAGTGATAAGTGCACAAAACTAAAGAGGCACTCCAAAGCTAAGTCGATGACAAGAAATGTCAAGTGTGGTTATAATGGTGCAAGAAGCCAAAAGCCTGGCACTTGCTGAAGAGATAGTTAAAGTTTTGCTCCCACAATGAAATAGCCAGCAGACCTCTTAGGCTCTTACAGTATCTCGTTGAAGTGGAACCTTCCCAGCAGTGTTGTTAACCAAGAAGGTCTCTCAATGTAAGTCTGGATTCAAGGATATCCAAAGGACAAGAAAAAATGTAAACACCAGGACACATTTGACTAGTGTAAGCTCATATTCTCGAAGGGCAGACTACTCAGAAATAAAATCATGTGCAGGATGGGGCAGACAAAGATACATCTACCGACATGTAACATAATAAGACAATTGGTCCTCGAGATAAACTCTCAGGTCAAACAAAAGTATCTCAAAGATCAGGCAATCTTCTCTATGACTCTATCGTTTGATAAACACAGAGGGAAACATGAATTTCAGGCCTCTCAAGTCCCAAATCCAAACGGACAAACATGACAAACTAGCTATCACTACATATTGAGCATTGAACAACAGCACAAAACATGAACTTAGGACCTAAACATGACAATTTTCTAAGTAACAGCTACAAAGGGAACAAAAGAAGCCACCTGAGGCCGCCGCCGCTGACAGGTTGTTCCTCAGCATGAGCTTGGTTGGAAGATTGCAAAACTGAATCAAGGTAACCCATTTCACTCCTCAATTTTTCAGAAACCCAACTACCTGAACTACCCTCTCTACTCTGATGATGATGATGATGATGATGATGATGATATATGAAACTAACAAGAATAACAATACTAGCAGTCAATATAATCCCTATCTTCATCAACTACTTGAACCTGAAGATTGAGCCATCCAGAAATGCATCTCCCTCCACTGATAATCAATTCAAATCAAATCTAACCTGAAAATCAAATATTTCCAATCACTCACAAATCCAATAATAATAATAATATATACTTCTGAATAAAGGTCCATAATTTGAACATACCCACATATCAAAATCACCCAAAAATAAACTAGAGAATATGTGATCAAATTAATACAAGAGCAAAGTTATAATAAACAAGAAAATACCCAGAAAAAGTGAATTTTTTTATCTAATCATATGAATTCCAAACATAGAAAATGAAAATTGAATCAATTAAAAAGGAAAGATACAAACTTTGAAAAGTGGGTACCATAGAAATTACCTGCAGATGCAAAATCAAACCCAGAAAGAAAGAAAGAGAAGGAAGAAAAATTGATTGATTAAAGTTTAATCAAAACTATAAAAAGCGAGATTAGTGGGGGGAATCCTTAGGCAAAAGCAAAGGAAAATGTGGGCAAATGGGAAAACAGGCAGACTTGGATTGAAATTTAGCGTATCAAAGAAACAAAGTAAAGGTTGATTAATTAAGATGAGTGCTATTTTCGGTTTATGAGTAAATTCTGTGTTTTTACTTTTTTGTGTTGTGGGTAAAAAATGTGGAATTTGAGGCCAAAAGTTAATCATAGTATCGTTAATTAAATATTCGAGAAAAGGCCAGAATTAGAGCTTGTTTTGGACTATTTTTTAGTTATCATGCTTTTTTCTCACCTCCGATACATGAGGAAATTCACAAAATTTGAAGTCAAGATGTTCTCGATAAATGAGAGGGCTTAAAAACATATTTTCTTTAGGGTCACGGGAAATTTCAAAGAGTTGGCGGGTGAGTAGATAAACTCTTGAGATTGTTAAACTAATTTGATAAGACTTAAAAAACAGTGTATTTAGATCAAATAAGATAGAAGCATTCAAATCAGATGAGTTGAAATTAGAATTGTTTAGGGCCTATTTACAAATTACGAACAAAAATTAATCAAAACCCATCTGATTTCTGATCATAAACCCAATTTATCAAATAGAATAAGCGTGAAACCACCAGAACATCGCATTTCAAACTGACAACCAGAAGATCAAAAATTACAGGAATCAAACTATCACAAAACCTCAATTCACGAAACAACAATATAAAATCCAGGAACCAACTAAGGGTACCTCTCAGGGTATGCTAACAAACAACCAAATGGCGCCAAAACCCATGGAAAAAAAAAACGAAATAAAACCCACACAATTTGAGTTAGGGTCTTAAATCGGCAACATTAACATTAATCAAAGTAATTCCAACTGATAACATGCATGGCAAAGGATGATGCATAACCGATAAAGATGACTTAAAAGCTATGGAATCTTGAATAGGCAGATCTTCAGAAGTCGTTAGGTTAAGCTATATGTGATATGCCCACTCAAACTAGACACTAAAGGACACATCTCGCAAACCAGAAGTCGAGAGGCTAGCTGCAATCACACACAAGTAATAAAAAACAAGTGATCTAATTAGTCTATTACACACCAGCCATCAAATTCCGCAACTGGAATAGGTACTAGAGCAAGAGCTAGAGGTAAGGTAGGGGCTGGAGCTGGGGCTGGGGCTGGGGCTGGGGCTGGGGCGGGGACGATTGTAGCGTAGCGTCATCTTCCTCTTCTAAATCAGAATCCGAAAAGAGAATAAACATTGCGTCTACCATCCTGTAATTAAACAAAATAATAACGGCTTAATTTTTCTAAAAGGAAATCGATCCACAATCAAAATGTATAATAGATATCGCAGGAAACAATTATTAAGTTTAATTCACATCAAATCTAAAAAGATATATCTTACCTCTCTTCATTATCATTTGTCATTTTGTGGTGTGTCGAGAACACTCTGATACACAATAAGTAGATTACCAACTCTTATTTCCTCACCAACAAAATGCACAATACCAACTGAAAAAAAAAAAATCATAACAAACACTAAATTAAAAAGCAAATGAAAAGAAAATAAACAGAAGAACAAGCTGCGAAGCCGACAACAACTTAACCATGCCAAGAACAAGTTCAACCCCCCCGAAACAATCTTCCGATGCAATTAATCAAAACACACGATTTGAAAAGACAAAGTTTAATACTTTATCAAATATAATGCATCATACACATTCACAATCAACCAATCCAATAAAAAATGACCATACGCACAGCGTTAAATTAGTGTTCAAGAAAACCCAATTCTGGGTAATCTACAGCTTTAAATTAGGGTTTAAAAGTATCTGTTCATATAGCATGACACACCATTCATTCGGTTGGAATCGCCCGTTAACATGTATTGTTACGTTGTATAGCATGGCACATTTGTACGTAGTGTAGCGGTAAATGGTTCAATTACGAATTAACAAAAAGGTATAGAAAAAAAGTTTTACTATTTCAAAAATTATGTCCATTGGTGATTGTTTTAAATCTAAAGGCCCCGTCTTTAAGTTTCGCCCAGAGTCCCGTGATCCATCTGTACCTTTTTTGTTGCAAAATTATTGTATTTCTTTTTCAAAATTTTTGTTTATAAAATTTAAAATAAAAAACGGTTTGTGCGCAACATATTTGTTGACCCGAAGTGGATTATGAGCTCAAATTTGAGGGATGGATTTTCGTGTTTGGATTTTGAGATATATGGGTTTTTTTTTTTTTTTTTTTTTGCATTTTTGCAAAAGCATGAGAAGAGTTTTGGAGGTACGCTAACTTCTATTCTATAAAGATAGTGATTATGGTGATAAGGTGATCATAGACAAGGTATACAGTTTGCTTATGGACACAAACGTATATAACATTTTTATTTTCTTTCTATCAATTAGTTTAAACCACGGGTCAACCATGTCAGGTTGTATGTTGTTTGTTCATCGGCTATTGCATATGGGAAGCTCGGTGCACATTAGTGTCCAAAGCGAGGGTGCGGAGAAGGGTCCCATCACAAGGGTGTATAAGACAAGTCTTCCTTTGTCACCTTTTGGACAAGAAGGTACTCTTAAGGCCAAGACCGTCCCCTACAATATGAGGGCCATAGGGCGAAGGGGTATTAGTGGGCACTCTAACAACCATTATCGGGAAAATATATTAACCGTTATCGAACTATTAGATTGTAAAAATCCTTTCACAAAGATTCTAAAAGTAAAGTTAAGGAATATGGGGTAAGAAAATAAGGGAAATTAGAAATTTGATGAGTACTTTCGATGCTTATACCATATGCTCCCGAGAGCACAAGGACTATGGTAAAATTAGATTACTTGAACACTAGATTACTATTCTCTACGCAATCTATCTACACCGCTTCAAGCCACTCTTATATATAGATATAAGGTAAGATTGGCGCAGAACAATATGACAGAAGCCCATATCAGTTGCACACTTGCACGCAATGTATTTATTGAGTTTCGTTACGTTATGTTGTGTTACACAACGGCGTCGTTGTATAGTATTAGTCCATGTATAAAATGTAAATCTGTCAAATATGTTAGGCAGAATGCTACGGTAATACGGTTGTGTAGTATTTGTCCATGTATAAAAAGTAAAGCTGTCAAACTTGTTCGACAAGACGCTACGGAGTAACACAAAATGCTACATCAAAAGTAAATCTCCATGTTCACATGGTCGAAAACCTCAAATCCGCCCAATAGATTTTAATTCATCATTGTAGAATTTGTTGGGGCACACGATCCGAAGAGAACCGTTTCAAAAACAGAGAGGAACACGAAAAATATTGAGATGAGACCATGAAGACAACCTACCACGAAACACTACGCCGCTAGCCTCTTTCGATTCTAACTACTATCAATTTGAAATATAAGTTCAATAAATCGTAGAACGTCTGGTTGATGTGCAGCGTCACAATCCCAAATTGTATAGCAGCACAACATGTCTCAAATGTCAAAACTGACAATCACATGCCAATTTAACAGTGTTGTTCCAGCCAGATGAAATACCAAAAAGAAGCCCAAAGCACGACATACTATTAACCAAGTACGTTTGACACTGTCGTTACACCCTCTACCGATATTTCTTTGATTGTAAGGACATTCACAGGCAGATAACTCTAAGTCATACAACAGAGAAATCTAAGATAAACAAGCCTCATACATTGCCATCAGATATTCAGAGCATGCCATACAAAACTCATGAGCATCAGAATCTCTAATCTATGCTCTCGCGGGCTTCTATAGCAAAACTGACAGTGGCTTAATGACAGAAATTACAATTAAGTCAATTAGATGCAGGAAGACGTAAGTACAGTGACACCAACTTATTTGAAGTAGAAACTAGCTATTTATTCTTAAGCCTCTACAATCTGTGTTACCTTGCTCTTTTTTGCTCTCCTCTACTGTCATCAAGGTATATTATCACGCTGTCCACAATGGAATTTAGAGCACAGAATGCGATGGAAATGTCAAGAGCAGGAGGATCATCTTCGTGGGAAATACATCGAATGAGGGACGGTTAAGCAGCTCCTTCACTGGGCCTCTTCAGAGTTAACCACACAGCTCACTAATGAAATACTTGAGGAACACCCGGGACAAGTGACTAGATTTGTCCCCTAGCTGTCACATGAAACCCAGTATCGACAAACAGTTGCCGTTCGTTACGATGTTGATGAACACGCCTGATGCTGTCTAGTATATGACTCAACATAAGGCGGGCGATGTCAGGGTAGGTGAGGTAGACGAGGGCCACAGTGGCGGCGGCGTAAACATGGGTGAGTTCAGCGTTAGATGACTGAAAGCAATAGCACTCGCCGCAGAACATACCACTCCCTTTTGCAGGATCGAAGTCGTCAGAAAATAGGTTTAACAATCTGAAACAGACGTCGCTAATGCTGTATTCATTTAGCTTGCCAATTAAGCTGTGTATTCACTACTCCAACTCCTTGGTTTTTAGAAACTAGCGGTTTTCTTCATGTATTTTTTCCGTCAATATCATTGCTTGCCGCAACTTGTTGGACTCATCTAAACTTAAATTTGAATTTCCCATGGTCACCATCAACATTTCAACCTGCCGGAACACAGCTTCTTCTCTATCTTCCGTAGGTGGCCGATGGCAGAGCTGAGCTACATGTCTATTTGCAGCTGCCATCTCTAACATCATTTCCAGCTGAGCTTCATCACACAGGTCCATACGGCAAAAATAGTATCCCACAGGTCAAGACTTTAATGCTGGCTCCACTGTTTCAGGAATGAGCTCCATACAGAAGTCGACTGCCACAATCTGAGCCAATATAGAATGCTGTAACATGTCTACCTCATAGATCCTTAAGACTTGGAGGTGTCTCCCATATTGTGAAGAATTCTAGACAAACAGATCCAAGAGTTCTCTGGAATCTCACGGCTAGAATGCTGTCCCAAGGCTGAACCTATATCCAGGAGAAAGTTATGGAACTCTGGTTTCACTGACATTCGTGCTAGCATGGCAATCCATGCTTCTGGGGACTTCTTTACAGCTTGCCAGAAGTAATGAAAGCCATTCAGGACCCTCCTGGTGTCTTCCTGTTGCATTTGACATGATGAAAAGTTAAGAAAGCACAAATATCATGTCTCTGGGAAGAATATGAAGACCTCGAGTAGCAGAACATTAGTGTTCCTCAAGGGATCAGCCTACTTTTAGGATAAGGCTAAGAAGACGCTGATAAGACATTTCAAAGAACCACACACGGAAGGTATCAATAATAACATCCAAGTATCTTCCAAAAAACTAAAAGAATACAGACACTACAGTCCTGTCGCGAAATGCTGAAACTTACCTATTATACATTCAAGCTCATTTAGTCTGACCTAACCTAACTTCCAGCTGAGCCTTAATATTCAAGCTCAGTCCTTGAACTCTGCTCATGAACAACTTGTTTTACAAGTACAATTGAATCCCCCAATTCCAAGGTGTGACGGAGCTAAGATTCTTTTATTAATTTTACTATCAAACCAGCAAATTGACTATATGCCCCGTAGACACCTAAAGAAGATAACACATTTATAGCCGAGAGCAGGAATTTGCCCAAAGAATATACCATACAGAACTTTTATCCAGCTCTCCAAAGTATAATTTAGTTCAACTGTTGACCTACCATACGAAAATTTATCCAGCATACCAGCTTTCCTACGGAAAATGGGCGTTACCCAGCAGATATCATTTCGTACATGGGTGTTATCCCCTCAGTATCCCTTAACGCATAAAACAAGTAAAACAAACAAGTGAAACTGGAACAAGCGATAATCAATGCCCGGACCTTTCACTTGACATATCTTCTCTTCCAGTACCACGTTTCAGGTCAAAACACCAATGGGAATCAGCAAATGCCATTAAAGGTCAACCCATACAAGAACACAATGACATGTCAAACACATAGTTGAGTACCATAAGATGAAGGGCAAAGTCAGCACTCCATTTAAGCAGCAATTAGAAACAAAAGAGCAGCACGTAGACTCAAAGGGCACCTTTGCAGGAAATAAGTTCAAGATAAGAGCCGAAATAAAAATAAAGAAAGATACGGCATAGGTAGAAGAAAACAACTTGAAATGCTGATTATGGAGGAAGAAAACAAGAGAGAGAATAAAACCCACGACCACTTGATGAACATATCATTAGAATGAGTCCCTCACAAGAGAAGTAAAAGAAGGAAGCCAAAGAGCTACACTTACCACAGATGTCGAGGTCTTCCTCTCTAAGAAGTTGTCATCGAAGTTGCGAAGCACTTCCTCTTGCAGGAATGCATCTGCTGCTTTAAGAATGTCGCGTGTGAGATGCAACCGCACTCTCAACCCTTTTCCAGACAGTATAAACAAGAAAAGATCCTCAGTAGCTGCAACAACGGATCTCATGTCAAAAGACTTCCACCTCACAGGGGTTGAAGAATCTTGTTCAGAAGTAGGGCGTGGTTCAGCTGAGTCGGAACCCTCTTCAGATATTGCTGCAATCTAGAAGGAACGAATGCAAAAGACAGAATTAATCATTAAGCCCAAAGCCTCAAGCCCTGTTCTACCTAGCTTTCATTGTTATATTGCCTTCCGAGTTTAAATAAAATGTGTCTCAGCTACATCCTTGAAGATGGAGCATGCAAGTAAGTACAGAATCTGTCACAAAGGTGCCTCAGACGTTTTTTCATAAGTAAAGGCGCCCCAATGACACTAAAATTGGACATAATTATAAAACATAAATAGACTACGGAGATATGTTGTATAGATGTATTGCATTAAAAGAAGCAAGAGTCCCTCCCTCCTCACCATCCCCAAGAAGAAAAAAAATATTGTAGTTCCCCTAATAAGAAATTGCAGACAAGCGCATACTAAGTTAGGGTGATGCAAAGCATGATGTAATTGAAGTTAGAGTAAGCGGAACTACTCTATCCTGGACCACCGCCCTTAAATAACCAGAATGGCTCACAAATGCAATACGCATGAAAGAACCACCACATAAAGAATTTACAACCACCCAAAACACTCACAGCAATCCAAGCAATAACAATGTAAAAGTTGGATTACATACCAAACGTTCAAGACGGTTCCACCTGATTGACCCATCATTTCGAATCAGCAATTCCCTCAAAATTTTTCTCATATCAGGACTTGGATCTGCCAAAAGCCTGCCAATGACAAATGGATATGCACTTTCAACCACTTTAAAATC
>JBBYHQ010000017.1:49546-62313 GCA_038382645.1 Spergularia azorica
ACTGATGTTTAATTTCACTATCTGGAAAGCACTGACAGCAGAAGACTGCACAGGGGATGACTGCAAGCTTTTCTTGAGTCTATATGACGTTTGGACTCACATCTTTGCTCATCGAGGTTACAGCAGACAGGTTGACACTGAAGGTGGACTGAAGCTCAATGTGCTTGATTGGAATGCTGGATGTCAGTTCGAACTGAGCCTGACACGACCTCGACTTCCTGCTGTGAATTTCGTTCTGAATTCTGATAGCTGGAGGAGAGATTTTGTTCAGAGAATTGGACTTGCTGTTGGTCATGTGGTTGGATTGGGATGGGACAAAGTTCAGGAGAGGCTCGTCTTTATCGGTGCAGCGCAGATTCAGGTTTGAGAGTCAGCCTAGTTACAGTGTTGATACACAGTCCTGTCTATGGTGAAGGCATTCAAGAATCAAGATTTCTGTATGCAAAGGCATATTCATGTTCCTGAGTTACTCGATCTATATGTTCAGTAGTTTCTTGTCTTGGTTAGTAGTGAATCTAGTGATAGAGAAATTATTCTTAGACTTCATGTTGCTTAGGTTTTGTTGAGTCGCTTCACTTAGAAGTTAAGGGTCGTTTTCGACGATTCTGCATGTATTAGACTATTAGTCTTGGTACGCTGTCAGTGCAGTGCAGTTTCAAAAACGCAGTTTAGGTTCAGCTGTTTAGTGGATTTTTAGTATAAGTGTTCTTCATCATAACAAGTGTAATATTTTAACAAAATGTTCAATAAAATTTCAGGAGTAAAGTGTTGTTATAACATCTTCTTGCTGTATGGTCTTTATTCAATCTTTTGTTCATTTACTACCATTGTTACAAGTTTTAACATGTCATGTCAGAGGGCGGGAACGCGATTAATATTAATTATCACCCGTTGAGCGCCCTAGAAAATCTTTGAAAAATCGATGATTGAGCACTCGATCTCTTACAAGTTTAGTTGAAGACGTGAGGTGCATAGTAACATGGCTCCTTAGTGATTGAATTTTACAATTTTAAGTGCATTCACCATTTATTTGCAGATCAGACAGATATAGTAACATACAGGAAGAATATGTGTTTCTGCTGTTTTAGCAGGCAGAAAACTATAATTGTGCTGGCCTACAATTGATCTTAGGACGATGATTAAAAAGCAAAGGTGAATTTTTTTCACTGATGTCGGATGTAAAACTAAAATGAGATCAGCTACAAGTGGTGAACTTCAGTGAAATTTGGTATATGTTGATAGAATTACAATTTTACAGTTTAGGTCCTCTGTCCAAAAAAAAGAGGAAAAGAAAAAGAAGGAAAGAGTAAGTTTGTTTGTGTTGGTGGGAAAGAGTAGAGAAGAAGGAAGCAGGTGCTAGAAATAAACCACTGAGGTTCAATTCGATTGGCCTATCAGGATTACAATGAGAGCAGAAGACTGCAGAGGCGATGAATGCGCGGTTTTCTTGAGTCCATATTAAGTTTGGACTCAAATTCTTGCTCATCTAATTAAGTCATGATACTAGCATGGAAAATGACTGGGATGCTGGATGTCAGTTCAAGCTGAGATTAAAGAGTTTTCGCGCATAATACGTAATGACAGACAGAAGCGCAATTTTGCTCAGAAAATTGGACTTCAACATTCGGGTGGGACAAATAAAGTGCAGGAGAGGGTCATCTTTACTGTTATTGTAAGGCAAATTCGCTCTTAAGAATCGACCAGTAAGCCTAGTGGTCGTTTGGTTCATGTAGGAATTTAATTCCTACATGAAGTTACATATCCCATGAATTTAGTTCCCGTGTAGAATTCATGTGAATTTGTTTAAAGTTGTTTGGTAGACATCAAAGAATTTGGATTTCCCATGAATTAAATTCCAACAACATCTTGTTTGGTTGCACCCATCCAATTTCCTTATTTTTAATTTTTAATTACTGTTATATCCCTTAATAACAGTGTTTATCTAATTATTTGGGGGCAAATTTGTAATTTTTGAAGAAAGATGATGAGGGAATTCAGAATTACCGAGGGGGGAGTTGGTAAGCAAATTCCACCATTATGTGGGAATTTCATTTTTCCTTGGAATTTCCAATTCCCCCATTTTTGTTAAATATGGGCAACCAACCAACCCGAATAATATGTAATTCATGGGAATTTAGAATTCATGTGTTTTAAAAAGGCAACCAAACGACCACCTAGTCGTGGTGTTGATACACATACAACTGCGTCTGTTAATTCGATCAATATTTCTGTCAAGGCATGTTCCAAAGTTACTCGATCTAATGTTCAGTGGTTTCTTATCTTGGCTTGTAGCGATAGAGAAATTCTTACGACTTGAGTTGTGATGTGATCTAAAAAAATGATAAACCGAAATAACGATAAAGATAGAATATTAGGCTCAAAGGTGTTGGATTATTATGATCCAAAAATATTAATTGGTCAAAATTAGTTATTAAGGATTCCTAATAATTAGATTATTAAGTTTATGGAATTATGTTAGTGGGTTAATTGCACTTCAAACGTGAGAATGTGAGGTAAAGAGTAGTTGCTTTGTTTTAGGAGTTTAGTTGTACGTTGTACTCCCTATTTAAGGGACTTATTGTATTGAGATTAATTGAGAATGTTTATGAGCAAGTTTTAGGATTTACGCGCGGAAAGATAGAAGTGGTATTTCAGAAAACGATATTCTCAAAGATGAGATTTGATTGATATTCATTTAATTTGTTTTTTTTTTTTGGAGATCAAATCATTTAATTTGTTAAGTAACCTTACACTATCTAACTTCTTATATAGTGGAGTTTCTTGAGGAATAATCTTTCACATTTAACTAAAAGACAAAAGATAAGAAATTAAACCAAAATGACATTTCTACCCTTTTGGGTGTGTATCAATACCGTCCTCTTCAAACGATCCTTAAGGATCGATATAATCCTCCAGGATCAAATACGAGGATGGTGTAGTACCAATAAGATACTTGTGGTAGATCAAAGGAACCCAAAGCGCAACAGGATTTCCTCATCAGAGAACTCGTGCAACAAGATACAGAGGCCTTATCGAGAAATGCAGCAATAGCGTCATCACCGAATGCATTGTGGTACAGTCGCGGATCTTGAATGCCACGAGAGCAATTAGCATGATGGGCCATTCCAACATTAGTCAGTTTACTCACACGGCTAAGATCAAGCACACATATCTGACGGTATGACTCACCAATAATCCGCAAAAAACCATCAGTCAATTTTACACAGTCAGCCAAAACAAGTCCCTCCATATTCTGACCATTTGAAGTTGAGATTTCTCTTAAAAAATGCCAAGAGACACCACCTATACCCATGGCATCTAAAGTGTTACCATCATCAAGATACAGTTCATACACCGGTGAACCCTGTGAATAAGCAATTAATTACAAGGGAGCAACTGACTGAGATTCATGGACCTATATCCAGGGGCAGAAGTAACAAGTGCCTTCAATTCAGCATCCTTGATTGTTGTTAGCAAACAAAACCCTTTGGACGCTACAACCTTAACCCAAGGATCCCTTTTGAAATAAAAAAAAAACAAAGCAAACAACGACCTTTGCAACCCCTTTTCCACTTACAACGTCACCACACAAATTGTACGAAGTCACACCGCCGGGATCAAAAGTAAAAGGACTCACCATTGAATTCAGGAACAAAACGCAACAATTCCCAACGCCCTTAGTATGAAAGTTTCCGACATTTGCCACTCTCAAATTCTCTTTCATCAGTTTAGAGATATTAATAGTAAGAACATCCAATATTCTACACTTCCCAGCTTTACCATGTTGCATTTTATCTTAAATGCTGTCATTTCCCTCTCTACCAAGTTGTTGGATTATCAGAGACGCATAGACTCAATTTCCGTAAGTAGTAGTGCAAGTTTAATCAATAATATGTTTGATTCATGTTATAGTTCTGAATTTTGGTATATTTATCTACACAGTTTAGGTATTTAATTTGTTGGTAATTTTGTTTATATTGTTTCGCTTAGAAAAATCCGTTCGACACTCCCTATATGTAAACCGAGGCGCCTTCGTTGTCCGAAAAATCACGTCTATACATTTCCCGCTCACATATATATCTTCTTACGTCATAATTCTCACCACTTCAGTCGTTTAATCAAATATTCTTTCTAAAAAAAACAAAAAAGAGCGGAAATTTGGATTAATTCGGTTATATGTCGGGAAGGGCGGTCATTTATGGAGAGCTGATATCCTTCATACCTTTCAATCAACTTCACAAATCAAGAACACAGAAACTTTTTCAGGAAAAACAAATACGAAGTAAAGAAAGATTAGCATCCTTCCGTGCATCTTTTTCCTACTTCATTTTTTTTACTTCAATTTTTTCTACTTTAGTTTTTTCTACTTTAGTTTTTTCTACTTCAATTTATTCTACTTCAGTTTTATTCTACATAAATTGAAAACTCAAAAAGTGTGTTTTGTTTAGCTATTTCGGGTTTCAAGATGGTGACGTTGTTTGTGATGTCATGGATAAGCGTGGGGTTTCTTGCAATGATTTATCTTTTAGCTTGTATTCCTTTAATCGCAATGGTGTCCAAATTTATTGTACGAGCGGTTGCTAGTTTGTGAAAGTCTGTTGTGCGTGTGGTGGTGGGTGTATGGAAGTTTGTTGTATGAGTGTTGGTGAGCCTACGGAGGTTTCTTGGAAGAAATAATTGGAAGTTGCGATTCACGGCATTTTGGGTTTATTCTTGTGTGTCGTGGTAACACTCAGCTTTACCATTGTGCTTACGAAATGAAGATCGTAACAAAAGCAGTTGCTTGCTGGAGCAAATTAATAAGACTTTTTGCATCTTTTTTTCTCTTGTTTTCTAATGGCTATAATAATGGGCCAAATTGTTTTCTAATGTAAGTCGTTGTGTACTAACTGGTTGATGGCGCGAGCATTTTGTGCTGATTAGAGGGATTGTGAGTTGAGATGAGATTGGACTTTTTGGGATATTGCTCAAAACAAGCTTTTCTTTACCCTCTTGAAAGCTTACTCTACACTACTCACGGAAAATCCAACAACTTAAATTTTCAGCAACTTGTTGTGCTCAAAATTCATGGATTTTTGTGTCTTTTAGTTTCGAGCGTAGGGGTTTTTGTTATACAAGTTGTTAGCACTTAGCACTATGGTGTATCATCTTGAATCATTGTTTTGAGTGACTTATGTCTCCGTTTTTTATTAGCAGATTTCAACTTGTAACGAACTCTCTGCGAAATTCCAAAAAAGTGTACTACAATGTAATATTGATAGACTTATCACTCATGAATAGCATAGTAGGATGATCTAGCTAGGTTGTATTTAATTCAAGTCAGGAACTCCGTGAGGAGCATACCCTTTGTATAATGTGTGAAGCCTATATACCTCTGCGAAGCAAAAACCCGAGACGACCACGCTCAATATGCTAAGGACCAACAGTATTTTGGTAGGTATTAAAGTAATCATCAAGAATGGTATGAAGGCGAATATCAAACAGGAAAAACTCCTTGTCATGAAATTTCTTTCTTCAATATTGGAAAAGGGCATCTTCATCCTCAACGACAGAGGATAGGAGATGAGGAGTACTAATATATGCCACGGACGTAGAAACGGCAGTACTATATAGTGCCAAGACTATAGGCAAACCTTGCCATTTGTGCCCCTCTTTGTTATTCTAAGGATTATCGTTTTCAGCAAGCGCGAAAACTAGATCGCCGATCCACAAAACATAATAGCGCAAATAAAATATGTTTGGCTAACAATCATGTGCACTGCGTATGGTACTTGTGTCGTCAAAGAACGCTCAAGAGATGGCGAGGTGATAATGTTGATAACGAGGACAATTCATTTAATTTACCTAGACTGTTAGCCTTGATAAATTAGCCTCATTTTCGTCATCCAAAGGTAATCACAAACTCAGGGCCACTAAATAAGGATTTGGTGGAAAAATAATTGAATTTACACGGCCTGATGATCTACGAGTATGTTATTCCGACTCTCCAAGTATCGGACTCTTTAGTTTCGAGCCGCACTCGTACTAGAGTCTGATACTTCAATACAGGCGACACGACACGACACACAAAACTTCTCGGACACGCTGAAATTGACGGCGATCAAATAATAACCTTTCTCTTTCCAGTTTCCATGACTCAAATTGAGTGACGACTTTCTCTCTCTCCTGAACACAACAACAATGGCGAAACAACCTTCAACAAGCAACAGCAGCTCATGGTTTTCCGATTCACTCCCTCTACTCGTCTTCCTCCTCATCGCCGCTCATGTTATTGCTCTCGTAATTCTCTCTTTCACTTTCTCACTTTCTCTCTCCTCTCCTTGTTCGCATACATACTGTGCTCATTCTCTCTTATTAATCTTCTTTGTTTTTTTTTTCTTTCAGGTTTACTGGATTTTCAGATTAGCGACTGAGAAGCAGCAGCTTCATCCCTTCCGCAGAAAAGAACACTGATTGATTCACGATGCTTCCTCAATACTCTTTCTTGTAACTTCCGCCTAATCCTTCAATCTTTTTTATTAGTTTGATTTTCAGTGATTACTTTTTAATTTGTAATTTCTTCATTGTATGATATTCACAATTTGATTTTGATCCTAGTTTGAGCTGGTAAATGCTGTTTAATTATGCTTAATCATCTGGTTTAATTTCGTGTATTATTCACATTTTATTATTACGAAGCTTAATTGGATCGTTAAGCATTAAGCTGCTCTTTCTACATCGCAAATCGCAATGATCATTTCGTAAATTTGGAGTTGGATTGAACATTTTGGTGATGTCTGTGTGTGTGAAGAGGTAAAAAAGACGCTATCTTTGGCTATTCTCCTGTCGTTTGGGGAGGTCAGATTGCGGAATAAGTAACTTAGTCTTACGTAGTAAAGCAATAAGATCGTTTTGGGGCGGATGATCTTCTCCTTGATGACATTAGTGACCTTGGTAGTAGCCTCCACGAGTTTGTTATTTCTCATGTTAAACGGGAGGGCAATATGGTAGCTCACTTTGTGGATTGGGATGGGACAAAGTTCAGGAGAGGCTCGTCTTTATCGGTGCAACGCAGTTTCAGGTTTGAGAATCAGCCTAGTTACAGTGTTGATACACAGCCCTGTCTGTGGTGAAGGCATTCAAGAATCAAGATTTCTGTATGCAAAGGCATATTCATGTTCCTGAGTTACTCGATCTATATGTTCAGTAGTTTCTTGTCTTGGTTAGTAGTGAATCTAGTGATAGAGAAATTCTTAGACTTTATGTTGCTTAGATTTTGTTGAGTCGCTTCACTTGGAAGTTAAGGGTCGTTTTTGACAATTCTGCATGTATTATACTATTAGTCTTTGGTGCGCAGTCAATGCAGTGCAGTTTCAGAAACTCAGTTTAAGTTCAGCTGTTTAGTGAATTTTTGGTAGAAGTCTTCATCATAACAAGTGTAATGTTTTAACAAAATGTTGCTATAAAATTTTACAAGAGTAAAGTGTTGTTATACCATCTTCTTGCTGTATGGTCTTTATTCAATCTTTTGTTCGTCTACTTCTAATTTTACAAGTTTTTACACGTGGTGTGAGAGTGGGAACGCGATTATTATTATCACCTTGGGCAAATCTTTATAGAATAGATGTATCGAGCCCTCGATCACTTACAAGTGTAGTTGAAGACGTGAAGGGCATCGTCAGATGGCTCCCTAATGATTGAATTTGACAATTGTAAGTGCATTTGCTGTTTTCAGATCAGACAGAATAGTAGCATACAGGAAGAATTTGTGTTTCTGCTGTTTTACAAAGGCAGAGAAATATAATCGTGCCTTCTTTTTTTACTGATCTTAGGATGATTAAAAGCAATGTGATTTTTTTCACTGATGTGGGATGTAAAACTGATACTGTATGAGACAAGCTACAACTGATGAACTTCAGAGATTAGTCCCCTGTCAAAAAAAGAAAAAGAAAAAACATGTTACAGTTTAGGTATTGGTAAGATTTTTTTATGTGTTTGGGAGGAAGTGCTGGAAATAAACCTTTGAGGTTTGATTGGCCTGTCAGGTTTACACCGACAGCAGAAGACTGCACACGCGGTTTTCTGATTTTGAACCCATATGAAGTTTGGACTCAAATTCTTGCTCATCTAAGTCATGATACTAACATGGAATTTGACTCTGATATGGGCTGAAGCTCAATGTGCTTGATTGGGATGTCAGTTCATGCTGAGATTAAAAGGGATGGCAATATAGTAGCTCATCTTGTGGATTAGCTAGGCTTGGTTCCCTTAGTGGCCAGGATTTTGGTATGAATGTTTAGCCTAACAAACACACTACTGCTACAAGACTATTATACTATGTTAAATATACTATATACTACTATGTAATATACTATGTAATGTGTGATAATTGGTCTTGCTTATTATCATTATTCTCATGATGAGATATACATGGCTAAAATGACGCATTCCATACTCTTAGAGAGGTATTATACAAAGTGAGACATAAACCTTTAATCGTGATTCAAGCTTGTCCTAACCGACGCTCGTTGAGTGCATATAGAAGCGGCCATAACGAACTTGAAATATCCTACATCCGGTACTCTATAAACATTATACCGTACTCCTTATATAATGCCTGAAATTTGGAAATTTCTGCGAGACATAAACTACTGATAACAAGGCTAAGTATGCTCGTAACCATGACCACCTTGCTACGTATCACACTACTGATAGACAGAAATTGTACCAATACACAAATCAAAGCGAAAATGCTTACAAACCCTGCTAATACATTTCTCTGCGTAATCGTGAAATCGGGCCTCGCTCCTATTCGGATGACTTCAGGAAGATACAACCCATATATTATTTTACCGAACTACGAAATCATGATACATTCATTCATGGAAATAAAACCGAAATAGAGGTTACTTTACATTAATCATTATGTAAGCCGCCACTTATATATATAGGCCGACTACAAGGCTTTGAGTCTTTGGTAATACGCTAATAAGTTAGAACTTTCTACACAATACACTATTTGAGAATAAGCTAAACATATATAAAAACTTTCTTCACAATACATGCATGAAAATATCTAAATGCACGAAGATTACTCAAACCGAAAACTCAAGTAAATGCTACTAAGTCTCATCAACTCAGTAGCCAATAACAAAAAGCTAAGCGAATCCGCTATCGTTTGATTCAATCGGATTCTCAGGCTCTGGTACAGATGCTGCAAAGTCCGCTCTGTTCGAATTTGGCTTACTCCCACTTAGTCGGGTCTTGTAAGTCGCTGATGATAGAAATGGAGTGGCAGGTAGACATTCAACATGTCTATCGGGAGACTAATTCGTGTGCTGATCTCCTGGCTAACATAGGGATTGATCAACCGGATCGTCTGAAGGTTTTTGACTCGCCTCCGCCGGACTTGGCGAGGGTGATGCTTGAAGATTGGAGTGGGGTTTCACGACCTCGGTCCATTTCACTGTAGTTAGGGATGTTTTAGTTTTCTTTGTTGTTGGGTTTTTCCCGCAGTTTCACCACCCAAAAAAAAAAAAATCAACTCAGTAGCCAATAACAAAAGAATCGCACAAACGGACTGGTGCATCTTATCGCTTCACGAGACATCAAGAAGCTCAAGCGCTTTTTACGTGAAGCGCAAGCGCGTCTGACGTGATAATAATAATAAATTTATTTATGGCACCATTATTATGATGATTAGAGATGTTATGTACTAATCAATTAAAAAGAAATTTAACTTGATTTCTTTCCAAAATCAAATAGTAGCAATTTCCAACAAAAAAAAAAACCATTTCTAACCTTTGTGCAATGGTCATTTTTGCAAAGAAAAAATAAAAGAATTTGACAACATAAATCTATATTTATATATAAAAAAACAGAGTTTAAGAAAGTTGAAATTGCTTCACAAATCTCCTCTCTTGCCGCCATGGCTTCGACGTCTGAGCAAACAAATCCAACCTCCATCGTCGAACAGCTCGAAAACATGTCCATTGAGCTTGTCGAAATTCGGAAAGAAAACCCGAAACCTCGTTCAAAAGAAAAGGCAATGAAAAGCTTCAGTTTCCAAGTAAAACCAGCAATCAAACTGAAGCAATCACTAGAATCTCTGGCTGAAGAACACTTTAATCCAAAAGGCTTCGGGATGATTGAAGTTGGAGAAATCGGCATGGACATTACAGCTCGAGACATCGAAAACACCGCAGCGAGCCAGCTGTGGTTGAAGGCCACTGGTTTGATCAACTTCGAATGCAAAAAACCCATGATCAATAAGATGGTTAACTTGAATCACATTCTTCAGAATCTTGCTGATCTTCCTGATGAAGATACCGTAACCATTCATCATCTCGATGGGTTCGACGAACTCTTCTTTTCGTATGGTAAATTTAATTCATACATTGATCATGTTGATTTATTATCACTCGATTTAATTTGGGATTCTTTTTGTCTGCCCTATTCGTAACGTTATGTATGCTTGATAACTTTAATACGTACCAAAAATTTGATTGAATAATTTTGTTAAGTGATCCTTACACTGTTTGACTTAACCAAAGTTGTCACATAATTTTGTTACGTGATGCGATTCTGATCAATTTGCAAGGTGCTTAAATTATATTGTCGATATAATTTCTTAAAATTCGCTGCGAAACAGAAATTTTAATTGCGAAATTATTCTATTCAGGAACTAGTCCAAAGAGATAATTTGCCGTGGAATTACTTGAATTGGATCCTAGCTTCGAAAAATTCCCGAATGTTACATTCTCCTGTGACGGTATTGTACTGAGTGACCACCTCAGGGCGATGATTGAAGAATATCAGACTCCCGGAAAGCCAAAAATAGGTCTGAAATACGATCTCCTCGTTAATTTTCCTCACTTGATGCTTCAATCTTACGGTTCTTTAACTTGATTCTTCTTTCATTCAAATGCATCAGTTTCAGTGGACATGTTGAAGAATGAAATGAACGTCTTCGTAGGGAATAAACGAGGGCCATATTGTTATGATCATGAAAAGGTAATTAAGGATTGAACGAACCCTTTGCTTACAACTCCTTAGATAAGTGCATATAGCTATGGAAGTACGTCATTTCTCGATATTGATCGATTTTTGTTAATTTGGGGGATTTGCAGTGGAATGGAATAAGAGGACTGGCGCCACAGCAGAAGCATCATGCATGGTTTCAGTTGCCTCATTGTGAGTTTCTTAAGAAGGCATCGGTGTTGGTTCCGGGATTCTTCCTATGTTTTGCTACTGATCCGCGTGATCACATCCTGATGCGATTCCACCTGAGTGAACTTGGAGATCTGATCTACCTGAACAAATCGGTTTTGACATTTTTACAGTCTGACGAGTACAAAGGAATCAAGGTGGGACTCATCAGTCACTTAGCATCAACAGTCTCACTACTGTGATATTAATTCATTCGAAACTGTTTTCACGGCTGTAAATTCCAAATTGCCGTGACATTATATCATATAAGCGTACATTACAGCTGACAGTTGAAAATTCTATCGAGAGATTTGAGTATGTAGTTACTGTTTGATTGATTGCTCGATATAGCCAACATGATTTCACAGTGTGCTAAGCCCTTGATAAACAGAATTCGGAACTTTTCGACTTGTGAACACCACGTCCAGTAGCACAATTATCGTACCAAGGATAACATTTCATATCAATTGGTAGAGCATTGTGTAATTATACGGCCTCTGAATTGACACCTACGATGACAGGTTGTGATGGCCGCGTGTCTGATCTTGAAGTAGTCATTGGAGATGGCCCCGTGTCTGGTGTTGGTATTCCATGAAGAGCCACCATGAGGTGATTCCCCTCCATATCACGTAGTGTCGGACGTTGGTCCGAAAGGTGCAAGATATTACCATAGAGAAAAGTGAAAGTCATACTAGCAGAGAGCACAATCCAAAAGTGTGCACCATGACCATGCAAGTAAAACTCAGTGCATATAGAAGCAGCCATAACAAACTTGAAATATCCCACGTCCGGTACTCTATAAACATTATACTCCTTATATAATGCCTGCATTTTGGAAATTTCTGCGAGACAAAAACTACTGATAACAAGGCTAAGTATGCTCGTAATCATGACCACCTTGCTACGTATCACACTGATAGACAGAAATTGTACCAAAACACAAATCAAAACGAAAATGCTTACAAACCCTGCCAATACATTTCTCTGTATAATCATGAAATCGGGCCTCGCTCCTATTCGGATGAATTCAGGAAGATACAACCCATATATGAGAACCACAATTGCATTTATGACATAGCTTGCCAGGAAGAAGAGGTATATGTCATCTACAGTTCCGTAAGGCTGCATAGTCGACAACGGCGTGTAAATAAACGCTAACATCCACACAAGATAAGATAGCGAAAATGTATGGTGCAGGACTTTGCCTTTGAAAAACAGTGATCTCCACCTCATTCCTTCTTTCTTTTACGTACTAGCGTCCCGTAAATTGAATTGTTAGCCACCTATTATGATCGATCGATCAGTAATGGTGGATAGTACTATACAAATTGCTTTCATTTGTAGAACAAAATTTCTCTAAATCATTACTAGTAAATAAGCGAAATCAATTGTGAAAAAGGTGCACTTGAAACCCAAAGATATTGGTTTTTCGAGGTAAGTACCGAATTTGCTTCGTTCAAATGGTTAAGATGTAATTAGGGTTGTGAATGATAGTTGTTGTCGTGTTCCTATTGATGAGGGGTGAACCCCTATTTATATCGTTACATAACTTGTACCGTAAGGCGGAGATATTCTCCATA
>JBBYHQ010000017.1:77749-100551 GCA_038382645.1 Spergularia azorica
CATAAGATTGAACATTTTTCAATCCAACCCATTTTGTTCAATATTTATTTTTTGAGCCCTATTTCAAAAAAAAATTCGCGTAACAGAGGGTTAGCATTTGCTCACAAGAAGCCCCTTGAATCCTTGATTGTACGTGTTATTGATTATATGATGGACTAATTGTGACATATACCACTCACCAACCAAAGATTATTAATTAGTTTTCTAAATACGCTAACATACTCGTATTAACTATGTAATGCATGTACCATTATATGAATCTAATTTACGATTTACTAGTAGTTTAAGGTGAAATAATTAGTGTGGTCCGTGGTGCTTTAAATAATGCTTAATTATTCGCGGATCACGGTACATATCCTCACAAAATTCTCAAGTCATAATCTTATCATCAACGTAACCTTAACTTCCGCATGATATACTCACATACGAAGCAAATGTTTAAGAATGATAGCTCATATAAATTGATTTACTATATCATATTCAATCATTTTTCGTATGTATAATTGTATATGATGAATTATTTGGACCGTCGGTGTGAGTAGTATAGGAATTATTCCTCAACAAGCAGAATATATAATTAAAGTAGGGAAATACATGGGATCGAAAGTGAAAGAATTGATGCTTTAGCTTGTGGATAAATAATGAACAGGTTGGCAATGTCGTCCATAATACCAAGATTCCACTGGTTTATTATTGGCTTTCTCTAAAGTTCTTATTTATTAGTACTCCAATGAGAAAATTCAACATCTATTTAAAGACCATAGTCGACTTAATTAAAGTAGGAGTGTGATCATCATAATAATAAATTAGTCCTCAATCTTGTTATATATACGACGTCACAAATCGAAATATATATAAAGCACTTTATATATATTCTCAATTTCATAATTAAGACGATTTTGAATTTGAGAATGCCGCGAGGTATAACACGCTGTCTAATCTCGCGACTCAGCACAATAATTATTGAAGATTTTTCCTATTGCTCAACAATCTCTTAATTATAAGGAGAATACTATCACTACATGTCACTATATTTTTTTTTTGGGTATCATCTCTATTTATTTGTCGCACTACTTTCGAAACCTTCGTTATTAATAATTAAAAAAATGAAGACGATGATAGGTAGTTCAAAATACTACTTCTACTTGTATAGTAAAAGAAAAGCTTTAGCTAGAAAACAAGCATGCTAGCTACTCATCCAAAAGACCAAAATACTTAAAAGAGGCAAAAATAAAATGATGCACAAACAAACAACATACTAATCAGTGAACCCATCAACTTTACGTAAACAATTGCAACAAGTTCCTTGACCAAGTTGTCAACATCTACCACAGATATACATCTTACCCTTTAATATAATGTTATATAGCCGTCGTACTATGAATTTTACTATCGCAACTGAATTTTACTATAATTACCGATAAACAATTTTAATATGAACCGATATTAATTATACCACAAAACGTACAACTAACAATCAGAAAAATTTTGGTATATAATAACTTGGTTTAATTTCAATCATACAAAAAAGAGGTGCACCACAAGTACCGCAAAAGCGATCGAGAAATAAAGTAGCTTGAGATTGAAGAATAATGGCTAACCTTTGGAAGAAGGAGAGTTGCAGGAGGAGTGTTGAGCAGAGGACGGAAGAAGAGAGCTAACTTCAACAGTGTGGCTTGAGTAATACTCATCATCATAGTCGTATTTTGCCTTCGTAAGTAAAAATGAATTACTAAGCACAACTATACAACACAAGAAAATAAACTTGTTTGTAACATGATATAATTTGGTCATTTTTTGTGTATGTTTTTTGGACTCGAATAAATTGTGGCAAAATGGCACCACACAATAGGCATATTTATAAGGTTAGAAATGAAGTATTATTGTGCAAAAATAACAGAATTTTATATTTACACGTCAACCCTCACTACCCAATTCAATTAATTACTAATAGTACATGAAAAATGTTGTACCATGATTAAGGTAGGGACTCCACTGAAGTTTTTTGACTAATTCCTTTTTTGGTGTCATTATGATTTAAGACACGGATTTATTCCACTAATTATTGTTTAGGAGGAATAAAGACAGAAAACGGGTTTCCTCCCTCTTTCTTTTAATTTAGGGGTAAAGATTGGTCTAAACAACATCATTAGCTCTAATCTATTGTGTTAGAGTGTACATATTATGTTCAATGTATGTTAATTGTATTTGTATGCATAGCCCTTTAATTTCCTATGCATGTCATTAGTTAATACTCTCATGCATGTAAGAGGAAATATATAATAAGGAATGTATTAAATTTCATAGTAGATAGTATCATGTTCATATTTACTAAGAAATAAATTATTTCCTTATATATACATGAGAGTATAGTATATACAATCCATTTACATTTTACAATACATGCATACAAGTACAAGTATTAATGACATAGGGATAGAGGGGCTATGCATACAAATACATTATTGATGAACATTATTTGAACATATTGGTCTAAATGCTTAATTTGAATACTTTGCTTATTGGTTAATGTATATTCTAACACGATTGTGATTGATCGCCACTACTGTTGGATAGTGGACGAGGTTTGATATCACCTCGATCGTCTATGAATATTCTAACACAAATGCATATTAAAATCTCTCAAGTCTCAACTTTGATATCCAAACTCTCTCAACATACATCATGATTCATGAGTCACGCATCGATAAGTAAGGAACATAATGCTCTTATAAAAATTAAGCATGTTTCAATGTTCCATTATTCCTTCGATCATCACCTTGTAAAGTGTCATCACTATAGTGTGTGTGTGATTGGTTTAAGCATTAATAGTTTGCAACTTTGGATGCATCCACATTAACATTATTCCTCCGATCCATTCCACGCCTCTCTCATTTATATGGAATTTCAGACATTTTGGGTCCACGGCAATGTTACATTATACGCAACTGATTTTATGATAATGTTATTTTAGTTTTAATCATATGGTAGGTGCAATCGCATTATAATTTATGTGAAATGAGGTAATGAAAGGCTAACTATACGTTGTATATAATAAGTTAAAATAATTGTTTGTTATTGAATTTCACTTCATGTACATCAATAATAATATGGATATCACGGTGAGATTCTAATGTTATTGTATTAAAATCTGAAGTTTGAATTGATAGTCATGTCGTTGTACACTAATTTTTTTTTTTTTTTTTTGAAATAACGTTGTACACTAAATTGGTATGCAACAATTGCACTCAATAGATTACAACTTCAATTGTGTGTATTACATTTAATAATTCAATTCTATAACTTCCACTATTATGCCTTTATTTATCTTAATTAGCTTTTAGCATGAGATGACCTCCAACTAAAATTTGAAAGATTAATTGATCATCGCGTCGTTGTATACTAAATCTGTATGCAACACTTACACTCAATAAACACAACTTCGCAAAATTGTGTGTATTGCACTTAATTAAATTTTATAACTTCCTCTACTACACCTTTATTTATCTTTTAGCAAGAGATCGATGGCTCCCAAGTTTCGATCAACTAGCTAGCTATCTACTAGAAAATATAAACGTTCATATTCCTTATTTATAATAACTAACCTTAGCTTATATATTCTGTCTCTTAATTCATTCCCTTCCATTAAAAAGTGGAAATTGACGTGAATCGTAAAAGTATCATGTATGTTACACAAATACACAAATACACAATGCTATAGAGTATGAGACAAATTAAAATTGCGTTTTGTGAAAGATTCCACCATTTAGCAAAGAAAAGGTTACGAGATTATACACAATGATGAAAATATATAATAGACAAACATATTTGGACAAATATAGTGTGTTCCTAAACACTAGAGAAAACAACCTTAATTCAATTCATTATTCATTGAAGATTCTATTATTTCTTATTGACGAACGAAAAGATCATGTATGCATGGGCGTAACTTGTAAAAAACGGTGCATCATGTCTGTGATACTGTGACTGATAAGTAAACTTTCATCTTAGAATGCGCGGCTTATGCAATTAAGATAGTGACGTCCATTTTGTTTCGTGACGACGATGAGTGACGATCTTCATATGTTCGTTATTGAATGACTCTTAAGTCTTAAGTATGGATATACATTTACAATGTACAATTACTTTTACTATCATTAAGTGGTATATATAAGATTCGATTGTGGTTGAATTTAAGTATTTTCTTTCACATATTCAAGTTAAATGCGGTTATGCTGGTGTTGGGGCCACCGCATTAGGGGAGAAATGAGAGAGAAATGTCGGATTTTTCGTCAGTGGCCCACCATTCTCCCGAATTTCCCCCCTAATGTTATGCCCTAAGACATTGATAGGGCTAGCAAAACCGAACTAAATGTTAACTTTTTGATCGATAACGATAACAACTACTAATGTCTAATGTTGCTCATTTTATGTCCTCAAAAAAAGAAAAAAAAAGGGGTCCGGAATCTTATCACAAACAGAAGAAAAGGAAAAGGAAGGGTGTGGAATCTTGTTTGATAGTAGCTCACAATCATATAGCTGGATTCCTATAATTCCGAATCTTGTTTGATAAGCAAATGCCAAGTTCTATATGGCAGAGGAAGGAAGAGAGGTCGGAATGCTGATAATTGCTTCATCTAATTAAATTCAAAACGACAAAAACATAACAATAATACTAACGAGAGGAGATTGATTGATGTTTTAACAACTTAGGAAGTGTAATCTACACACGTTACCTAAGTCTTCCATGGGTCCTTCAAAACCCATTTTCATTTCTAATAATTGCCTTTCCAATACCAAATTTTTAGTAGGTAAAAGGTTTATATCACTCATCATTTTGGATTTTCGAGTAATCAAACGAGAGCAAGTTTTAAGCCTCGCCGATAAGTCAAAGCACTGAACGTTAAGTCTGTAATAGAGTTTAAACATATATTAACAAATCTTCGCCTCCTAAGAAGAGATTTCGATAAAACAAATTTGCATGCAATGGCTAAGTTCGAAGTTTCTCCCGAAACAACCTTTTTTTTTCCACTCAAAAATCACCCAAAGCTTTTTGTTCTTTTTCAAGGACTATGGTTCTATGGATATGTTGGGCCAATTGCTCAAACTGGATTATAAAGACTGGATCCAACAAAATATAATAATGAAGCCCAATACTTTCTGGATTTCTGAACATTTAAGAAAGAACGAATTCGGTTCGTATATGAGACAATTTCAGCTCGGAGTGAATATTCAAAATCCTAAAGTCGGAAACTCCAAAACCGTAAATTTAACCATGTCACACCCTTATTTCACTCTAGACGACCTTACTAACTAACCTTTTTTTGGTCTGATAGTCTATGAATATGAAATCTGAACATAGTAATAGCTTTATAGGAACGGCAAAGTTCAATTGCATCCGCCGGCGTGAAGTGCTAACTGCGTATGCAGAGTTAGCCATCAACAGAAGGCTATCCATTCCAACAAGTGACACAGATAAGCATCAATATCATGGTAATCAAAGACGATGATCGCAAAAAGGACAGTTAGTTAGCAAAGAGATTGCTTACAGACTGATGATGACGAATACTTCTAAACAATTATTACATTCTTTCAATAGAAGTGTTAACTGAACCTGCGTTTCATTAACAGGCAACAGCTAAACATTGTTCAGAAGCCAAAATGCCAAATTAGTTAAACAGAATGCAATATGTATTACATGCTTTATCCCTGATACTGTGATACATACGGAATTAAAGCTCAACCAAGGTAAAGGTATGGAGACAAAACGCAAGCATATATAAGTACTGAACAGAAACTCGATAATTCTGATCATTAAGACTGCCTGAGATTAACCAAGACAATGAGATTAAGTGTATCTTGCTAACATAGATGGCTAACAGCCGATAAGATGCATATTGCCTAGAACTGTCAAACTTCAATGGCCCTCTTCTACAGTTATTGGCAAGTTAGTTAGTCTGGTAAGATTAGAGGCATAAGCATCAAAAGTTCAAATCAAGGTCATGTCCAGCTCAAATGACACAGGGAAATAGATCATCTGAAATGACGGTGTCAGAAACGCGACAATATAATGGTAATTTCACATGACCAGTAGCACAGTTAAATGTGCACTAATATCTCTACCAGTGAGGCCTGAGACTGATTCAGCCTTAATGTCCAGAAGAGCTTCCATCAGGTACTTGACAAGGCTACAAAAATGAGTTGTCACAAAAAATCACCAATCAACTACAGCGTCCAACGAGGAGTCCCCTAAATCAGATGGTTTAAGCAATCTCATCTCGTCAACGAGTCCTTCTAGGGCATCATAGATCTCTATGCAATTGGGGTGAGATGTGTCTTCAGCATTAAAGGAATGAGCTTCGTGGTTGATTTCTATCCAACTCCAGCCTGGAACCTTTCTTACCCCCTTTATCCTCATCAACCTCGTCAGACTAGCTTTCTCTTCCCACTTCTTATCGCGCCCATACATATCAGATAGGATAACATAACTGCAGTGCTCCTCAGGCGCAATTTCAACCAGATGCTTTGCAACCTGGTTTGCAAACTCAACATCCCCGCAGCTCCTACATGCGCCTAAAAGAGTTTTCAACACCATTACATCAGGTTCAAATGGCATTGATTCAAGTAAAGCTTTCACCTCGCCTAGGAGCCCAGCTCGACCAAACAAATCAATTGCACAAGCATAATGTTCCATTCTTGGTGGAATACCGTATTCAGATTCCATGGTTTTCATAATGTGACGACCTTGCTCTACCCAGCCCATGTGGCTGCAAGCCGTTAGAACTGCTACAAAAGTTACATGGTCAAGCTTAGCTTTACTTTCAGTCATTTTATGGAAAAGCTCAAGGGCAGTTTTCCCTTGCCCATGCTGGGCATACCCAAAAATGATAAAATTCCAGGTGATTGGGCTGTCTTTCGGGGTGTCTTCAAACGACCTTCTAGCATCGTCCAGAAACCCACACTTTGAATACATGAAAACTAACGCGCCTGCTACATGCTCATTTGATTGCAAACCAGACATTAAAGCCAGGGCATGAACTTGACGGCCCAAATGCAGGGCTGCTAGGTCTGCACAAGATCTTAAAGAGGCAGTAAAAGAATAGTGATCGATTCCTACATCATTTGATCTCATCTCACCAAAGAACTTTACAGCATCTTCACTCATTCCATACTGTGAGAACCCCGATAAAACAGAATTCCAGGAAACAGAATCTTTACGATCTATTAGATGAAACAATCTTAACGCCTCTCCCATAAATTTTACACCGAACTTCACATACATAGCTATCAATGCATTGGCTATAGCTGTGGAACACTCCAATCCCCTCTTAATTATCAAGCAATGAAAACATTTTCCATAAACCTGATGTGCCACATCAAAACACGCACTTATCACACTCGTGAACGTATATATATCAGGCTCAAAACCTGATGTTTCCATATCCAGGAACACTTCAAGAACACGCCTTTCCTTGTGATGGAGAAGGTACGCCCCTAGCATGGAATTCCAAGTTACTGAATCATGGGCATCTGCAGTACAATTGAATACCTTTTCCGCATCTTCCAATGACATACCCTCAGCATACGACGTGAGGAGAGCATTGCACACAATATTATTAAGAGCCAACCCATTCTTAATTATCTTTCCATGGAGTTGCATTGTCAACTTCAAAAACTCGGGAGCATTAAGCATTGTTAAGAAAGGAGCAACAGTTCCGTCTTGTAACCTCTCACCCGCTTTCTCCATCTCATCCAAAAGCCTAAACGCGGTATCAAAATCATCCTTAACCACAAACCCTGCAATCATAGCATTCCAAGAGACAGTATTACGCTCCGGCATCACCTTAAACACCGTGTACGCTTCACCAACCCTCCCACACTTAGCATACATATCTAAAAGCGAACTACTCGTAACCACGTCCGCCAAAAAACCCGCCTTGTACACCAGACAATGCAATTGCTCCCCTCTATAAATCTCCCCATTATATGCAGCACCCTTTAGAAGACTACCAAAACTATACTCATCAACCGCGAAATCACACCGTCTCATCCAATTAAAAAAATCCCATGCCGTCCCGTACCCGCCGCAGTTCACGTACCCGGTAATAATAGCGTTCCAAGTAACGGTATCTCTCTTAGACATTTCATCAAACACTTGGCGGGCAAGCCCCAACTGCCCGCATTTCGCGTACCGGGTAATAATATTATTCCCAATGTATACATTATTACTAAGTATCCCTGATTTGATCACCGCACAATGGTTCGAGGACACCGTGTAGATGAAGCTTCTCACGGCTGAATTCAATGTCTTCATTCATCAGTAAAAGTAGCCGTTGGATTGAATTTGTGTTGCTTTTTTTTGGAGGGAACAATTATCAGATTAATTTGTAAAGGTTACGCTACGTATAAAGGTTGGACCTTTAAAAATATAAAAGCCCAAAATTTACGGCCCAAAATATTATGGCCCAATAATATATTGGGGGTGTGTGTTCTTTCTTGTATTCTTCCTGAAGAAGATACAGCAATATGTCTGGAAGAATTACTGGAGATTATTTACTGAGGTATGTGAACTTTTATTAAGTTCTTAATTGTTTGGTGATTTGATTTTTTTGGCTTAATTAATGATGTTCTGGGATAAATGTATGGTCTTGAATAAATTTTGAATTTGTTAGTGTACTTGTTAAGTTGTTATGCTCAATATCTGTAATTTAATTGATGAGCACATAACTTTAAGTTGTACTAGTATAAATATTGGACTCAATTTTGATTCCCTATGACGGTTCATGTTAGCCGACCCCAAATCATGTTGTTGATGTTGCGGTATTGAACCCCTTTTGCTTTCTTTACTGATTGACTTGATTGGATAATTTTGAACTTTGAAGAACATACAATCTGAAATATTTACAGGTAGAACCTTTATTTGAGCTATGATTATATCTGATTTATCTTCTGATTGAAGATTTAGAATGGATATGGATTTAAACACGGAGAGAAGCAGGCCTGTGGCTGTCTTTATGGCCTTTGGGACAAAGGGGGATGTCTACCCCATTGCTGCCCTAGCTGCGGCTTTTGCGTGTGATCAGCAGAATTATGATGTGTTTTTTATCAGTCATTCTGCTCATCAAGACTTAGCTGCACGTTTGGTGGAACGAGATGTTAAATACAGGCCGGTTTCTTCACCGCCTGTCTTATCACCTCCTGAGGATAATGAGAGTGATGAGTCAGTTTATGCGTCCTTCTGTATGCAGAAAAGCCGGGTTGTTAGGGAACATAGACGAGAATGTCTTTCTATAGTGGAAAAGATCTTTGGAGATGGACCTAGTGTAGGGGGTGATTTTGTTTTGATCAACTTTTTTGCATTGGAAGGTTGGAGTCTTGCTGAGTTATTTCAAGTCAGATGTGTCGTTGCTGCTCCGTATGTTGTGCATTATACTGCTCCTTCTTCATTTGAGAGACAGTTCAGACGAGAGCTTCCAGATCTTTACAAATATCTGCAAGAGGTTTCAGCTGGTGAGCTTGGTTGGAAAGATGTAACACACTGGATGTGGCCGCTTTTCTCTGAGGAGTGGGGGTCGTGGAGGAGAGATGAACTTAACCTTAGCCCTTTGTCTTTTACTGATCCGGTAACAGGTCTGCCGATGTGGCATGACAGACCTTCTGCCCCCTTACTATTATATGGGTTTAGCAGAGAGATTGTCGAGTGTCCTGAGTATTGGCCTTCAAATTCTAGGGTTTGTGGATTTTGGTTTCTTCCTCCCATTTGGCAGTTCTCATGCCGTGGCTGCCAGGTGACCTTATATTCTGAGCGAAAACTCTGCACCATTCATACAGATTTACACAGCTTTATTAATTCAAGTTTGTCAGAGCCACTTGTTTTCGTGGGCTTGAGCTCAGCTGGTAATTTGGGCTTCTTGAGGAATCCTATGGCGTTGCTTCGAGTCTTACAAGCTGCAGTTGAGATCACCAAGTGTAGGTTCATTGTTCTTACAGCTGGGTTTGAACCACTTAATGTTGCTGTTCAAGATATTGCTACGAAAGAGAATATGTCAGTTCGAGGACAAAAGATCAGTGTAGATACCGGGGTTCCTTTATATGGTGGCCGTTTATTTTGCTTTTCTGGTTCTATTCCGTACAGTTGGATCTTCCCAAAATGCGCGGTTGCAATACATCATGGTGGTAGTGGATCCACTGCTGCAGCTCTCAAAGCTGGAATACCCCAAATTATATGCCCCCTTATGGCAGATCAGTTTTACTGGGCTGAAAGGATGTGCTGGCTTGGAGTTGCACCAGAACCTTTTAAAAGAAGTCATCTTGTTCCAGGAAATTGTGATGACATAAGCATCAAAGAAGGGGCCTATATGCTATCGCAAGCTATAAGATTTACTCTACGCCCTGATGTCAAAGAACATGCACTCGAATTTTCTGAGAAAATTTCACAGGAGGATGGAGTCCTAGAAGCTGTCAGAATTCTCAAGGAAGAGTTGAGCTGATCCCTATGTTTCAGTTGACTAGATTTTTGCTGGCCTTTCACCTTTTCTACTCCTTGTTATATTATCATGAATGCACATTTAGATTAGTCGCTTGTTCAACTTTTCGCCGGAGGAAAGACCTGTAGAATCTTCACTCAGGTGATGAATTTAGTAGCAGTGGGGTGCTATGATCTTTTTTTTTTTTTTTTTTTTTTTAATTTTTATATGTGCTACTTCACATAATATGGCTAGAAACCGGGTCCAGACAACTTTCTGTGGCAAAAAATTGAACTCCTTCAGTATTTGTGTTTTGCTTTGCACTCTGATGATTATTTTCTGATAACTTTCCCTTGCTTTTTTCTGACATATATCAGTTTCGCTAGACCTGACAAATCATGTTGCATTGTTCCCGATTTATGGAAAAACTGATTCATAAATACCTACATATGACGAGAGGGTAATAACAACAACAGTGAAATTCAGTTTCATTGCACTTAGATAGGAAATGCACTGGACTTGTCATGTTTTTTTTTTTTTTTTTTTACCAAGCACTGGACTTGTAATTGAATTGAGTTTAAGGCCTATCTTTCAATGATATCTTGTGCAGGTTGATCGAACTAGAAGGATTCAAGGCATGTGCCATATTTCAACTGCCGTCATGGTCACTTACTGATACAAGCATTTTTGTTCCGGCCTACCTAGTGTGCATTCTGAGGGCTTCTGAAAGAGCATCATGCTGCTCGAACTTGGGGATCTGGTGTACATATTAGAAGCTGAAAAGATGTTTCCAGATGTTTCAATTCACGAGGAAATCCTGGGGATCCTTAAAGATTGGACATAGTTTTATGATAATGCTACTAGGATAGCAGGATTGGAACTCAAATCCACAGCAAGTAAGGTCTGGTGCTGTTAATCTGCTGCACTAATTTACTCAAATCGAACTCTCTAGAATAGGATATTCAGAGTTTTCTTTTCGGAAATCAACCAGTTCTTTCCTACTGTTGGTTGTTTCATGTTTGATTGCATTTTCTTCTATAAGTTCAACATATTACAGCACAACAAACTCTTGTCTAACGTCATCCATGTGTTCTTAATACATCAGTAATTCAGCATAATATATACGGAGTAGTTGAAATGGCAGGCTAAATGTATTAACAACATGCTCTGTTTATGTTTCTCCAGATAATGTGAAATGAATTTGCAGTTATATATTCGACATTTATATTTGTATACTTCATAAAGCTTAATTGCAACTTTCTTTCCTAGAAACAGATGATTTTGGTCAGAAATACCGTAAGACAGATGATGTTGTAAAGGGGGTGGGGGGTTGGGGGGGGGGGGGGTTCCTGATGGTCAATAACAATCTGGCACAGAAATAATGGTTGGCTGACAACTCATGTCGTACGAGTTAAAATGCTATCAGATTCATCATGAGAATGCAAGGTTGGTTGAAGTACTCTTTTGAAGTTCTTCCAATCCCCGCAAACTAACCTGATTGTTCCATGTTTGAACCGAATGTATGATTTGTAGGCTTTGTTTTGGCTAGCTGATAATTTAGCGGGAAAAGCAGTTAGCATCTGTTACTGACTTACAATACACAGTTCTGGTGAACTGCAGCATTTTTGCGGGAAAACTTGTTAGCTGGTTGGTACATAATTTTGGCGGTTAAATCTGTTAGTATCTGTTATAAGTTAGTTACTAGTTGGCTGTTAGTTGGCGGTTAAATCTGTTAGTATCTGTTAGTTGGCCCATATTCAACTGAATGGATGTCACGATCTTTTTGAAGGCTGTTTTTCTAGTTTGCCTTTATTAATCGTTCCATTTGTGTTTCTTAGATTTTTTTTTTTTTTTTTTTTACAGAGGTTAAAAAGGTGTTTCTTTGTTAATTACTCTTATCGAGTAATGAGTAATATAGTTTTGGGACATGTATTACAAGTTCTATCATACAATTAGGAATTTCAAATCATTTGCTACGAGGACATACACTCGCTTTTTTCTCTTCAATTAATCGTGTCACTATGATTGATTAGTGACAAACCCGAAATTTTTTGAGCTTCCCTACGACTCAGTACTCAAGCTTATATTACTGTATAAACGAACAGCTACTAACCCTCTATTCACAAACATGCACATTCCAAAATCCACCCAAATTATACCTCTTCTCAACTAACTGCCTCCACCAAAATTAACTGATTTTCCTCTGCAAATCCTCTGTTTCTTGACCATGGATGAAACTTCTGCAACACCTAAAGAAAACCCAACACCCATCTCTGATACTGAGGAAAATCCGATAACCATGGCCGCGACTTCTGAAACTCCGAAAGAAAACCCGACTGAAACTCTCAAAGAAAGCCCACCAACTACTGTTGAAACTCCCAAAGAAACCCCAACTGACATTGCTGAAATTCTGAAGAAAACAGTAGTTATTGGAGAAAGTTCTGGAACTACTGGAATTCCTACTGAAAACCCACCAGCCACCATTGAAGGATCTTCAAGGGAGAACCATGTCGGCTCTTTTAGCTTCGGGATGAAGCCAGCCAGGATGATGAAGCTTGCAATAGAGGCTCTTGCTGAGTCTGAGTTCAATCCACAAGGGTTAGCCAGGATCGATGTCGATGCCACTGGCTTCGAGATTACAGTTTACAATCCTGATACCCATGTTACAGGATTTCTCTTGCTTGATGCCCCTGCTTTAATTGACTTCAAGTGTTCTAAGTCGGTCCGAGACAAGACGATTAACTTGGCTATATTCTCGGACAAACTCAAAGCTGTGGATGATGAAGATACAATCGCCATTGATCTTCTTGATGGATCAACTGTAATGGCTGTCAAATTTGGTAAGAATTGCCCTAAATTCATGCCTTTTGTTCTTTCTATTTTACCTGCTTAGTTCAATCTTGTTCTTGATTCTGTCAATTTCATGTTTGCTGTTTCAAGCCAAGTTGTTGTTTCTATGAACTTCTTGTTGGTTTTTCGATGTTAGATGTTGATTCTGTTGGTTTTCTCAAACTAAATGTATGGGAAAAAAATATTTCTGATGATAGATAATCCTGATAAGTGATAACAGTAGCTTAGTAAATCAATTTCGTATTCTTCTTCGTTCTTTGATTTTTGCTCCAGTCTTTGATTTTTATCCTGTGATTCTCATGTTGGTTTTTCAATCTTAGTTATTATCGAATCTGTGAACTTCTTGTTGGTTAAGTTATGTCTGATTGATGTGAAATCACTGATAACAGTAGCATGAAACTATGGTGTAGCATGAAACTATCAGTAGCTTAGGAAATCATGCATCACATTCTTCTTCTTCTTGGATTGATCCTGCCTAACTTAATGGTGTAGCATGAAAATATCATGGCTCTGAATTTATTAGCACGAAAACCATAAATTTTAGGAAATCATTGAATTTTGGTGTTGATCATGGTTCATTCAGGAATGTTTTAACCATTAATCTTCCGAGATTAGTTTTGTTGTTATCATTTACTAATCTATATGATTTGTTGAATTGTGTGGTGCATCTGTCTGCTGATTTTGAACCATAAAGTTTAGTTCAATTAGTAAGAATTTTCGATTTTGATCCTGAGCATCATATGAGAATTTTGTTGTGGCTGATCTGATGCGAACTACTGGTGATATTCCTGAGCAGGAAGCCAACCTTCTGAAAGGTTTACAGTCGAATTACTGGAAACCACAGCACATTGCCGCAGGATGTCCAACACGCACCTCTATTGCGAGGCTGCTCTTCTACCCAAGGACTTGAGGAAGATGATTGAAGAATGTCATCAAGCAGAAAATCAACCTCCAGAAGGTCCTCAGTTTCTTCTCATTGAATTAACAAACTTGTGTTGATTAGTAATGTATTTTGCTTTGCACTATTTTCACTCTAATGATAAATTCTGATAAATTTTGCCTGCTTTATATTTGACATGTACCAGTTATAGTAGACCTGACAGAACAGTTTGCAGCGTACTCAATTCGTGGAACGAGCAAGTCATGGTTACATTACTCCAATGAGAGGGTAATTACGAAAACAGTCAATTTCAGTTTCATTTGCTCAAAGGTATGTAGGAGATGCTAATGAATTTTTTTTATTGATATATTGTGCAGCTTAATTTCATTAATCTCACCAGGGGAATTTCTGATGGGAAAAGGTATAATGGAGACTTCGTCTTTTGTCATGGGAATTCACTGCGAAAAGCATCTCTACTGCTTCCAGACTTCATTGTCATGGTGAGCATTCTGAGAGTTCCTCCTAAGCACATCCTGCTGTGCTTCCCCCTAATCGAACTTGGAGATATGGCATACGTAATGGAAGCCATAAGGATGCCTTTTATGACCCAACCCATAGAGACGGATCCTGATAGTGTACTTGATACGCCCACTGTGACATTTGCAACTGTAGACCTAGATGGTTCATAGCTAATAAGGTCTGGTACTGTAATAATGTACTCGAATTTCCTACTGTCAGACATGTGTTTCCTACTGTCAAATGTTTGACAGCAATTTCTTCTATAGGGAATAAAGTGTGGTACTGTAATCTGCTGCAGTAATGTATCGAATCGTACCCCCAAGAATAATACATTCTGAATTTGCATTTAGAAATGCAACCAATTCTTTCCTACTGTTGGTTGTCTGATTGCATTCTCTTCTTTAAATACATCAGAATTCTGTTTTCTGATGTTCAGCAATAACCTGATACGTACCTGTAACCTGTAATACGATTGGTAGCATCTGGCAGGTGTTCGATAGTTACAAACTTTCTGATTTGTCAAGTTTTTGTTTTGTGATTTTTGTCATAATTAGATGGTAACCAAACTCATATGTTGAGACCAAAGTTTAAGAGTGTACTTTGAAATTAGGCTATTGTTTATGCATACACCATGACTAAGATAGTTCGACTATCTTGGGACTGTACACACTTTTCTAACTGGTTGATCGTGTTGCCATATACACTCTTGCTGGTTTTAGTTGCATCTTCGATCGTGTGTCTAGTAAAGAAATATACGAGAGATAGAGAATACGACATAAAGAGATTCGTATATTGATGTGATTGATGATGTGAATGACTTGGGGGTGAATTCCCTATTTATACAAATAGATGACTTGGAGAATAAGTCGGAGATAATCTCTACGACATACAATTCTACCATAAGTAGAATTTACCAAAACACTTGTATTTCTAATACAACACATATTCCTAAAGTCCTAATATTCCCATAATTCTAACACTCCCCCGCAATCGCAGCGACGGTAACACGAACGATGCGATTGGACCTCAAAATAATAACGTCTTGAACATAACTTTGTCGTCAGTAGAAGATAAGCAACCGGGCGAGGCACGAGTCGACGATCCGGGAAAGCCTACTACAACTTGCTTGTGAGGGGCCGGTGAAAAACGATGGACTCGAATGAAGAAGGCCACACAGTTGAGAACGTGTTACATGCTCCACGTATAGACGACGAAAAGTAGACAACTTGATCAATAATTGAATTGATTCTGGCATAACATAACCATGACGATAAAGACGGCGATGCACCACAAATCAAGAATAATTGACCGGTGACGAAAAAGCAAAGAGATGAGCCTGACGATTATAGAGGGCTGCGAACAAGAATCGGCGAGGACGAGAGCCAGATTTAGGTGCAGCAACAATGCGAGAGGGGGCAAATTCATTAATTGACAAAAGGGACTAACGTGAGATTAAGTAGAAACTTTGGGTTTGGGAATCACAACGATAAGCCTTACGGAGAAGAATTTTAACGGCAAATTATGACAAAGTGAGGTAACTTGTGTTTGGTAAACAAAGGACACAATGCCGTGAAGATTAAACGGCAAGGAAAAAAGAGAGAAAAAAAAAACATGATTAATAAAGACAATGCTACGTGATAATTCACGGCAAAGAGAAGACACGAAACATGGGATCATGATTTATGAAAGATCCCGCCGGTAGGCATAGATCGGATTGCCCACCGGCAAGAAGCGGAAGCGATTTTTGAAGAGTCTCAGGAAAGAGGCTCTGATGCCATATAGAAATATACGAGAGATAGAGAATACGACATAAAGAGATTCGTATATTGATGTGATTGATGATGTGAATGACTTGGGGGTGAATCCCCTATTTATACAAATAGATACTTGGAGAATAAGCCGGAGATAATCTCTACGACATACAATTCTACCATAACTAGAATTTACTAAAACACTTGTATTTCTAATACAACACATATTCCTAAAGTTCTAATATTCCCATAATTCTAACATCTAGTACATGACTCGTATAATCCTACTCTTAAACACACACTGTTGATTTCAGAGTTCCGATTCCATGATCACGTTATTGTTGTTACTTCGCCCGAACCGAGATCTATACGGATAACAGGTCGATGACACCATGCCAAGGAATGAATTAATTGAACATCCATCCGATGATTGGAGTGCCTTATGAATTGTTCAATCAACACCAAACTTTGTTGATAAACACACACAAGTTTGTCAAAGTGCAAGTGCACCATTGTTGAATTATCACTGGTGCTCCGAAACACTTGTCCGCCATTCATCTTACCCAAAGACCTCCACAATTCAAACCCAAGATCCACCTCTAACAGCTTCACCCACGACTCATTCTCCTTCTCCCATACGCAAACATGTTCCAATTTACAAAAACTCGAAAATATGAGTTTGCGATTGGAAACTGACAACCGCGTTGGCCAGTTTTCATGACTACTTGCTCTGAATCTGGTATTAATATCGTCATTATCCTTTGGCAATCTTAGGTACGTAAATTGCTCATCCGTTAGATTAAATCCGAGAAGATAATCATCACAATACGTTACATTATCAATATCTACTCTTTTGCAAGTCCAATATATTGTGCCTTGAAAATATGTCATCCATAACACCCTTGGTTCGTCGACGTAAATATCAAGTATCGCCCGTCGGTCCGAAGACCACGTACCATGGCCTACATTATAGACATTGTAATTCAAGTGATAATAAGTAGGAGGACTAGTAAGTTGTTGTTGTTGTTGTTGTTTCACGTAAAAACCTACGACCTTATAGCTACTTGTTACGGTGTCTAACCCAAACCCAAAAACCTTTAATCTCTCGTAATTAGGGATTGTAATATGTAATCCTTTATTAATGCATGGATTCCATAACGAAATTATATCATCTTGTACTTCATCGCTATCCCTCAGCCTCTGCGCCAATAAAATCCCGTCCACATACCCGTAACAATGAGGCCAAACAACACGGGTCACTTGGGCGCATATCTCCGATTTATCATAAATAATTCTTATGTCATCAACGCGCTTTTGAGTTCTCGTATACAAGTAGAAATTGTTACGGTCCGAAGGATTATTGTTGTTGAAGATTCGGAGATGCAACTGTTGGAAATCATGAGTTTCAATTAGAGAGTACAAGGATTTGCAAACGTACTTGCAACTTAGCACACTTTTCACTGGGAGACGTGTTAGTATCTCTGATCTCCACAAATCTTCAGGAAGATACGGCAAACCCATGTTTAATTTCTTGGTTGATGATTTAATCGAGAATCATAAACAACTCCGATGATCTTTAATAACCTAGATTGCGGTATTTATAGGTTTCTCGATCGGGTCTTTTTTTTTGTTTTGTTTTACTAGTACTCCTACTATTAATAGGACTACTACATACTATCCAGTATTAGGATATATTATGGAGTATTCCGGTTAAGGAATAATAGTGTGTTTGGGAATACAATATGTATTAGGAATATGTGTCTAGGTATATGTTGTTCGTTAGATTACTTACGTGTCAAGTTACCTACTAGTATAAATAGGGTATTACCCTCCCGGTACCACGTCACTAGAATTTAGACGCTAACGTACATAACCGATACACTAAAATATACAGAGTACTATTTTAATTTAGACGCTAAAATACATAATTGATACAACATCGTTAACATGAACTTATATGCTAAAATACATACATAATTTTGTACTGAAAGTACTATTATATATTACACGGTACAATACTCCGTATTTACTAGTTGGTAACTTGGTACTAAAGTTGTTAATGAATAAATGGGTTGAAGTGGCAGGTATGTATGGAGTCACTTTTTCCCCCAAATGAGAAAGCACGAGATTTTTTCTTGTACAACAAGTTCATAATAATATCATGATATTATCATGATATCACTGTGATTCTAACATGCCGGAATCCCGACAACGACGCCTGTTGTCGAAGGTGGTCGGTGCATCGCTGACGGTGGTGAGAGAATATGAAGTAGGTGGGTGTTCTTTTTTTAAATTAATAAGGGTCGGTTTTATTTTTGCTTTTGGTCTGCCTTTCTTCTCTGGGCCGGTTTTTTTATTTATTTAAACCGGGCCAGTTGGCTGACATGCATGCGCCAGCTCAGCGAGAACAGGTACTCTCGATTCTATACAATAATTTTCCCGATTTTAGACACATTGAATGAACGTGTTAGTACCTTTTCTTATGAACACCGAACACGATTAATTAACTTATCCATTATGTCGACTATATAACCCATGAAATAAAATTAAAATTTGGCAAAAGAGAATTTGAGCTGGGGTTACTACTCTCTGTCAGAGTATATGTAATTCATCAGTAATTAAGTTCAGTCAGAAATCAGAATATAACAAAGTTTGACCAATTTTCTGTTTTAAGTAAGATTGGCGGGAAAAACTGTTACTTTCTGTTAGAAGCGGTTAAAAGTTAGTTACAGGGTCGTTACAAGAAGCCTTCTATAAATAATTAACCAAATAAACTGATTCAATGCTGCTATAATCTGTTACTGGCTTGTTACAGAAGTCAAGAAAAGAAAAACTAGTACATTACACATCAGCTTTGGTCAACAGCAAATTTTTGGCGGGGAAATCTGTTAAATCTGTTAGCTGGTCGTTAGTTTGTTACAAGTTAGTTATTAGGCTGCATCTGAACTGGGGTTACTACCCTTTGTCAGAGTATATTATCTATCAGGAGACAAAGTTTAGTCAGAATATAACAAAGTTTGACCAACTTTCCGTTTTCAGTAGGATTGGCGGGAAAAGCTGTTACTTTCTGTTAGAGGTGGTTACATGTTAGTTACTAGGTGGTTTTTTTTTTTCTTTTTTTTGGTTGGGGTCATCGTGTCACAATTCTTGATATATATCCTCCCCTAGCTAGTTTCGGTTCAATGATCGTGTATTCGTTGACACTCGTTTTTTATGTTTGTCTTATGTTACAGGACTAATTAGCAAATAGTTTGAGACATTAGAAGAAGAAGTTGTTGGAAATCAGTTACAATTCTGTTAAGAGTTAGTTAGTGGCATGACAATGACAACTAACTAACCCAGATGTGTATAAATAAAGATGTAATCCTCAATTCTCATTTTTATGATATTACAACACAAATTCCTCTACAATTCCCTCTCAATTTCTCTCTCAAATCTAATCTTCTTCTTCAAGCTTCTGTCTTCTTCTTCCTTCTTCCAATTTTTTGTATCTTCTTCCTTACTTTTCTTCATCGTCCTTCTACTGTATCATCTTATCACTCGTAGGGGTCATCTCAAGTCTATATAAATGAAACAGGCCTCTTTTCACAGACTCACAAATTCCAAATTTCTGCCAAACTAAACCCTCTTCATTCTCAGCTAACTTCCTCCTCTAAAATTAACAGTTTTTCCTCTGAAAATCTTGTCACTTCACCATGGATGACAACTTACAAGATTCCTATTTCATGGTTGAATCTCCAAGAGAAAACCAACCAGCAGCTTTCTTTTACAATGGTGTACCTCCAGAGATAGAACAAGAGCACTTTCCGATTCCCGAACTTCCCAACGATGCTTTCTTCAATAATGGTGTCCCTCCAGAGACAGAAGAAGAGCACTTTGCAATTCCTGATGAACCTCACACCATGGATGACTTTTCTGAAGAATCCTATGTCATGGTTGAAGCTCAACAAGAAATCCAAAAAGTAACTTTGTACTATGATATTGATATCCCTTCTATATTAGATAAAGATTACTTTGGCAATCTTAAAACTCCCAAAGAAACCCCAACTGACATTGCTGAGATTCTGAAGAAAACAGTCATTGGTGAAAGTTCTGGAACTACTGGAATTCCCACTGAAAACCCACCAGCCACCAGTGAAGGAGCTTCAAGGGAGAACCATGTCGGTTCTTTTAGCTTCGGGATGTAGCCAGCCAGGAAGATGAAGCTTGCAATAGAGGCTCTTGCTGAGGCTGAGTTCAATCCACAAGGGTCAGCCAGGATCGATGTCGATGACAGGGGCTTCGAGATTACAGTTCACAATCCTCATAGCCATGTTACAGGATTTCTCTGGCTTCAGCCCCCTAGTTTGATTGACTTCAACTGTCAAAAGTCTGTCCAGGATAAGGAGATTAGCTTGGCTGTATTCTCGGACAGTCTCAAAGCTGTTGATGATGAAGATACCATCACCTTTGATCTTCTTGAAGGATCAACTGTACTGGCTGTCAAATTTGGTAAGATTTTCTATGATACCATGCTTTGTTCTTCAATTTTACATGATTCTGTGAGTTTCATGTTTGCTGTTGATTCTCTTAACTTCTTGTTGGTTGTTTTGATTCTCTGAACCAAATTCTCTGAACATGTTGTTTCTGTTGGTTTTGTCAAACTAAATTCATGGAAAAGGTATTTCTGATGACTGATAATAAGTGATAACAGTAGCTTAAGAAATTAATTTCGTCTGTTCTTCAGTATCATGCATCACAGTCTTCTTCATTCTTCAATTTTTGCTCCAGTCTTTGATTTTTATTCTGTGAATCTCATGTTGGAGGTTCAATCTTAGTTATTATTGATTCTGTGAAATTCTTGTTGGTTGTTACAATCTCATGTCAAGTTATGTCTGATTGATGTGAAGTCACTGATGATTGATAATAATAGATCCTGATCACAGTAGCTTAGGAAACCAGTTTCGTATTGGTTTCGTGCCTGCAGACTGATAACATACTTCCTTCTTCTTCGATTGATGCTGTAGATAGATTAATTGAGGTCTAAATCTGTCTAACTTAATGTGTAGCATGATATTATGATGGCTTTGATTTTATCAGCAAGAAAAGCACAAAACCATAATTTTGAGTTTATTGTGCCTAAGATAAGATTGCTATAATCATTCAATAATGTTCATTGATCATGATTTATTAAGGAATTAATCTTCGAAGTTTAGTCTTGTTCTGCAATTACCAATCTATATGATTTATCGAATTGTGAGGTGAAATCTATCGGCTGATGTTGAACCAAAACTTGATGGTGAAATCCTGAGCTTTTGGTGATTAAATCATACATTAAATTGTCTCGGAATTCCACCTGCTGATGTTAACCTTAGGGTGATACTCCTGACTCCTGAGCAGGAAGGCCACCTTCTCGAGATTTTACAGTCCAATTACTCGAAACCACTGTACATTGTCAGAGGATGTCCAACACAACCATGTATTGCGAGGCTGGTCTTCTACCCAAGCACTTGAGAGAGATGACTGAAGCTTGTCAACAGCAAGGTCCTCAAAAAGGTTATACAGTCCTCAAGAAAAACTTGTGTTCATCGATTATATGTTTTGGTTTGCCCTCTTATCACTCTAATGATAAATCTGACAACTTTCCCCTGCTTTTTATTTGATATGTACCAGTTATAGCAAACCTGAAAGAAAAGATTGCAAAGTACTTCGTTTCTGAAAATGACAAGGAATGGACACTTTCCTCTGATGACAGGGTAATTACGAAAACAGTCATTTTTCAAATTCATTTGCTCAAATATATATAGGATGCTAACGGATTATTTGATATCTTGTGCAGCTTTTTTTCAGCACGGGAATTTCTAAAGAGGAAGAGTATACAGCAGAGTTCACCTGTCATCATAAAAGTTCACTGGCAACAGCATCTCTAATGGTTGCAGATTCCATTGCCCGTCTGACATTTCTGGAAGTTCCTGCTGTGCACATCAGGCTGAGCTTCCCTCTGTACGAACATGGATATATGGCATACGTAATAAAAGCAGTAAGTGTGAGTCGAGAGACTGGCACTTCTACATACATGCATAGCTAATAAGGTCTGGTACTGTAATACTGAAATCGTACTATTGTCAATTGTTTGATTGGAATTTCTTCTGTAGGGAATAAGGTGTGGTACTGTAATCTGCTGCAGTGATGTACTTGAATCGTACCCCCAAGAATAATACATTCTGAGCATTTAGAAATGCAACCAATTTTTTCGTACTGTTAGGTTGTCTGATTGCAATCTCTTCTTTAAATTCAGCATTGGTCATTACATTTGTTCAACACTGACACACTGTGCTGAATGTGGTTTTATGACAT
>JBBYHQ010000017.1:100651-134427 GCA_038382645.1 Spergularia azorica
TATGATAAATATGAGGAATCCTCCTTCCTCTTTAGAGAGATGTTTTGTGGATTTGAACCAAATTATGTAACTATAGCGAGCATCCTTTCCCTATGTGCCCGTGTTGCGAATCTCCAACATGGTAAAGAAATCCATTGCTACATTATCAAGCGTAATGGTTTCAGTGAGCATTTGTTACCGTGGAATGCCCTTGTTGATATGTATGCACGAGCAGGAAATGTTTCAAATGCCAAAAGTATTTTTGATTCATTGATTCGGAAGGATGTGGTGACGTACACTTCCATGATAAGTGGCTATGGAATTATAGGAGAGGGGAAGATTGCAGTTAAACTATTTGAGAAGATGGAGAATTTTGGCATCAAACCTGATCATATAACTATGGTTGCGGTTTTATCAGCATGTAGCCACTCCGGCCTTGTTATTCAGGGTCAGTTGCTCTTTGAAAAAATGTGGCCTGTGTATGGGATAAGACCCTGTTTGGAGCACTATGCCTGCATGGTTGACCTTTTCGGAAGAGCTGGATTGCTTATGAAAGCTGAAGATATTATAAGAAGGATGCCTTACGAACCAACTGCTGATATGTGGGCTACTTTGCTTGGAGCATGCCATATACATCGAAACACAGATCTAGGGGCGTTGGCAGCTGAGAAATTATTGGCTACGAAGCCGATAAATACAGGGTACTATGTGCTGATTGCTAACATGTTTGCCTCGGCCGGTTGTTGGACCAAGCTGGCTGAAGTTAGAACATCTATGAGGAACATAGGCCTGCTAAAGCCTCCAGGTTGTGCATGGGTTGACATAGGAAGTGGATTTGAACCCTTTCTTGTGGGGGATGCATCAACTCAAGTGTCACATGAGATATATTCCGTGTTAGGCGGACTCACTGAGCAGATGAAAGATGCTGGCTATGCTCCTGAAGATGTCATAGATTTTGAGGACTTTGACGAGTGTGGTTATACGAGAACTGTCATTTAGGTGAAAGCTTTTCGCCCAACCTTTGAGGACTTTCTATTGCAGTTTCATCTCTTCAGCCGTGGGAAAAAGATATGAGGTATGTGTTTGAGCACACTTTAAATATATCTGTCATGAATTCCTCATCCTTCTAGCTTCATCAATGTTGGTTAGAGATAACATGGATTGTAGGTTTTGCAGTCATTGGGATCTAGTTTGTTACTTGCTTCAGTTGCATAATTGTACTCTTGTTAACTTTGTCTGGAAACAATGCTCTGTGTATATTATTGTCACTATTTGTAAGATCTTAATTTGCTTGGTGTTCTGTCACTGTTTGAACTTTACTCTGCTCCTGTCTTTTATTTTTTATTCTGAAGGTGCCCTTAAAAGGAGAAAAAAAAAAAAACTTGTAAGCTTAAGCTCTGGTCAAGTGGAGTACTTAAAACTCAAGGATTATTGCTTTTGGTTTGAAAAGCATGCTACGTTGTTTCTTTTGTGTACTCACTTTTGTTTGTAGAAGTGAAAATTTCTGTATAAAAGTGGCTCTTATTAGTTTTATTCCCCCTTCTAAAGTATGATCATGGTTCAGTCTTTCGCATTTCTCTGTCACCAAATCCTCTCTAATCCCCCCACTTTAGATTCCCTGTAAGCTTAAGCTCAGGTCAAGTGGTCATCTTTGACCAGGCACGTACATGCACTGTTTATATATTTTTATACTACTGTCAATTATGATTCCTATGGGGTACTGATTATATTATGTCATGCCCATTTGTGTTCTCCGGGAACCTAGTTGTCCTTGTTCTTCTCTTATCTTTGGTTGGATGAGTTGATAGGATCTTTTTCCATTCCACATATGTGATTGTTTCAAATTGTTAGCAGTTGATTCTTGCTAGGGGTTTTTTTTTTTTTTGGTTCGGTTTCTGCTATTTGGGGCAGATTATATACTCTTGTCTGTCTTAGCAATGCTTGCGTACCATAGTTTCTTTACTCTTATAAGGGTTTGCCTAATCTGGTGGATTTCGAGTGTGTCCTCTTGTGTGGGTTTTGTTTCGTAGCTACCTGGGAAAGGGGTCGTGGTGCTTTAAGCGTAAAGCAGCATGATTTAGGCATTCTAAGCTTATCATTTATCTTTGTTGATGTGGCAGGATGCTAAATATTATCTACCTAAAGACGACACTTCCCCTTCTGTTTTTAGTTCCACCAGAAAGCAGAGATGGTCATATATACATGTGCAAAGCAGTTGGTGAGAGCTTATGTATGGTGAACTATATTCCTTCAGTTTGGGAATTATATACCAGATCCTTTGTGGTAACTAATGTTTACTCTTGATTTCATCGTCAGCTGAGGGTGCCATGGTATTGAGCTCACTATTGTTAGACCCTCCTAACTGGATAGGCCGCCCCAGGAGGGATTTCCTCCCCGGTACTGCTGATGTCTATTAAGGTGTCCACGAGTTTTAGCTTGCTCATTTTGGTTTGCATTTTCTGATCTTCAAATCTTTTGTCGTTTCTAAGGCTTATCTTGGTCATTGTAATTTCAGAACCTTTTGCGTCTTGTGCCTCTCGAGCTTGTGGATGGTGGCCTATATCCGGGATGACCATCGTGTACATAAAGGACGCCACTGAGGCTGTACTCTTGATGATTGTAAGTTTATTTTGTATCCTCAATCATTGCTATGCGTTCTACTCGCTTTGCGTAGTAATGTTTTGACTGGTCATATTTTACAGTATCTCTTATCTAGGAAGATCCTGCCAGGACATATGACAAACATTTGGTCACGTCTCCAGTGTTGGCAGCCCTCCACCATTCAGCAGCTTGCTGAAATGATGATCCTGGTACTTCAGGGACTTGTCTCTTATTAAAGAAGGAAAAGGCGACTTCTTTCATGTGATAATATAGATGGTTGTCGGTCAATTGTAATCCAGGGGAACTTTTCGTACATGTTTTAGGTTCAGGTGTGGAAACCATTGATGTTAGCTACGAAGAATTATATGGTGAAGCCGTGGAGGTCATACGACAATGGCTAAAGAATTCCAGGCACGACTATCATCAACGAAGCTAGGTTTTAGTACATTCTTTCTGTTGTCAGCTAATGTTGTAAAACATACTTGTAAAACACATGATATGAAAATATGACATACTGTAAAGTTATGCTCTTTTGCGACAATTTTGGTAAAGAAGCAATGATTCCACCATCCACAAGTCTACAACTCGTAGTTGTAATTGAAGGAAAATGGGTCTGCGGGCTAATTCGATCATCTCCTGCTTGGGCTGGTTAGCTCGGTACTTGTGCTACATCCACGATGAAACGAGGACCACCGAGGACTACAGAGGCTGTGGCAGTGAAATTGAACGGTCTACTCAGGTTGAAAGTCATGGTCTCATGGAGCCTTTTGGAAGAAGCTCGTTGTTGGGCAAACGAAGATTCATAATTTCGTATCTTTGTTGAATGTAAAAACAGGTCCAAATCAGGATGTCAAAACTTAGAAAGAACATCCATGAGGAGTCTGTACAATCGCCTGAATATGAAAGGTGTATCATCTACTATTGCATAATACAGAGGAAAAAACTGCGAAATGCAATACAGATTAGCCTTCAATAGTGGTGAATTTACCAGTCAAGGGTACAATATTCTTCCAAAATGAAGACACAGTTACAAATTTACAATATACCCGTTCATAGTTTGACAGAAATAAAGGCACAGTTACAGTATGCTGTATATGATTACTACGGTCAATATGTAGCTGTTCAAAAAACTGTGAGCAGGAGAAACAGCTGTTTCTGGCACTCACAACAATCAGGATCAACGTAAAGTTAGTGTGCAGTACGGTCAGATGTGTCAATGCAGCGACCAGCCCAGAAATGAGTCTGAGAGGTTAGAGTAATGCTTTGACCTCACTCAGGCAAAAACAATATATCACATCGTAATGTGCTTGGACAAGAAGAGAGCCTCACGAGATCTTTGATTAGGAGACATGCAGACACCTTCAAGCAAAAGGTTATCTATTCATACCAGATAAGTCTCTTCACAATGACTCGGACATCAAGACCTCAGGTTCATCGAGTACTGCAGCTTCTAGCTCCTGAGAAGTCAAAATCCTCGATGTAGGAGCAAAATTTGCAGTGGCAGAAGATACAGTTGAATCCATTGAGATGGATTTCAACAAAAAATGCTGTTCAGCTGCCTTGATAGTTCTCTTGATAAAAACTTCCCTCGGTAGAATATCTTTGATTCGGCAAATAAACTCTGAATGGTTCCTTGCCTAGACAGAAAATAGATGTTTCGCTTAATAAGTATACCAATGAGTTCTAGTAAGCATTTAATGACATGATCTTGTTAGGCAATATAGCAATAGTTGATAACTTAAGTTCAACGTGCTTCCTGACCTTGTTCTATTACTGAATGAGCATGATGCAAAAGTATGGAAGTACATAGAGATATAGTTAGCATACCAGCCGATACTGTGGTGCACGCTTGGGATTCTTCAAGTAGGTCATACTAGAATCGTCATAGTCCCACAGAAATGATGTGTGGTGAATCCAACGGTTTCTGGTGATGGACTGGGCATTTCCCCCAAACTTTCGGTTGCCAAAAACATAATCTGTGACAAAATTAAAAAGTACAAACCAAGGTGTAGCAGCTAGCTCCAGAAACTCAGTCATCAGAATAGAGACATAAAAAAAAAAGAACAAAAAAAATTGAAGAAGCTGGGGGCGGGAGTTACGGAGAAGACTGGAGGCAAGCTAAAAACATAAAGCAGAAAAGGTGCTTAATCCTTAAAGCATCACATTTCCAAATAAAATCATAGAAGATTATGGTAGTTGACTAAAACGCATCTTAACAAGTATCAGAAGAGATGAAAGTCACAGCATGCTGGGATTGCGGGAAAACTGAAAACCAATTAACAAGGTACACCTTTTATTAATAGAGGGGTAACAGATGAGTTGGTAATTTGTCTGCAGTTCTGCACCAGATGGCGGAGAGGGGTAGAGAAGAAAAGGTAACAAATAGTTTACAGAGGAGGGAGGGAGTAGTCACTCCTATTTGGCAACAAAAGTTTCCCCTTCCAAATCTTTTCTAAGGGCCACCATAAGTGACCCGAATAGATTATTGATGCATCACACCTCTGTTTTATACCAATTAGCCTTCAGATATAAGAAGTTCAAGTTTCATACCATTTTCACGTAGCCTGTAGTCTCCAGCGTTAAGAAAGACTTCATCATACAATAGGCTAGTCCATGCCATAATCGGCTGTGGGTACGGTTGTATACCAGGAACAGCGTCCTTGTTGCATATAAATGAAACAAAGACTGTTCCATGATCCACAATAACAGTACCTCCCCCAGTAAACCTTCTGATGACAGGAATCTTGTCTCGTAGAACTGGCTTAATTTCTAGAAGTTCGGCTGGCTTCCTTGTCAAGTTAACAAACAGCTTGTCAGATTCCAAATTAAGTTATACAACAGCAGATCCTGAATATTCTAGTAAGCAGCTTGGCAATCTGCAGCAAAAACGATTGTTGAAACACATTCAACATCATACCAAAGTGCATATACTGCCCACATATCGAAAAGAAAATAATGGCATGTCCATAGTCCTTGGAAAGAAACAAAACTAACTCATGAGATACTCCTATCACCGACCAAACAGCTAAAGTTACAGCATCATTAGACATTAGGCCGCATGTATTTCGAAGACGGTGATGGCTTAATGCACACTAATAACTCACATATACTTGTGGCAAGGGTGAAACGTTTGAGAATGCAAGTGTGTCTGATTTCAGTTCAAATAACTCACTATTCACAAAGATATTTTGTTTCACATCATATACAGAAAAAAATCTACCTCTGAGTGAAAATAGGCACTTGCCATTGCTATCTCTCACACATTTCTGACACATTCACCATTGATGTCTAAACAATAGCGAAGAAAAATGTCAATCTACCAGTCAAATTTAATGGATGGAAGACTGACCCTGAAACGCCCATGACAATAGTAGGGTCATTTGTTCCATCGTTGATGATGCACCAATTATCTGATGAGGTACGAAGCAACTTTTCTTCCAAATGAAGCTGCTGCAATATAGGAATTCCGCTCAATCTCAACAAATTCATCGATGGAAGTGAGATCAAGTTTCTGACTTGAGATATGGTCATCGCTCGGAGACTCAAAATCACCTCACTGCCCAATTATGTGTAGATCGTTGAATAACTGAAGCTAAGATTTCAGCAATGAAGATAAAACTCTCAGATTTTTGTAGGGAATACGTTTCTTTTGTCAATGAGTGTACAAGAGATATAAGCTGAAAAAAAAAAAAAAAAAAACCAATTTGACACTGTTTAATCTGAAGAATAAAGGGAATGAAAGAACTTTGGATACTACTTTTTTAGCACTATACAAGAGAAAATTGTTAGGTTTTGACAAGCATATGTAAATTATCATTTTTTAAAATGGTCCTCTCCAGTAACACCGGCAGATTAAACAGTCAGAAATAACGCCACTGGTTCATTATCCATCACAAAATTACCAAAGACAATAATAACAGTAATAATTACCCAAAGAACTTTCAAGCCATGAAAACCACATAGACCATAACACAGGGTGTCATCGTCCCTATTACCTTTTGTATCAATTTGCTATTTGTTAACCAAGTAATTGAGAAACTCAAAGTAACTACATTGGGGGTTGCCTCACGCCCTGCACCATGGACAGTCGTGGAATACCCATGTTGAATATGAAGGATATTTTTATGTTAGGAAAGTTCTTCAAGCCTTTTCGACACATATCACCTGTTGAGGTTAACGTGTGTTCATTTGTCAATTGGGACTTACCATAGGTTTTCGGCTCTACTATTTTTTTTCTAAAAGCCATAATATGACACCTAGGGGCTTCCTAGAATATTTGACCCGTTTTTGTTTGAAACCATTTTCGGCCAAAAAACGTGTATTGCACTTTGATTTTGGTCAATTTTGATCACTTTTTTATAGAGTAGCCAAATAAACTCAAAAGTTTACCTTGGACACCCTTGGAATACCCTTCATCAATATGAAGGGTAATTTCTCTATTTGAAATTTTTTTCTAAGCTCTTTTGGCACAAGTGACCTCTTGAGGTTAATGTGCGTTTTTTGTCGATTTTGGGACTTACCATAGGTTTTCTGCTCTAATATTTTACCAAAAACCATTATATAACCCCTACATACTTCCACAAAAATTTGAGCCGTTTTAGTCCTAAATCATTTTGGGCCGAAAACTGTGGAGTTATACACTTAGCATATGAAAAAAATTAACAAAATTTTGAAAGTAAGCGAATGTTCCCAAAACTTTGCCATGGACAACCTTGGAATACCCATGTTGGATATGAGAGTTGATTTCTATGTTAAGAAAGTTCTTTAAGCCCTTTCAGCACACGTCACCCATTGAGGCTTGTGCCTTTCTTTTGCCGATTTTGGGACTTACCATAGTTTTTTTTGCTCTAATATTTTGATAAAACCTATAATATGACCTCTACGGGCTTCCTTAAAAATATGAGCCATTTTTGTTGCGGAGCCATTTTCGGCAAAATTTATGGACTATATACTTCGATTTTGGCCAATTTTGACAACTTTTTTGAAAGTAGACGAAAGTGTCCAAAAAATTACCATGGACACCCTTGGAGTACCCTTGTTGGATACGAGGGTTAGTTCCTTTGTTAGAGAATTTTTCTAAGCCCTTTAGGCACATGTCACCCGTTGAGGTAAATGTGCGTTTTTTGTTCATTTTAAGTTTTACCATAGGTTTTTGAATCTAATATTTTGCCAAAACCCATACTATGACACCTAGGGGTTTCCTCAAAAGTTTGAGAATTTTTTGTTCCTAAGTCATTTAGGGCCGAAATCATGGACTATATAATGCTATATGCTTCGATTTTGACAAAATTTGACCACCTTTTGAAAGTAAACCAATGTACCTGAAAATTTACTATGGACGGCCTAGAAATACCCTTGTTGGATATGAGGGATGATTTCTACGTTAGGAAAGTTCTTTAAGCCCTTCCGACAAAAACCACACGTTGAGGCTAGCATCCCTATTTGTCAATTTTGGAACTTACCATAGGTTTTCAGCTCTGATATATTGCTATATCCCATAATATTGACCTCTAGGGGCTTCCTCAAAAATTTGAGCTGTTTCTGTAACCAAGCCATTTTGGGCCGAAAAACATGGACTATATACTTTGATTTTGGCAAATATTAAAAACTTTTTTGAAATTAGACAAATGTTTCCAAAAAATTACCACAGACACCCTCGGAGTACCGTTATTGGATATGAGGGTTGGTTCCTTTGTTAAAGACGTTCTTTGAGCCTTTTTGGCACACGTCACCCATTGAGGCTAGCGTGATGTATATTGGACTTACCATACATTTTTTCTCTAATATTTTGCTAAACCCATAAAATGAACCTCTAGGCTTTCTCCTAAACTAGATTATCCAAGCAAGACGGCATTCACAAGTTGATCACTAGAACTATTAGTCACGCTAGTTGATGCAATCCATACTAAATGACGAAAGATGTATATTCCTAAAACCTCTGACTATCTACATTCACAAAGGCCAATTTGTCCTCTGAGAACGAACATTACAGGAATTCAAATATTCAATAATCAAGTTCACCATCAACTAACCAACCTCGATACCGCATTCTATTAACCACCTTAAACCAATAAGATGACCCCCCCCCTAAAAAACAGGAACAAGGAACGATCTTTCAATGTTTTGCCTTCGGGTTTACGCACTCTCCCTTTCCGATCATCCCATTTGCATTCCTCCCATTGATGTTATCACTCCCATTTCTACAACTATCTCTTAATTCCCATTATATAGAATAACCACGAACTTTAAATAAGAAGCTAATCTAATCAAATCCCATATAGCTAAGCAGTTCATCTAATCACCCGAAATCGAAAACACATTGAAAGACAAAACATTTGTAAAAATATTGAACTCGAAACATAATAATTCTATGATCCAATCAAAGTTCATAACCGCTATTTTCGGATTAAGGGGGAATTACACAGATTAGGTTATAGTTTGGTCGGATTAAGACAGTAATCTAATTAAACCAATAAACAATATTCAGTATTTTAAAATCAAATGAATTGAATTGGGAATTAGGGTTCGTTACCTCGCAAAATTATCCAGAAAACTGAAGGTTTTAGCAAAGCAAATAGATTAGTTGATCACGGTGGTGATGTCGACAATGCAGAGGCGACGACGGGGCTCTAACGGCGGGTCAGAAGGCGGCGATTGGTGGTACAGACGGCGGCAAGAAGTGGCGAAGCTAGTGCACGGTGGCGATAGTGGAGCCCGATCAGCCTCACAGTGGGTTCCAACTTCCAATTGATACACAAATGTTGACTTAGCATAATGAGGTCCTACTCCTTGCTGAGTTTAACAGAAACTACTCTACGTCTCTACTCGTGGAGTCGTGGGTATGTTTGGTGTCGGTTTTTTTTTGCTTCTCGGTTTTGACCCCTTCTAAAAATATTGAAATAAGGGATTTCGATTTTTAGTTAGCATTTTGCAACTTATTTAACTAGCACAAGCAACATAGCTTACACGGACGCCTCTCCAAGAGTGGTGTGTCCGTGTCCGTGTCCAGTACGAGTTTGACAAGGACACGTATTGAATACAGAGTACTCCTCTTTCCCGATATCCTTTTTAATATTATATTATTTGGACACATGACACCTCAGAGATGATGATGATGAGTCAAATGTTGTAAATGTTTCTTAATCCCCACTTTATCCATGAGACCAGCCTAATCGACCATTTAACACTTTTGATAGAAGGAGGTCATTGTTTTCCATGTATATAGTTTACAGGCAGATACGATTTATTATGGTGATCTAAACGAATCGACCATATAACAGTTTTGATAGAAGAAAATCATTATTTCCCATATACATAATTTACATGCATATACGATTTATTATGGTGGTCTAAACGAATCGACCACATAACACTTTTTACAGCATAAAATCATTGTTTCCCATGTATATAATTAACAGCCAGATACAATTATTATGGTGGTCGAAACAAAATCGACCATATATCAGTTTTGACAGAAGAAAATCATTGTTTCTCTTGTATATAATTAACAGGCAGATACGATTTATTATGGTATGTCCAAAAAAGATAACTTAGAGATTATAAATACTAACAATGACCTTTATCATTCTCATTTCTAAAAGAAAATTTATACATATATTTATATATCATAGCCTCACAGGCCTAAGGAGTACTCAAGACATACTATCCCAAATTCAATCAAACCACTTTTACCCTACTAAAACAATACTCTACTCTACACACATCACTAATTCATGAGAAAGTAGAAGGGAAATGAGTAAAAGAGCAAATAAGAAAGAAGAGAACTAGAGAAGAGCATGCCCAAAATCTCAATTGATCAAAGAAAAGTTTGCCCTATTTTGTTTGTGAGTTCAAAAAGACCCAAATCAATCAACCGACCCACCCGTTTTGTAGTTGTTACTAACTATACCAAATTTCTTAAGACCACCACTCAACCATACCTTTCTTCTTCCTTCCTTCCACCCCCTCTCCATTTCCTTCGTCTTCACTCTTCCACCTTAATTTTTCTTTTTCCTTTTTCCTTTTTTTTTTCTTTTCAAAAAAACCAGAAGAAGAAGTCTCTTCACAAGAGACGGCTCACTACTTATCTATCAGTCTAATTATCATCACTAATTTTCATCAAAGTTTTAATTTTTTTCCCCTTTTATTATTAATTTTATATCTTGTTAATTCATAGTATATCCAAATTGATTCAAGAATTAATAAATTTATATTAATTTATATTATAATTAGTGGTTCTTAATTATTTACCAGATCTCTGTTATTTCATAAATTTGAAGAAAAAAAAAGATCAAATCTTTGATCAAAGTTTACACCTTTTTTTAATTTAGATGTATACAAAGAACACAACTTTTTTAATCCCAAAACCATGCAAACACCTCTCAAATTTCAAGCTTAAACATGGGTTAAATTGCTATACCCACCTCCAAAATTGCTTTAAAACAACCCCAAATTCTAAATCAGACAATCTTACCCCTCAAAAACAGGCCCCCAGATGTGATTTTTGTCATGGGTATAGGGGTAGATTTTACATTTGTTTGGTTTGTTCTGGTGTTTTTTGTTGTTGCGTAATAGTAACATCATCATCATCATCTGATTTGAATCATAATCATAATCATGCCCATTTACATTCTCAGTCAAATAAAGACCATGATATATTTGTTGATGTTGATAGAGCGGAATTATACTGCTCAGTTTGCTGTGATCAGGTGTATGATCCTGATTTTGACAGGGTTTTCGTGTCGCAAAAGTCGAGTTTAATGCGTAAGGGTAACAGTAAGAAGAAGAGGTCATTATCTTCTCCATCGTCGTCGTTTGGTGTCGAATTCGATTTAATAAAGTCGAAAACTTTGGTAGTTTTGAGAAGAGATTCGAGGTCTAAGATGGTGTATCCATTGGGATTGAGGGGTTTGAACAATTTGGGGAGTACTTGTTTTATGAACTCTGTGTTGCAAGCATTGTTACATGCTCCACCATTGCGGAATTACTTCCTCAGTGATCGGCATCACCGTGAATTTTGTAGGAAAAGATCTGCTGATCAGCTTTGTTTGCCTTGTGATATTGATGGACTTTTCTCTGCTGTTTTCTCTGGTGATCGCGCTCCTTATAGCCCCGCTCAGTTTCTTTATAGGTATACCTCATTGTTCGTTGTTTCGATTTGATTCGATTTTTACTCCAAATTCTGTTGCTTATTAACTGTTTTTTATGTGGTTGTGTTGTTTCTTGTGTAGTTGTGTTGCTTAAGTTTTGTGTGATTGGTCTGATTAGTAGATTTCACCGGCTGATTGTTAGTTACTGTGTTAGTGTAAAGTTGGGGTTTTGTTGTGTGGAAGTGTGTTAGCTTCTTAATGACGTTGCTTAAGGTTGAAGTTTTAAAAAATTTCCATAGGATTGGGGGGTTAGCTTTTAGGAAATGATGATTTAATTAATCTGTTGCGGCTTTGTGCATTGAGTGTTTGAGACATTGCTAGTGGTTTCGATTCTACTCGTTCTGTGCTATAAACAATGGTGAAACGAAGCTTAATTTCGGCCTCAAATATCTTTAAAATGCATAATGACTCCTTTAATGTAAAATTGGTCTATTTTGCCAAGTAATCCAATCTGTAATAAAAGAATTTCAGAATTTTGAACATTTTTGGCCACACTGTAAAATGTCATCATTGCTAATAAATGGAGGCTGAGGGATATTATATTATAATTTAATATACAAGGGCTGTTCGTATTTTGGGTGAAATTGGATCTTTGGTGATTCAAAATATATTCATGTTTTGTCTTTGCAGTTGGTGGTTGCACTCAGAAAACCATGCAACTTACGAGCAGCAGGATGCACATGAGTTCTTTATCTCAGTTCTTGACCAAATACATGAGAAAGAGTCCAAGAACTTGAAGCTGACTGTAGGTGGGTGTCGGATTTTGGAAGTCTATTTTTTTTTTTTTTTTCCATTTCTACCGAAAACATTTGAGAAAGTTTAGCTATGTCAGTTCAGTGTCCTAAAGTGTTTTCTTTTATGAGCCATTCCTATCTGTGCTAAGTGGTGTGCTTGTGTTGTGTTCCACTTCCTGCGCTGAGCAATATCTGCTAGAACTACAGAGGAGAATGTCAGTTTCGTCGTACCTATCTATATTTGTGGTGCTGCTATCATTTAATTATATTCTTGTAGGTGACTAGGTTCTTTCATTTGGTTATTAATACACACTCGCGCTTCGTATGCACTTAGATAGGCTTCTTATGTTAATTCTCGTGATGACTTTAAGGTTGCTTGGGTTGCTGCTTTTCACTATTCCAGTATTCGTGTAAGGACTTGAGCTGCTGAAAATTGAGACCACCAGATATATTTGTTGAATTTATCTAATTTAAAGCTCCACAGAAAGAAATGGCTATACAATCTTGAGAACTTCTATATGTTTGGTGTTTGCTAAGCTCAGAAGTATATTTTACTAATTGACTGTGTTCTCATATGTGGTGAACTGCCTGGATGCAGATGTCAGAGATTGTGAGTGTATTGCGCACCAGGTGTTTTCTGGCCTCTTGCAATCAGACGTTACTTGCACAATTTGTGGAGCCATTTCAACAACATATGACCCTTGTGTTGACGTCTCTCTCGATCTGGATATGCGAACTGTGACTCCAGTGGCACATCGCGTTGGCCGGCCTACTACGCAATTGAATGACAGTATCAACATGTCCACCCTTTCAAATTGCCTGGATCACTTTACAAGGTCTGAGAAGCTGGGGGCTGACCAGAAGCTCTTTTGTGAAAATTGTCAAGAGAGGCAGGAATCACTGAAACAAATGTCTTTCAGACAGCTGCCGATGGTGCTTTGTTTTCATATTAAAAGATTTGAGCACTCCCACATCAAAAAGATGTCCAGAAAGATAGATCAGTACCTACAGTTCCCCTTCTTGTTGGATATGAGCCCATATTTGTCGTCCACAATAGTACGAAGCAGACATGGAAATCGAATGTTTACCTTGGAAGATGAAGAAGCTGATGCTGTTTGTGAATACGAGGTTTTTGCTGTGGTCACACATTCAGGAATGCTGGAATCTGGGCATTATGTCACTTTTCTACGCTTACATAACCAGTGGTACAAATGTGATGATGCATGGATAATGGAGGTTGATGAGAGCACTGTCAGAGCTTCACAGTGCTATATGGTATTCTATCTTCAGAAAATGTTCCATCACAAAGCTAGTGAAGACGTCGGCTGCTTGCCCATGTCCCCTAGAAGGGATGCCTTGCTTCCAATTGCTGGTTGCTGCAGATAGTGGAAGCGGATTTTTTTGGTTTTTGAGGGGCGTAGAATTTCTATGAACATCGCCAAAGTCCCGTGCAATTAGGGTGCCAGGCATGAGAAGACATTTTGCAGGAAAATTCTGGAATGAATGTGTGGCTTATGCTTGGGCTGAGCAGGGCAGATGGACTACATGTTGAAGGTTGGTTGAGAAAGGGTTTGAATAACTTCTTTGCTGAAGAACTGATGATGTCATTCGCAAAGGTGATTGCAGATGAAAGCCAGCAAAAACTGTCAATTGGCGGGGAGTTTCACTCTTGATGATACTCTGAGTGAGTTGGTCCCGCCTCAAGACCGCCACGCTTCATTCATTGAAATGTGAGCTGCTTCACCATAACCGTTTGTTCACAAGTAAACTTTTTGCTGACACCAGGTGTTCCAAAGGCGTCCTTGTGGCATCATTCACAAGATTCCGGTATGGGAATTCTCACTTGTCATGTCTAGAATAAGTTTGACAGTTGCTTGGCTCCTGTAATGGCCAATACTTTTCTTGCGGTCAGTATAACTTCTCAAACTATTTTTCTCTTCTTTCTCGAGTTAAAACTCGATGCATTTCTATTGCAACCTTGTATCAGCAGTCAGCTTGAATGCTGAGTGGAAGTTCCAAGCGTACTTATGGCGAGTTTTTGAGTCATAAAGCCAAACACTTGTACGCTCTAGTCTTTGATGGAATATGAATCCCTTTTGTGCAGCCTATGGTTGCTAGTTGGAACCGCCCTCTCTTACTTGGTCTCGTACTTTTTAATGTCTCTCAATCGTTGTGTACTTGCTGTTTATTTCCATGGCTAGATTATATCTGGTGTTTGTTATTTTGTATCTGTCCTGACTTCATAAGCAAGATCAGAATTCTCTCACGATGGAGGCACCCGTCTTCCCTTTGTAGGGGCTTTCGAGATTTAAACCACGCTACCTCCCTTGTTGACGCCCCTACCTTAATCGGCATTTTAATTTTGTTGTACTTGGATGATGGCTCATCCTGCAGAACTTAACACACCTGGAACTAACAAGTGTTTAGAATGTTCCAAGTTCAACTAGTGATATAAGTTCACAAGAGACGTGTTGGTTACACTAGTTGAAGTTTAAGATTGCTCCTACCAATTTCCAAGTAATTTATGGTTTCATCCAACAAAGCCAAGTCGCAATACTTGTCACTTGCAATCTCAAAATTGCAACGTATTGCTTTGTTAGCCACCACCGAGAAATTCAAGTCTTCAACGTGTATAAATTGTCGATATTTGGTAAAATCCAACATATACATAGCATATGATAAATCTTGTACACTAACCTCGTTTAAGGCACTAGCTAGATATTTACTGAATAAATGAGGGAAAATATAAATCTATACTATGAATCAACTCATCTATGCATCTATGTGACTAAAACAAGTCATGAACCCGCATGATTTTATAATATGTCGGACACAGAACGGCGTAGATCAGTTTATTCATGATGTGACGCTGTCATCCGTACATTGCCCATTATTAAAGTGCGTAAACAAGTTAGAGCTATTTTGCTCCAACACAATTTCAAAGTGGTTTGATTCAATAAGCCAAGTTGCAATAACGGTCCACACTCACAATCTCAAATTCGTAAGAATGTTCATCATATTCCTTTGTTAGCAACCACCACAAAAGAAAATCAATGTGTAACATTCATCGAATGCATGTCGATATTTAAATTCTAACATACTCTGTAGTTGTCAATCTTTAATATCGTTTATGAGCGTTTTAGTAATTGTCGAGTACCAATAGTTTCTCGCCTAAACAAAACATACAAGTTGCAGCTTTTAGGAATCGCCAAAAGTGAAGGTATTTCTGAAAAAAAAAAAAAACCGTTTGAGTTAGATTACAACTTTAAATAGGGACCAAGTCTAGGTAATCTTACCCCTAATTAGAATAAGAATGATGATAAAATAAGGATTCAGATCCCTTGAAGTTATTTTTTCATAGAGTTGGTAGAGTTTACTATAAACGGAAAATATAATTGAAAATGTATTTAGGAAAATAAAAGATAAATGCACTTGGTAGAATTAATTTTCAATTTTAAGTAAACTCTACCGTGTAGAATTGTTTTTTAACTCGAGTGGATCTCAATCCAAAAACTACTCTTGTTTTGCTCAAACTAACAAAGTATAAAAACCACTTTTGTTTTGCTCAAACTAACAAAGTATAGCAGCAGAGTCATTTAGCAGACCTACCCTTTCTCTCAGATTTCTGCGTAAGTCTTTCTTTTTTACCCTTTTTGTTCTTCTTTATAATAATTCGGTTATAAATCTTCCATCTTTTTCTGTTTTTTTTTTTTTTTAAATTATTTGTGCATGATGAACTAGTCCATGTTTCTGGGTTTTTATTTTCTTTGATTGATTGATCAACTCTGTAATGTTGGGGGAAAATTCTAGATGACCCATTAATTTTTTTTTCTATATAGTATAATATAACATGCACATTTTGTTCATTTCATAATGTTAGTTGGAATGGATCCTGAGTCTGAATTTGCTGTGCATTCACCATATAACATGCACATTGTATTCAAGAAGTTTGTGATCTTAATTAGTAGGGATCCCGAGATTCGGATGTACGCAAAACTTACCCCTAACAAGTCGATAACTTTGACTTGGGCACTTACCCCTAAAAAGTCCTGTGTTTGTGGGATTTGGGTAGATGTGTAAAGGCATGATTTTTTTGGCACATAGATGGAAAAGTTGGAAGCTTTCAGTAGTTATACTAAGCTTTTTTATGTAATTTAATGTTAATGTAGGCCAGAAGATATAGAACAAGCTATTATTTAATGGGTTATACTTATGATTTCTGATGCATGTAGTGTAACTGAGCTTATTATTAATTCACTGAATCTAGTTTGAAAAGCCGATATATAATTCACTTTGAAGCTGGAACACGGTCGGTCACTTGATATAATGAATCTGTTGATTTGGTTTTGTTTTACATCTCACATTTCCAATTTGATGTGCAATGGATCAGTTAATTTGATGTTGTTAAGATCCCACATTTCCTCTGATGTTCAATGAAGATGTTAATTAGGTTTCGTTAAAATACCACATTTTCAATTTGATGTGCTGCTATGTTTGGTGGGGAAATTGGTTGCATGTTCTGATTGATCTGGACAATCAGATGAATCACAAGTTTTTGATCTTGTATTTTCGACTCTGCAGAAAGATAAGAAGCTTTCAGCTTTGATTTTCAATCTGAAGTTGTGATCATGCCACTACTAAAGGTTCCAGACCACCAGGTTGCCGGACACAAAGCTCTTAATGGGAAACTAGGCCCGCTCGTAGATGGTTCAGGGCGGTTCTACAAGCCTCTTCAGAGTGGTGAGCGAGGCGCTATAGAGGCAGCTTTTTATGAGTCATTTTGGTCTGATAAGACAATTCCTGATCATATACGCAGATTCTTTCCCAAATCTTATGGCACTCAGTCTATAGAGGCTTCTGATGGGTCTGGCCTCCAACCTCACCTTGTTTTGGAAGACTTAACCAAAAATTACTCGAATCCATCAATCATGGATGCTAAGATTGGGTCCAGGACTTGGTATCCACAAGCACCACAGGCTTATATCGAGAAATGTCTCAAAAAGGACAGACAGTACTCTAGTGTTTCTTTGGGTTTTAGGATCTCTGGATTACAGATCTATGGGGGTCAGGATTCTGGATATTGGAAGCCTGAGAGGAAGGTTTCTATGTCTTACACAACGGATGAAGTTAGGCAAGTTTTGAAGAAATTCTTTTCATCCAACCAATCAACAGAACTCAACAATGATCCTGATTTCGCCTTTGCGTCAACTGTCTATGGTGGTTCTTCTCGTATTTTAGCTCAGTTGAAGGAGCTAAAGTCGTGGTTTGAGGATCAAACGACTTATCACTTTTATTCTTCTTCTGTTCTGATGGTTTATGATGAGAAGTCACTTGTGAAAGGAGGAGCATCAGGTCCTGCTATTAAGCTTGTCGATTTTGCTCATGTTGTTGATGGTGATGGCGTCATTGATCATAACTTCTTGGGCGGTCTTTCCTCTTTAATCAAGTTCATCTCGGAGATTGTAGCACAACCCACTGAATGCACAGCCAAAGATTCTCTACAGGAATGAAGAGTTTAAAAGACCAAAAAGAGTCCCAACTTCTGGGAGATTGGTTCTGATTTTACGGTCTAGCTTCTCAGTCAAATTCTCGGCTTTTTAATGCAGGAGACCTGGATCTTTTTTGTTTTTCTTTGAGCTTCTGCCTTAATTGTATTCTGAAGGAAATAGGAGCGAATCTTCAGTCAAACTTTGGTTACAGACTAATCTCAGTTTTCATGTAAGAAGCCAAAAACAATATTAAGAAAATCTATAAATTGTCACATCTGAGCTTTGAGGAAGGTCCCTGGAAACAATGTCTAACGAACTATAGAAGTAGTATTTATATAGTTTGGATCCGAATAATCATTGCAGATCTACTAAACAAATTTAACCTTCAAACAAACCCAGGTCATTCTCAGTATCAACTGCAAGAGCAACGAGCATAGCATTGGCAAGAGCAGTGGAGGTCAACAGCTTTAGGGAAACGTTTCGAGTTTTCATCATACATTTCTTGTCAGTCTTATTCTTCTCCTTTTGTTTTTGCTTTATACTCTTAGTCTTAGTCTTGCATCTATGAATTTATCTAGGAATGGGGATATTCACTGAGTTATAGATGAGTAAGTCAATCTCTTCATTGATGTGGAGAATATACACGTATGCTTGCACTGTCTGCTAAGGAGTAACGGTAGAAGGTCCAGGGAAATATATCGAGACTCTAGATCTACGCAGCCTTACCTCTCGTCATTTGAGATCACTAGGGAGTTTCAGATATGTGATGTTTCAAAATATCGACAATTTGTTGTAATATACTTGCCCAATCAACGCATTTGTCTGATTTCTTATTCCCCTTTTTTTTGGCTGGGTTACAAGTATTTAATTTGAACAAGTTTGGATAAATGATCATGTTCTTCTGATCTATCGTTGTTGCTCTAACTGCGGAAAGATCATAGTTCAACAGATTGTAAGTCTGAGTGACTGAACTGTGAATCTATGATCATGCCTGTCTTCAGGAATCCGGAACACCAGGTTGGAGGGCATAAAGCCAGTGAAGGGAGACTTGGGCCGCTCATAGATGGTTCAGGGAGGTTTTACAAGCCTCTTCAGAGTGGTGAAAGAGGCGCTAGAGAGCTAGCCTTTTACAAGTCCTTACATTCTGATACCAGAATTCCGAATCATGTGAGCAGATTCTTTGCCAAATTTCACGGCACTCAGACTATAGAGGCTTCTGATGGGTCTGGCCTCCTACCTCATCTTGTGCTGGAGGATCTGGTCTCAGATTACGCGAACCCCTCAATCATAGATGCTAAGATGGGGTCTAGGACTTGGTATCCCCAGGCATCCGAGGCTTATTTTCAGAAATGTATAAAGAAAGATAGAGAAACTTCCAGTGTTCCTCTGGGTTTTAGGATCTGTGGACTACAGTTCTATGGTTGTCAGGAATCAGGTTACTGGAGGCCTAACAAGCAGGAGACTCAGAGTTATACTGCAGACGATGTTACACTCGTTTTGAGGAAGTTTGTTTCATCAAATCAGTATACATTACTTAACCAAGTACCTGATTGCGCCTATGCTTCAGCTGTCTACGGTGGTTCTTCAGGCATTTTGCCCCAGTTAATGGAGCTAAAGTCTTGGTTTGAGGATCAAACAACTCATCACTATTCTTCGTCTTCTGTTCTAATGTTCTACGACAGGAATTCCCTGGGTGGAGTCTCGAACCCTGCAGTTAAGCTCATCGATTTTGCTCATGTTGCGGATGGGGAAGGCGTAATTGATCATAACGTCTTAGGCGGGCTCTGCTCATTGATCAAGTTCATTTCAATGATTCTAACACTTCCAGATGGTGTATAGTCTCACACTCAAAGCCTCTTTGCAGAAATAGTGGTCATGTTTTTTACACAGAGGGTCAGAACTCAAGAAGTGAGGCTAGATTTCTCTTATATTTTCGGAATGCTTTGTTGGTTTATTGTAAGAGTTCGGCTATTTGTATAAACTTAGTTTTCTCTATACATAGATACAATTTTCTTTATCATAGCTTCATTTACCCTACATCATTGATAGACGTTCCTCACTCTTTAATCGGACTTAAAAGAGACGAGTATTTTAGAAACGTGAGTAGTGATAATCTGATAACTATCGTTTGCGCAACAAAAGAATAAAGAACACAAGAAACCTACAAATATATATTCCCCTAAACTTTCTACCGACAAAAATAGAAATTCATGCCCATATTATAAACATGAGTATGTTCAACTAGTCAACTTTAACACTTCCTAATAAGACGATTATTACCCGAACCCTTTTACCAATTTTGACTTGGATAACTGACTTGGACAAACTCAAGTAAACCACAAAGCTTGCTTATTACGGCTAAGTTTAAGGCTTAAATATCACACTTCCAATAATTTCTTCAAATTTGAAAGCTCTGTCCTGTAAATTTGATACAAACTAGTAGAGTATTCTTTAAACAAAATATCAAGTAATTGGAGGACACCCACTTCAGAAAATCAGAATATATATACTCTTCTACAGATATACCCAACTTTGAAGGTCAACCAACCCAATTTTTTTGGGAAATATCTTGCATAACCCAGATCCAAATTACCAAACTTCTGATGCAAGATTTGATCTTTTTTGCTTAATCTCTACTTTGCAGGATTTTGTTTAGCTTGAAGTTCACATTTTGCTTGAACTTGCATTGTAAATTTGACATATTTTGCTCATTTTTTCATCACCCAGGTCAGGTGAGTCAACATTGATTCTTTAGCTTGCTGGTAACGTTTCTTAGTATGCAAAATCATCAAATTTAGTATCTTTTTGTTTATATTCTTATTATGCATGTGATATTCTGATGTGAAGTATACCAGAAGTTAGTTAAGCAAGGGTTTAGATTGAATTGGGGCTGATTCTGAGATATAGTTAGTTAGTTAGTTAGTCATGGTTGAAGAAGAAACCCAAATGATTAAACTGAAGAACATAGAGGAGGAGGAAGAAGATGAGCCGAAATTCGGGTTTTCGGATTATTTGTGTGCACCATTGAATTGGTTCAAAATGCTTGCCACTGAGATGCACTGGAGTTTTGTGTTTGGAGTGGTTGTGGTGTATGGAATGAGTCAGGGACTGGGAGGATCCCTTATTCGTGTCGGGACCGAGTATTATATGAAGGATGAGCAGAAATTGCAGCCGTCTGAGGCGCAAATTTATCAAGGGGTTACTTCAATACCCTGGATGGTTAAGCCTATTTGGGGTCTGATGACAGATGTGGTTCCTTTGTTAGGGTTCCACAGAAAGCCTTACTTCATGCTTGCAGGTACATTTCCATTCTTATATGTTTATACATATTGAAATTTTCGTCATTGTCGTTTGGTTTGTGTTTCTGGTATATTATTGACTGTAGAATATGGTTGATCTTTATCTTGGTTAAAACCTTGAAATGGTAATTGATCAGTTAAACTGATGTTTCAGCATGAAAGTAGCGCTGTACAGTTTTAGCATGATGTTGTGAGGTGCACCGTGCACATAATAAAACCGTAGTTTTTGAAGCAAATGTTGCACCCTTTGGTCTGTGGATCCCTGAAATCGTCTTCCTTGACAGTGGTGGCCTAATTTTCTTTGAGATTGTCAAAGGAGTGAAAAGTGTTGAACTTCTCCATTTTAACTGAAAGCTTAAATGTTCCATGATGTTTCGTATCACTGTTATGAAATTCTTTGCCTTTTTTCCCAATTGGAGTTTTTGGGGTGACCATTCATCATGTACTATGCTTGAGCTGCAACATTTTAAGGAATTTAGCTTAAACTACTTCAATTCCGCAATCAATCCATTTATGCAAAGTTAGGTCTCAGGGGCTGACAAAGCTTCAAGATATATGACTCTGATTCCTATTGCACTCCACACTCTGACAATGATGTGGCGCTTGGACATGATTTTAAGCGAAAAATATGCAATTTGCCTAGTCTGAGACCAATACATGCAACCGTGATAGTCTACTGATGGACATCTGTACACCGACTCTGGTTAGAGTAAATTGGCATTTACTAGATCACTGACACATAACCTAAACCTTGCAGAGATTATCCCGACATAAGGTTGGAAAAGGTTGCATATTATGTGCATGATAAGGGCTAGCTAAGGCTCTTAGTTGGAGTAGTTTGATTATGTAAGGGCCTTATCTGTTGTTCCTTGATGGAATGCTTCACAAAATCAGGGTGTAACATGCGCCAATGTTGTCAGCTAAAACTTTCACATTCAAAATTTCATGGACTATTCTACGTCTTGTATGATGGCTTAGATTTGGCTTCTTGTTGTTATCACAACTGAAAATATAGGAAGTTCCACAGAAAAAAGTAGATCTACCATCTACCACAAGGAACATTATGAATTTCTTTTTGTTTATTCATGTATGTAACCGATCTTTTGTTTTTTCTTCTCCTTTGGTATTAATCAGTTAGCTTTCAGATAGTATTACTTCTGAGTGTGTATCTCATTTCATAATGGACGTGTATTATTTCATCCTGGAATTTACTTGGCTCTTTGGTGTTTTAGGGCTTATCGGTATCGTTCCCATGCTGTTCTTATCCTTGCACAAGAAATTGCACATCTTCGTTGCGGTTCTTTCTTTGACAGCTGGAAGTGCTGGAGCTGCAATAGCAGATGTGACTGTAGATGCCTGTGTGGCACAGAATTCTAATAAGCACAGGCATCTTGCAGCTGACATGCAAAGCTTATGCTCTCTGAGTGCTTCAACTGGATCACTTTTGGGATTCTCAGCGGTATCCTAGTACATTTGATTGGCCCAAAGGTAATTGGCTTTCCATGCATGAAAAAATTACTTTTTTTTTTCAGGAATAGGCATGCATGATTGCGATTCCAACTGAGATTTCTCTGAATTTGAACAATAGGGGCTATATGGATTGCTGACTATCCCACCAGCACTTGTATTTCTGGTTGGAATCGTACTTGATGAGCCCAAAACAGCAAACGTGTCTTACAAACAGGTAGCTTCTCTTCCCTTTTTACTCCCTCCTGTAGTTTGTATACATGTTAGTTCAACCATCACAGCAATCAATTTGAATCAGGTGAGACAGAAATTCTTTGATGCAGCCACTGCCATGTGGGGTACACTGAGATTGCCGGAGGTTTGGCGGCCATGTGTATATATGTACTTGTCCCTTGCCTTGAGTCTGAATGTCTATGATGGAATGTTCTACTGGTACACCGATTCAGATGCAGGTCCCCATTTTTCCCAGGTATGACCTCAATAACCGTGACTTGTTGAGAAGTTATGACCCTTGACATGTATAGAATCCTCTTTTGGTTCTCTAACCTACGTCACTCACTCTTTACACCTCGCATACCCGTGTCGGACACTTGACACTTGGACATGGGTTTGGCACTTAGATTCTTCATTTGGACACGAGTGATTTCTGTTTTGTCATGAAATAGCCATGTCCGACACTTGGAGACACACCCGTGCTTCTAGCCGATTCTAAGTAATATAGCTTGTTACTATCTTACATCCATTTTGTTATCTATCTAATAATCGATGGAACTGGCCATAAATTCTGTACCCCATGATATAGATAGTTGATAATGTCTGTAGAAAACATTTTAATAAAAGTTAATCAGTACTTAGAGGCAATGCCTATGACGCAGAAAGATATTAAATATAGGTCTTCGGTGCAACCCTTAATTATAGCAACCTCATGGCAGTCATTGAGATGCTAGCAAATTTAACTTTAGTTACCCCATAGTGGCATAGTGCGTCAGGCATGAAATCTCAGAAAAGATATCTAGTTGCATAGGATCTGGTACAAGTAAGCATAAGTTTAAAAATTAGTGAGAATTTGCATGATCTGCTTCTCCTGTTATGTTGTTTTCTTTATTGCTGTGTTTCTCACAATCCTCTGTTCACCCAATATTGTAGGAATTTGTTGGCTACATTCTCTCTATTGGTTCAGCTGGTGCCATAATGGGGTCACTGCTTTTCCAGTATGCCCTGAAAGATCACCAGTTTCGAGATTTGTGTTTCTGGAGTCAGCTAGGCTTGGGCCTTTCCGGGATGCTGGATTTGGTTCTGGTACTGAGATTGAACTTGAATATCGGTGTCCCAGATCATTTCTTTGCAGTTATTGACGAATGTGCTTTCCAGTTTATCGGGAGGCTTAAATGGATGCCTCTTCTTGTTCTCAGTGCCAAACTTTGCCCCCCAGGAATTGAAGGCACCTTCTTTGCCCTGATAATGTCCATTGATAACGTTGGTATGTTCACTTCATCTTGGTTAGGAGGCATCTTACTCCATGTTCTGAAGATTACACGGACAAGTTTTGACAATCTCTGGATCGCCATACTGGTCCGCAATATAGCCAGAATCTGCCCACTGTTGGTCATATTTTGGATACCTAGAATCGATACCAACTCTTACATTCTTCCTTCTCTTTTCTCAAGTACAGAAGAAACAGTAAAGATAAAGACATTGCACGACGATAACATTGAGCTAGCCTCCCTGGTCACCAGTGTTGACAGTAGATAGCATATGCAGGCCTCTTGTGCATTCAGGAAAGGTTTTGCAGGTAGACGTGCCTGTAGTTTCTACATTGTTCGAGCAGCAGGCTATACACAATGGAATTACACTGTAGTATGATTCTTTTGTATCATATTATAGTTCGATTTGTAAATTTTTTGTAGACCCACAGCTATTTTTGCACATCTGGGGCGAATTATCAGTTGTAATTATATGGAAATCGCAGACAGTTACAAGGTACAAGTTGGGATAATAGCTAGCAGTTTCTCGGTTGAAATCTCTGGAACAGCTGAAACTTCAAACTTGTGTACAGACATTTTGTTGTAATACTAAGTGTAACACAGTTATAGGCAATATAAGTTTTGTCCTGGGTGATTATCCCATACATGCGCGAAAAGAAGCACAGGAACTTCTTACAGTTCGGAATTTCGATGCATATACTTCTATAGAGAATGTGTAGGTGAGGGTGAAAATCATCAGATCTCTTGCAATATTTCGCGACAAACTTAAAACAGTATTCACTTCTGCTTCAATATACAAGTAATGGAGACTGGTTAATGCCGAAAAAGAAAGACAAGGTTTACAAAAGAACACAACCCCCAGAACGGCAGAACATGTAAAGCTATGTAAAACTTCACCAAGTTTGGCCAAATTTCTGTCACCAATAAGCTAAAACTTAGTCAATTGCAATGACAAGTTCTTGATCGATCAGTGACAAACTTAGCCCATCGAGTGACGTGAACGACTGCATCCAAAACTCCCTCGAAAAACTACAAAATGGCAGGATCACCTGAGTGAACAATGCCGGAACCATAAGCAAAAACCGTTGCCAGAGGTAGATAGTCGGAAACCTGAAAAGCAGACGGATTCTCGAGGAAGAACTTGGAGGTGACGAAGAGATAAACCATGGTTGTAATTGGTACCATGCTTAGAGATGCCAACCTTCTTCTTAGAAACTCAAAAGAGCATATGGATTTTTGGTTGTTGACCCTTCACTTTTACGCCATCTTTGGCCTAATGTTCAGTTGAACTGGCTTTTATAGAGTGCCAAACGAAGAGAAAGTCAGTTGTAACACTGGGGAACACGATAATGAGTTAAAGTATGTAGACTATTATTCATTGCTTTGCTTTCAAGTTTTGTGCTACTGTTGTGTAAAAACTTTAGCTTTAAGCAACAAGATGTATAAAAAAGCATGTGGTATAAAAATAATACTCGTATATGTTATCATGGAATATGAAAACTCGGAGTTTTATCATAATCACTAGCATATGTATCTTGAGAACTGACACGTCTAAACATAATTCCATAGTGAGACGGTTTCAAATGACTGTTTCCGAATCTACCACTCAACGTTGGAGATAACAAATAAGGACAAGGTGAAAAGTATGGAAGAACCTTTATACAGTATTCGAGTTGGAACTTCAATACAGAACTAGTGGAGAATCTTTAAAAGATGTTTCTCCAAAATGTTGGCAACAACAAAAACCTGCTAGAAACATATACATTACATTATACATACAACTACAGAAACTTTGCAAAACTTTAAATATAACCAGCACCTGGGTGAACAAAGCCGAAACCAAAACCAGAAACGGATGCCCGAGATTGATAATCGTAAGTCTGGAAAGCAGACGGGTTTGCGAGGAAGATCATCGAGGTGATGAAGAGATAAACCAGGGTCGTGATCGGTACCATTGCTTACAGATACGAACCTCCGTTCTCCTGATAAAAACTCGAAAAGAGCAGATGAATACAGAATACTCTGGTAGTTGTTGACACTTAGCCTAATGTTTGGTTGAAATGTGGTTTTATAGAGAGACAGAGAAAGTTAGTTAAGACTTAAGAGTATACTATTGATTGCTTCGCTTTCAAGCTTTATGCCTGCTTTAAATACTTGACGTAAAACGGTAATGTCGTGTTTGACATTGTTTTTTAATTTCAAGGAATCTTAATTCAATTATTTGAACAGCAGGTGATGACCTCATAATACAATTGTTATGTAGTTGAGATTACATAACAATCATATGCGAGCAATCCGAGCATAAGTTAACATGTAACATTATGAGTTGGTCGGTCCGATATACAGGATCAATCTCGTGCTGGTAGGCGAACTAAAAAAAAAAAAAGATTGCCTACCAGCAAGTGAATTCGATTATAAACCCTTTGTTCTTCAAGATGTATTATGTCGTATATTGGTATGTCACAGTCGTATGCTCTAACCTTAAACTAGGACCCGTCACTTTTCCGTCACTTTTCCGTCACTGACGAACAAATACAGGTCAGGCTGATGTCTAGTTTCCGAAAATGCAGTACAATCAAACAGAAAACATACTGCTGATATAGTAATATGTTTACTCTTGGAATCATTACCAAAATGAAATGTGCTGATGTAATTATTGTAATAATGTGAATTGAAATGCACGCTTCCCATTCATTGCATGCATGTGTATGAAATGTCATGGAGTATATGTTAGTATGTGTATCACATCAGGATCGACAGGACAAAGGTTTCGAGGATGAGAAGAACATACGAAAGTAAACTATATTTTACGAGGCTGGACCAGTTTTAACTTTCACATTATGTTTCAGCTCATGCGACTTGTTCCGGAGTTTCTATGAAGTCGAAAATGAAGGGAAGGCCTACATCTAGTAATTCCTTCCTTACCAAGGAAATGTGATGCAAAAACACAGGATATTTTTCTCCTCGTAACTTTTCAGAAAGATGATAATTAGCTACTCCACTTTGTCGATCCCAGACCAAATTGAGACAGAATCAAGTAAATTTCAGAGGTTTGATTCAAACTAATTGCTTCACATTTATGAATGAGCGTTTCCTTGAAACTAAATTCAAGATAGTTTAAGGAAAGACAAGTACACTTAATATTACACGCAATTAGGCTTTGTGCATATGGACCAAGTTCTTACAGATATAGCTGTATCAGTTCTGCAAACCAGCTCTGCAGTTGATAGCAAGCTACTCCCCAATATTAAGCAAGCTGCTACTTGATTCATTGCGCCAACTTCTTGAGTCTTTGGAAAGTCTTCTGTTTGATCCATTGACGATCATAGGGTAGGTAAGCCTGGATGTTACGGTCATAACTACAAGACGAAGAAACGAAACAAGGTACAATTCAATCAATCAACCTTGAGAAAACTGTCGTGTAATCAAAATAACCATTACAGCATGATTTACCATAACATTCGCAGTCGAAATTCAGTATGGAATTCACATCAGTAAAATCAATTCGTTTATCTGAATGAAAAGTTTATTGAAGAGAAAAATAGAGGATAAAGAAGCGTGCCAAAATCATGCCACTTGAAATGCAAGAAAACCACCGCAGGGAGAAAAAAGAAAAGTTACTGGAGTTGTCGTCCTACATGGAAAGCATTCTTGAAGTGCATTTTCATTACAGCTAGGATAAAAACATGAAATATACAAGGAAAGGAACTTACACTAATGCACTCAGGTCTGCAAGCCCATCAATGAAATTATAGAGATCGCCAATATCATAATTGAGGTCCCTGAGAGTTGGATTTATCTCCTTCAGTTTTCTTTCATACAAACCACAAATACCTGTCCAAAGTAAGCATGTCATTCACTAAATCACTAATAACTCAATCAGCAAAAGATATTTCACAGATTAATATTACTATTAGAATAGTTTGTACGGAACACCTATAGAATACCCTTTTGCTTTTGGTCATTAATAGTGTTGGGTACTAAAAAAAAGGTAGCATAGTAGAAAAAGTTACATAGACTACAATGATGTAATGTGAAAGAGAGAAAAATAAGAGTAATACATCAAAACCTACTTACGACCCAAAACTCTGAGCACCACTGATGAGCTCTTAGCCCCTTACTGGAAGCACTTCGGCCACTCCTACATTACACTACTTAATTCAATCTGAGCGGCTGGCGACCCAGACAACCATAGAGAACTGAGGTAGATCCAAAACTTGGGTTCTGACTCTTAGATATCCACATGCTCTCCCGAAATCATTCCCAACCACCCTCTTAATGATGTTACTCAGTGCAACCAAAAACCGTGGTTCAAACCCCCAGGGACGAATCAAAGATACCCCTAATCTACCTATTCCTCCAAGAACCTCCGACTTCAGAACATTTGCCCTATAAATTTGAGGAAACCTTATACAAGACTTGAGCCAAATGTATAACAGTGTGACTTTTATTACCCTTCAGAGTTGCACACACACGCGCGCACACACACACACACACACACACACACACACACACACACACACACACACACACACACACAAAAGAGGGGGGGGGGGTGATGAAGGTTAAAACATTAAAACCTACTTCAGAGCCGAAAGTGTAAGCACCACAAATAAGCCCTAACTGGAAGCACTTCTGCCGCTCCTACCTTACACTACTTCCTTCAAACTCGCCGGCTGGCGACCCAGACAACCATAGAAAACTGAGGACGATTCAAGACCTTGGGTTCTGACTCTTAGATATTCACATGCTCTCCTACAATCATTCCCAACTACCCTCTTCAAGGCATTACTCAGGGAACCAAGAGCCGTAGTTCAATCCCTCAGGGACGAATCAAAGATACCCTAATTTATCTATTCTTCCAAGAACCTCCCAGTTCAGAATATTTGTCCTTTGAATTTTAGAAAACCATCCAAGTAGAAATTCAAAAATTACTGTATGGAAGCCTTTGCTAGGGTTTTGATTATCCTCCACGGAAGCACTCAGAGCCAGAAAGGAAAAAAAAAAGTAATCAAAAAGATACAGTCGTGAGAGAACATACCATCCATGGCTTGACTTATTGATTCGTAGTCCATAAATGTTCTCGATGCTCTGTTATGGGACAGCTGCATAAGAATGATAGTATGCCTGTTATCCTGCAGACAAAGTTCAGATTAGCTATCAAATACTGCTGGAAGCAGTAAAGAATACAAGGGGAGTCTACTCCGATTTGATCTGCCATGTTCAGTCAAAGCACAATTTTAAAATGACCGAGTTCGAAAGAAAACATTGTTGTAACTAGTAACCTTCAAATGCAAACTTATTATGTCTGACATCATAAGCTAATTACAAGCTGTTGTGTTGAGGTAGACATAGTTGCAGGCATGTATTCACCACACCACTCACACAAAAGCACACTTAGCTTCAAATACATTACTTTCCTCTGAGAAACGATCATGGACTCAACTACTTGAAACAAGAACTTAATGGCATGACTGCATGAACATAAAATGAAAGTAGCAACTCTACTGACATATTCATCTGTTCCACGAGATAGATATAAAGTCACACAAATCAATTTCCGTGAAACCTCAACGTCCTCCAAAGGACAGTTGTCAACCAAATTAAAGAACCGGTGTCCAGTAACAATACACCAAACTCCTATGTCAACACAAATTGAGAAAGCGGAATGAAACATAAATGCAGATAAAAAGAAAGGCGGATCAGCATTTACGATAACCAGATAAATACTAAACTTTCACAAATAAAGGAAAGGTGGATCAACATACGATAGTCAGATACTCCGTAAATGCTAAACTTTCACAAACAAAAGAAAGGCAATCATTTCCTCTCAAGCCCCGCGTGAAATGAAACGTAAACATAAAACCCAATGTGCACCAATTGGAGAAAGGTGGATCCTTTCCTCTCAAACCCCGCGCGACATAAAACCCAATGTGCACAATTTGAAGAAAGGTTGATCCTTTCCTCTCAACGCCCGCAAAATGAAACGTAAACATAACAACCAATGTGCACAGTTCCACAACTATTTGCAACCACCAAAAGATCATCAAATACAAACAAAATTTCTCAATTCCATCATCTCCGTCAACTTTAAACAGCCAATCACACAGAACTCAACCAAGAACACAACTTTCCGCAAAAACCCTAATCCCCAAATCAATTCCAAAACCAAAAAATGGAAAAACATGAACAATTCATCAATTTAGCTACGAATTACTGCAATTCAACTCTAAACCAATGCTACATACCAAAAAGATCACGACTTTAAACACAAAATCAGTTCTTAATCAATCAAATTAACACTAAACCCTAAACACATCAAAACCCTAATTCTCAAAACAAACCGCAAAAGTAATTTAAAATTGGGGAAATTCGAGTATTCTACTCATAATAATCATGCGACATGATGATTAATCAATGATTATATAATCAAATTGAAGTAATTAGGAGAGAGAAAGATGGTTTTACCATGGTGAATTGAAATTGCGAGGTTGAGGAATTGCGAGATTTTTGAGGAGAGAGAGAGAGAAAGGGGATTTATAAAGAGTCTTCAACACTCAACTCTGATAGTGGGCGGTTGACCGAAAGAACAACTTTGCACAAAAAATCCGAGTCAGTAAAAAAGTTGAGTGAATGAAACACTTTGTGGTTCGGAGCTGCGTGAGCCAGGGGTTGGAGTCTATGGGACCGTGGGTCTACTGAATCGAACGATATCGAGCTACGGACTTTGCTAGTTGATCAGTGACTCAACTAGCTTGAGATATTAGATCAAGTCGCGCCAAAGTTTAAATAATCTGCGGGAAATCTTGTAGAAATGCAACTTTCTCACCGATAGTAAATGTAATATACTCCGGCCTCGACATGATTATGTAAAGAGACTCATTCGTTTTGTGCAATCCATGAACAAATGAATCGTAGTTGGCCGGTCATAACTCGTACCATTAGTATCTTTTCAAAAAAAAAAATTAAATATTACCTGTACTACCTTGATCTTCATGGTCGTTATGTGAATGTATGCAATAGTGAAAAACACATCGCCTTTATGTCGATAACTTATTTTCGTGTGTCTATTGATTTGAACTAGTACTCCGTATTGTTGTTATTGTTACTCGAACAAGTCTCTTTTTCTTTATATGACTCTCAAGTGGATATACGAGGATTCATTCAATCTTCTTTTATGTAAGATGTAGTTTATGTATATTATTTCACATTATTGCATAGTCGTATGCGATTGCATCAAACAACATCAATTTATGCCGTAGCTATCAACCAATGATTTTATATTTTGATACAAGTCGATAGACATAGACCTTCTAGTTATTAGTCAATCTTTTAGATGATCAACTCATACTCATACTTGGATATACGAGTACTAGTCTATTAGATAGACGACGATGCTACAAGCAAACAACTAATAACACATGCATGAGCATCTTCAATTCTTCAAATTTATGCATAAGGTGTTGGTATTTTTTCTCGTGTTCTCTCTGAAGAAAGATCGATCAGATTGTTAATCTTCTACAAAAATCAAATCTTCATTGTATGTAGTTTTCTTGGGTAATATTTTTACGAGTATTAATGCTAAGACATGCAATTCTATAGAAAAATAACAAAAATTTATTGTTCATAAAACAGTTAGAGAGAAAAATGTAGTAAATTAAACTGTTTTAATTACGTGCTTATAATTAAGTCATTAGTCATCATCTAAGCACTCCATGATTTAAGCTGCAATTCTACAATTCTTTTAGTTGACAATATAAACTAGAGTTGAATATAAAGACTAGAAATTTAAAATAGGCATAACATCGCCCCATAACATGCCCATAGTTCAGTAGCGATCATCATTCATCAGTACTAGTATAAATACGTAACATTGTGCACATATGAACTACATACACATCCATCATCATCATAATTAGATCATATTCTTCATTTCTTCCGATCGACGAATGGAAATCCTCAAGAACATGCATTTCGCTTTTCTTCTCATCATTGGATTAGGTTTGCTGTTTGCAAATGTTTAATTTCTTTCTTTTTTTCTTTTCCTTCGCGTTTGTTAATTTGAATTTTATGAGTAACCATTATACTATACACGGTTTTGAATGCAACAGTTGCGATTACAATGCAAGTTAAAAAATGTCTCAGGGCTAGTTTGGCATAATTGTTACGCCTAGAAAGGCCATATATATATATGTACAATAACAATCAAACCCAAAATTTATTCGTTCGCGTCATACATGTGTACGTATCTAATTACAATTTTGTTTCCAATTTCTAATGCAGTGATGGTGCAGAGTTTTGTAGCGACGGCGCAAAGTTGTGCAGGGTCCGGGGAATTTTGCGGTAAAATATGGCCGTGGGATGATTATGTATATTGTTGTGACGGATATTATTGCAATTCTTTCTTTCACTCATGTTCGAGTTGATGGACTCTCCACGGATCGTGATATTACCGAATTATATATCGTACTGTCAATTGTTAATAAATTTAACCTTTTGTTGTATTGTTGTGCATGCATGTATTTTACATACATTTGGAATTTCATCAGGGAAGTTATTGTCGTAAGTATGTATGATTTGATGGTTGGATGTTAACGACATGTTAACATTGTCGTTAACATGGTAATGGTAAAATTTACATGTTCTCCGGTCATATCATATCATTTAAGAGTGTGTATGTGGAGTAACAAATATTGTCAATGTTCAAATAAAGTGACTATTACCGGTGTATTATTATGAGTTCATATTCATCGTCTCATTTTGCTTATCCGACTATAAATTGAAGTTACTAGTTACTCCCACCCACGTACTAGCTAGTTGGTTTGATTAGTACTCGACTACGCACGACTCCCTGCTTATCTTTCTAGAAGAAAAAAAAACTACGCACGACTTGGAGTGTTAAATGCTTGGGATATATAATGGAGTGAGATCTTTACATAGTTGGCAGAAAATTTGTCAGTGTATACGTACTCTCAGTAGACTTTTTTCTGATAATATAGTAAGTGATTTTCGCGAGATGGTAACTCGTAATTAAAGAAATTCATTCTCTTGCTTAAGACTAGCACTGTTTGGTTCGCTTCCAGGAATCAGGTTGGTATCAGTATGGAATTAAGAACCCAATTCCATATGTTTGTTTCCAAATTTTTTTGATGTGGGGCCCATAGGTATGGGTTTCATAAACCCATAGGTAGGGATGGGCATGGGTCGGGTTTGGGTCGGGTCCGCTTGGACCCGGACCCGTGAAACTTTGTTAAGACCCGGACTAGACCCATACCCATCGGATCCCAATTTCTCAGACCCAGACCCGGACCCGTCGGGTCTGGGTCTCATACGGGTCCCGTACACAAATACGTATAACGCTTAAATAAACGATATTTTCGATCATAATGTGACTTGCTTAACGTATTCCGGCAATCTTGTTGATGTCCGATGATTCAGCTTCTCCATATCCTCAATTGGAATAACATCAACATCCTAATAAAGAAAATTAGAAATGAAAAAACATAACAAAACTAATGATAATAACAAAATCATATAAAATTAACAAATTTGAATAACAATAAGCACAAAAATC
>JBBYHQ010000017.1:134527-147238 GCA_038382645.1 Spergularia azorica
TTCTTGCCAGTGAATGGTGTACTGATGATTGGAACACCAGGAAAATCAGAATTCGAGACGAACAAAGGATCATCATAAGGATTCATCTGATTGTTGTTGTGAACAGCCTCAGAATTGACTGAATCAGCCATCTTGCCAACTTACAACTCAAATGTTGAGTACAAAAGAAGATTCAAAGATTCCTGAATCAAAAAACAACAATTTTGACAGAAATTTTCTAGGTGAAAACTCCTGAAAACAACGCGAACAAGCTGAAGTAATTGCGATCAAAATCTGAGAAAAACCTCGAGAAATAGGAGAAATTTCAGCGAGATTTTAGACGAAATCAGTGATGATTTCGAAAAAAAAAAAAACAAGAATTGTGATTATATGAAGAATTACGAATAAAACGAGATAAAATTTGCGGAATTTGGATCGATATTAAGCTCTGATACCATGTGAAAACTAGCTACCTAGACAGCAATGGAGAAGAAGACACTGTTGCTTGTAGGAGAAGCTTAATTTGCATTGTAAAGACAGAGACAAAATAGAAATATTGTGTTATTGATAATTAATGAATGAATGTACAGAGTGTTGCTTATATACAAAGTATGATCTATACAGTAGCTAAGCTACACCTTCACCTATACTATAACTGCCTCGTAACAAACTTCCAGCTCCTGTAACAAACTTCCAGGTCAGCATCTCATTCTGTTATAACCATTTGTTCAGCTGGCAGGAAGCTTACTACAACTTGAAATAGCAGAGGTGCAGTGTGCTTGGCCACTGTTTCACATAATTCATGTCTCTTCTAATTTTGCTAATTTTGCATCCTGAGTTGAAACTTCCCATGAGTTTCTAAGGTAATGTATGTCTCCGATGTATTGTCCACTATTTTGAATCCAGAATAGGGTGCCACTTGCTGTAGATGTAAGGGTGACATTGAATTAGAGTTGCATGTCCAGAAATTGCTGAGGTATGGGAGGTGCTCAGGATACTTGTGATGATAGAGTGGGGATGTTACCACATTGTAGTAGACTAGTTTGAAGGTATAAGGAGGTCAATGAGGAAGGCAAAAGTGGAAAAGTTGGCCGCGGTACTCAGGAGTAAATGGAGTGAAAGGCCGGAATGATTGATTCCATGGGAAGGTGGTGCAGTTGGAAATTGTCGGAAAAGACGTGTTGGTGGATTTCATGTATGACCTGAATATGAATTTTTTGGTCAAGGAGAACTGTCCTGTTATGAAAGTGGTCTGCTCTCGAGCACAGTAAGTGAAAATAAATACAGATGGGGCTGATTTAGGTGACGAGGGTTGAGGATTGGGATCTGATTATACGTGGTTGTGCCTAGTAGCTAGTAGTGGCAGGCTGCAATCATACCAGTGAGATATGGGATTCGGTGGTGGTGGAAGCGATGGCCGTGGATCTCGTTCTGAAGTTAGCAAGCCAGCAGGGGTCTCCGAGACATATTTTTGAATCTGATAGCTTGCATGTTATCAATATGCTAAGGTCGAAGTGGGTATCCATTGAATTATCTAGATAATGTGGGTAGATCTAATAGTTCGTTAGCTAGTGAGTTTTATTCTATTTTGTTTTTGCATATTCATAGGGAGGGCAACCAAGCCCTCACTTATGGTGCATTTGGTCCCTTTTGATACTTGGGTTAGAGTGTGGCTAGAGACCAGCCCCAGTGGTCTCAATGATGTGCTTTTTTCGGACTATTTCTCCGGTTTTGAAGATGAGGAAAACTCCGTTTTGTTGTAATTCATGATGACATCCCAGGATATCATTCTAATTCACTTAGTTATGTCGTTTGAGAATTGTGATGGCGCAATGCTCATTATGGCTCTTATTTCAGACTGGAAATACTTTCATATCTACAGAGGAAGCTTTTATAGGGCGTACTTTCATGTCATCTATACAATTTGGGTTTAGAGCTTCATCACTGTCGATCATTTTTCCACCTGTTTTTTGACAAGGTGATTACTTGAGCTTCCTCGTCACTGTAGTTTAAGGTATATATATATATATTTATTTATTTATTTGATACTCGATCTCTGTGCATCGCTTGTAGTCTCAGACCGTATCAACATAAAATTGTGTGTGGCTTAGTCCGTCATCACGCCCGTCTCAAACTTGTTCAACATGGTCAGTCATGCCTCATGGGAGTGATATTCAGTGAAATGAGCACAGTACCTTCAAATCTTGTTTTTGACATGATGACAAGGTGCCAGAATTGTGTCGTGATCACGATGTTCCGATGGGGTATGATACAAGTTAGATGAGGCAAGCTAAGCAAACCGAAGAAGACGTCAAGTACAGTCAGAACTCAAAACTCAGAAGGGACGACGAATGGCTTGATTTAATGTGTTCGCTGCAGCACGTGTGGAGCAGAGAGTGGTGATTAGTCGTCGCCTGAGACCATCGATTCGTTGGTTTCTGCAGGTATACACGACGACTCGTTGGCCACAATGGATGAGTCGTCACTGCTCAAGTCCGTGCTGCTGTTGTCTTTATTAATTGGCTTTGGGAATGCGATGTTTCTACATAGTTTCCTCCCACATCGATCATGTGATGACAAATTCTTGTGTTTATACATCCTCTACCGTAGACCACGCCGTTGTTCAATAATAGGGACGAATATAGATAGCGAAAATGAGAGTTTTTTTTTTTAGCGAAAATTCACACGGTATCCTTAATGCTTGTCAATTTGTGCATGATATCAACGTTTTCAAGTTTTTACACGTAGCGCCCCTAAGGTTTTTATTATGTGCACATAATGCCTACTAATTATTAACCCAACACTCTCTCCTCCCTACCACTAATGTTCCCGCACAAGTGCACAACCACTCGTCTGCGGCTATCAAGCAAAGGCGACAATAATGTGCACTAACACTGACACCTTGCCACCTCGGCCCACCCCGGTAGCCCCAATCCCATGTATGTGGCACCCCAACACAATTTCGTGTAGGGTTTTAGATGCTAAAAGAGGAATTTGGCAAACGATTTTTCGTACTTTTGATCCCAATACCGCATACATAGATTATACGACCAATAAGTGAGTAATACCTCTTGATGCGTGAAAAAGGTGCACGAATTATCGGAGGAACATGACCCCAAACGCGACCCCTCTATTTAGTCCACGCGAATTATGATATAATGCTCATTATTATTGGAATGACACACCGACCCCACCTTGCACCATCGAACTCACCTTGAACCACCCAGTCTATGATACACACTAGAATGATTTTACCTTTATACCCTTTCTTTTATGGACCTCCTTCTTCACTCGTAGTAATCTTACTCTCTCTCTCTCTCCATAGTTGTGTGTCTCTCTCTCTCTCAATGCTCGTTCATTTTGCTCTCAATCGGAATCTTCGTCCATCTTATATTCAATCTAATTAGCTTCCGTTTGAGTTTAATTACCTCTATATTGTTGAATTGAGTTTCATTTATATCATGATCTTAATATCTTTCAATTGATTTTTAAATTGATTCGGTTTGATTTTTTGGGTTCCTGTAATATTGCTGTTGTTTATTGTTTGGTTTTGGATATGTTTGGTTGGTTGTCTTGGGTTTCGGATTGGGTAATCCTGCTAAGAAAAGTGGCCTCAGCGTGTTAAATCTCTGGTAACTTACCTATTACGATTGTGATACTAAGTTCGATCTCGTTGGGATGGAAGTAGTATCAAATTGGAAGTAGTCTAGAAATCTTTTGAGGTCGAAGTGCGGTCTTTAGCTTATATAGACAGCAGCATTTTACGCTGTGATGATCATACTCACTTGTTAATCTCTAGCTTGATGAAAAATCTTGCCAGCATAGACTTTAGGTGTAAATATAAAACTTTTATCTGTGATAAGATGACATTGTCTCCATAGGGCCTGCTTTCTAACCGTCATGTAAGAAACCGCTTATCGAGAGAGATATGCAGGACGTCAGTACTCAAGTCTGAAATTATTTCACATTACTAGACACCTGAACTACTGAACTCGCAAGTATAAGTCTCTAACTTGAAGAATCTGTTAGCAGCATATATTCTAGGTTTAAAACTTAATTTCATGATGAGATATTCTCCGTAGGTTATGCTTTCTAAGACTAGGTAAGATGCCGCCTATCAAAAGAAAAGTTACCGGCACTAGTCGGTATGGAAGAATTTGATTAAACATGAGGAAGTAGACACCCAAGGTTCTATGGGAAGTGTTTATAGTAGATTTGATATATTGGTTTAAGACGTGGCTTCGTGTTGCGATTTGGGGTGGCTCGGGTTAGGATTTTTTTTAGGATGTTCAACTTACGACGTGGGATGATACGGGTGATACTTGATATTTGTTAAATTTCCAAAAAAAAATAAAAAAAGAAAAAGTTTATGTTAAAGTTAAGTTAAGTACAGAAAAAAAAAAAAAAAAAAAAAAAAAAAAAAGTAGCTCAGATTAGGATAGTAATCCGTACCCATATAAAATCGTGGGAGTTGAATTTGGTCGGCCGCATTCAACAGCGTCACAAATTAATTATTCCTTTATTATTATTATTATTATTATTAACAGCGTCACTGTTGTTCGACCACGACCGCCGAAAATCGATCCAAGGTTGTCTTGATCATCTCATCCGTTGGAAATCCGCCGAAATCAAATTCAAATATCATGGATTTTATTGATTGTTGGATTTAATTGATCGTTGGATTTAATTAATCGTATTTATATTTGATTAGAATCGAATGTTGTAGTAGCCCTGTAGTTCCCTTTGTTTATTCAATCTTGGTCGGAGTAATTGGTTTGCTGGGGTTTCAATTTTGGGTTTTTGTTAATTTAATTGGGGTTGATTAATGTTTGGTTCCAAAAAAAATTATTATGATCTAATGATTAATTCCAAGTCGAAATAATCAAGTTGGTTGGCCTGTTTAATAGTGTTTAACTTTGTAATTTAGTGTTTTGTTTATGAATTGGACTAGGTCATCAATCATGTCTGTGGAGAGACTCTTGGAGGGATTGTCCTCGGGTAAATATCCTCCCGAATTAGCGTCATTCTTTCGTAGATGTTTAGGGCATGAAACAAGCGATGAACACCGACATATCATAGCAACACCGCTCTTGGAGGTGTTTTCCGTCGACTACTACAAACGCGATAGAATGTCATCCAATGTATGGGGTTCAATTCGTATTGTTGACAAAGATGGCAAGATTGTCTCTCAACTTTACCACCGAGACCAAACAGAGGATCCTGACAATGTTAATCATGGAGGCTTCATTCCTCTTACTTCTGGTCCCGTCATTCCAAGGTCAGGATACATTATGCAATTTCATCTCATGGATGGTTCTAATGTCATTGCAAGTGGCGAATTCCCTTTGACTGGCATCGATGAGTTTTTATAAGTTGAAACTCATGCAAGCTCACGGGGAAGATGGTAGTATTGCTGTTGGGCAATATATGACCTATCAGTTTGGAGTTGTGGCTACTATTGAAGAGATCAAATTAACAAGCACAGTAGCCGGGCATCATGCCTTTGATCATCCTGACATTTGTACTAGGATTGTTGCATATAATGGGAACCCTGTCAGATTTCCTTGTACGGTGCTCTTTGACAATCAAAGAACCACGTTAAGAGAGGTGAAACTAGATACGCCTATTGTTTTGTCCAAAACCCAAGTGGCTGTTCCTGCTTACGCATCCCTAGGACTTCGTGTTGAGCTGATTCATCGACCGACTAATGAGGTGCTTTATAGTGCTACTGCAACTTTGGAAGCCCGTCAAACGGGTCACGCTTTGCCAGAGGTTGAGTTGAAACCAGACATAGAGACAAACTTGGAGGTTCGGGTCCGTTGGCGAAATATTCATGAGATTTCTCTCGAGATGCAGACCCGCGCAATGGAACTAGGCATCCGCCTCGGAAGGGTATCGACTTTAGACCCGATATATGATGAGAAGGAATCTGAATGGGCGTCTGAGAACATCAAGCATAATCCCTAAAAACCCCGAGTAAGTTTGTTTTCCTTTACATCCTTGATTCTCATTGTAGTGTCTTTGTTTTTTGCTCACACTCATCTCCAGACTTTGATTTTTACTATGATTGTTTCTGTGCAGGTTGATTCTTACCAAGCATTTGATGTTATGATGGATATCCCTAGGTAGGTTGCTTCACCTCTCTGTTCTGTTGTTTACCATTGTTATATGACTTCAAAACTACAGAATATGTGAAGCAAGCAATTGCTCTTCTGGTTATAGTTTACTCCTTTCACTATATTTACCTCTTTATATTGGACAATTGAAAATGAAAACTAGTGTATGGTATTTGACGGTTAATAGTGAACTAGCTTGTGGTATTAGACAGTTTTATATAGTTTACACACAGATTGCATGCAATTAGATTAGACAATGAAAGTGATAGTGACTTTTAATTTTGCAGCTCATCTCATCCTTCGGTCAAATTGAAGGGAGTAAAGATGGTGGAGGTATTCTCGGTTTTTGTCGGTCCCAACAACGTTTCGCGTGTCCATGGAACAATTGAAATTGAAGATAATCGTCACAAGATGTTCATCTTTAAAAAAGGTAAAGATTCATCACCCGAAGAAGTGTCCCCTAACCCTAGACTTTTGGCCATTAATGGGCCTTGCCATACCATTGATGGCCAGTTTTTCAATTTGAAAACCGACCTCAAGGATGAAGATGGTTGTGTAGTCAGCAAGGGAGGGAAAATGATGTGGGGTGAGCTATCAAATCCGGCTTGCTTTAACCAACCGCTGTGCTCAGTTATTCGAGGTGAAAATGGTCGGTTTGCATCGGTGTGTTATTCAATCTTCACCGATGCAATACCGGCTAAAGTATGCGTATCTTTCCTGAGCCGGTTGCCTGAAAATCCATATGCACATCCATTTAGTATTGGAGGGATGATTGTTGGTCGATATAGTGATTTTAGAAATGCTGAATTATATGGGGAAGGGTTCAATGATATGATTCTCTTTTCCAAGACCAAAGAAGATGTTGAAGTTTCCTCTTTGCCATATCCTCTCAAGCTTTCCAAGTCTTTGTTATCGGTGTCGACCGATTCCTCTCTAATCCTGGTTATGGACTTGCAAATCAAATTTGGGACCAGGTACGAAGCTCCATTTTCATATGTAACGCAAGAATTCAAGCCTTATCACAACGAGTCAATTGAGTTTGACCTTATTACTTGTGTCATGACTGTGTCCGTTGAATGGGGAGAAATGACTTGTAATGAGGAGAATGAGGAAATGGAGGCTACTCGCAAAATGTTGTGGAGTATTGAAGAAGTGTGAAGAGGAGTTAGCTCGTCAAAATCAAATGTTGTGGAGTTCTAATGTACGTCCATAGCTCCAGTACTTTTGATTTAAGATAGTTTTTAAGACTTTGGTTTTAACTCTTTAAGGTTTCGGTAGAAGTAGTGGTAGTGGTAGTTAATTGGTGTACTGGATCATTAACGTTTCCTTCATTTCTTTTTAGTTACTGTCTCTCAAACTCTTTCCATGGTATTGTATGATAACTTGCCTTTGCTGTGGCAAAGCGACTTTATTGTAGTTCTTGGTATACCAGACTCGTATCAGCTTTTCCTGTGCAAATTGTTTTTTTTTTTTTTTTTTTTTGAGTTCTTAAAGTGATTATTTGATTTGTATATTATCCCGAATTATGTAGTGATACATAGCATCAAAGCATGTGCACGTTGCAGGGGTTTAGAAAAATCTAAACAATTTTGTCGAACACCTTGCATTCATCCTATCATATACAGGACTGGAGAGAGAGTAGCTGCCATTACAAGGGAAAACAGTGAAATACTTACTGCACAAGAAACTGATTTCTGAACACCCATGACTTTCAATACTGATTTCCTTACTGCACATGATTTCGGATTCAAAAATGTCAAATCTTTGTTACATCTTTCCTTCCACTCTGTTCTTGTTTTTGTTCAATGATCATTAACAAGAACACAAAAAAAATTCCTGTTCCTCTTCGTTACTACAACCAAAACTTTTGCTTCCACTATCTCGACTACTCTGATAAACACTCGCGTTGAAACAAGGATTTTGATTTTCTGATACTCAAACTGCACCATCTCACTATACAAGTTTAGTGGCACCAGCGTACTCTGGCACGAGACTTCGTTGTCTGACCAACTCATGAAGATCATGTACAATCTTAAATACTGCATTTGGCCTCGCAAGCTTTAATGCATTCCGCGACATAGTCACTAGTTCATCCGCCTTTGGGCCAAACCATTGAGCAACAATATTGGCTATTTCCTTGGGTGACTTTGAATATTTCCCAATGCCGTTTTCAATAACATAGGGCACATTACCTGCTTCCTGCAAGCACAAATCCAGTAAGCAAATGCTAACATACGCTTTGACAAAGACATGGATCTACAAATAACATCCAAATTTGCCCAAAGTTCTCGAAGTTGTGTAAATAGTAATCAAGACGTTCTGTACCTGCCCTGCAATGTAATCATTGAGGATGATGGGTAATCCTCGAATCATTGCTTCTGCAATAGTTCCAGGGCCAGCCTGCAAAAATGCCAAATAAGAAAATAGATGGTGGATAGCCATAAACTCTTCCTCATGAGAAATCAAGTTACTTTTGTAATAATACAGTCACAAGCTCCCATACAATCTTCCATTTTGGTGCTAAACCCCTTGACCTGAAATTTAATTGGCGGTAGGAATGAGTATGACAGAATAACAGAGGGAATAGGAAAGACAATCTCGACTCTATGTGTTTTTTCCCCACAGTCAGCAGGGAACATGAAAAGAAGAACGCGAGAGTTCTCAAAGAAAGTCTAAGAGACAGGGTATCACATACCTCTACAGGAATTTTCCACTCAATTGACTGCAATTTCGCAGCCAACTTTTTATTGCGGCCACAAATAACAAGAATTTGGCCAACCGCACCACCAAGGTTTGCATCATAAAACGCATTCCCAAGTGCCCGCGCTGTAGCTTCAATTGGCCCCATGCCTTCCCCTCCACCCATTAATAAAACTGCAGGAAGATTCTCATCCATTCCTAGCTCTTTCCGCAACACAGACTGGACACATAACATACAATCAAAAGTTAAAAACCTACGCTTAAGGCGTCTGCTCCACAAAAAACAGTACTCATACCCTAAGACATGGCAGAGCCGCAGGGACACGCATACTTAACAGAAGAGGAATACAGAAATGGCATGTAAAAGTGGCACCAGCAACCAACGTGGACTTCAGAGACTTCAATTATGTTACTTTAACTCTTCCTTTTAGAGGTTGTACCTCTTTCGACATGAAGACGTGTAAGGTTATGGATTGAACTCCGACTGACTGACAATGTTTAATCAATTTTACATTAAAATAGGTCATGACTCATGATGTCTGACCTTAAAGTGTAAAGCTGTCATTAGACGGGGTACACCCTTGCTACAAGGATTAAGACAGAGTCCTCAGTGTCTACAATCAGGACAGAGTGCCTGTGTCTAAAATTCCAGACATGACAGATTAGAAACTTGGATCCTATCAGTCACCTGATACCCGACACCTGAGTCATGTAATGTAACATAGCTAAGTGCATACATTTCACTAAGAAGTACACACCAAAGGCACATAGCTGACTAGGTGCCAGTGCCACACTCAAGGATAACTGCCAGTTTTTTGTGGGAAAGGCATACAACTAACAAACATAAGAAACAAGAAACAGCAAACAGACCTTTGGCCGCACTGCTTCAAGGAAGGCCGAACAGGAAGCCCATGAACCTTAATTTGAGAATACTGCAAGCCAGCTTTCATTGCTCTTCGAGCCACCTCATCAGAGGCACAGTAGCATCTGGTTACAAGCTTGTGAAACCTGTAACAAGAAAGTACTAGCTATCAAAATCTTGCAAAAAAAAAAAAACTTAAAGAACATGAGAAGAAAAAAGCAGAAGTACATAGCTTACCATGTTGGATGGCAGGTATTCAGATCCGTAACTACAGTTGCAAAGACAATCTTCTGAAGGAGGCCCCTTGATCTCAATACGCGAAGTGGAACATGTTGCATCAAAGGATGCACACTTATGATTATATCTGGTTTGTAATTCATCAATCCCTTAGCAACCTCTCTGTCCAATAAATAGATAAGGTTAGCAGTGGAATTAAAACTTACAGTACTAACTAATGTTGCAAAAGCTTTATTACAAAACATAGCCTTAATCAATTAGAGCAAAGGGAAAGAATCCATTTCGGAATAGATGGCAGACTTCAGATTGGGAAAGTTACTAATGTGGACAGACTGAATGGGGACAACTACAACCCCATAATTCCTTGACTATTCGGCTATTTGGGCAGAAGCAGTCACACAATATCAACTGTGGATAGGCTGAATGCATTGATACTGAGAAAGAGCACGATTATCACAGCCACTTATTGTAGACCTAATCATACCTTAACTGAAATGCAAATGTTAAATTCATAACAGGGCCATCAAGGTAAACGCCAGCCACTGATCAGCAAGAGGTTAGTAGAGTTCCCACATACCCACATGTTGTGGATACATATATTGCACCATCAGTGTCCAGAGAATATATAAGGACCACAAGAACTTTAGCCATTATACGGTACATGTCCAAGTGATTATATTATCAGACTAGTTATTACAATTATTATTGTCTGAGTTTTGCCACTCGCCATTAGCGGGTTGCAAAGGTGGATCCTTCCCCAATATTGCTAGAACTGTGAAAGCATACAAGACATGAATAATGTGTAAACGGAAGACAACAGCCCTTTGTCAAGGGTCCTTCCCTCTACAAAAGCATTCATTCTCAACCTTAACGTTCGTGTTTGAGAACCAGAAATTCAAGGCTAGTGCCTATGCATCCAAGAGAGTTTCACATCTCAAACAAACTACGTTGACGTCATGTCCCTAAGAGTTCACGTTAGCAGACTTATGCATCATACAATCAGACTCACCGTGCAATTCGGAAGCTCTGTTTTGTTGCTTGTGGCTACACTAAAGACAAACATAGAATACTAATCTAACGCTAGTCCTTGAGTTTCTAGGATATCCCTATAGGTAGAAGGTTCAATCTTTTCTTAATTTCAGTCAGCACATACAAGATACTTCATAGCAGAGATATAGTATTCTGCAGTCCATGAGACTGTCTTTCCTTTGCACAATAAAACACTCACAACATATTTAAACCAACTGTCTCTTATGATCTTATTTTACAGACCTTTACTTTACTACAGCTTCAGAAGATACCACGGATTGATGCAATGAACAAGGAAACCGAAGTGGGTGTACAAGGAGTAAGGCAAGTAATGTAAGTTGTAAGGCAATGAGACATGGGGAAGTTACTGAAATCCGAGTTATGTAAGATAACTATATCCTAAAAGTGGGTGTACAGGGTGAAGTCAACATTCAAAATTGATTGTACATCCAGAGTTCAGGATTCAAACCGACATTTCTCGAGTCATCACAGCCTCTCCCAATAAAGTAGTATCATGTAACACTTGCAGGTAGCAATTATCATTAAAAATCAATGACCTAGCCCAGAACGGTTGCACATTACATGGGAATTGACGACAGATACTTGACCCAAGGCACACCCGTCTCACACACACACGAAAAGGACAGATGTCTCTTAACTGAACCTTGTGCAGGAATCTTCTTGGCAAATTCAATATCCTCAAACACACTTGACCTCTATCCTTTGCAGTTTTCAAAAGTCAAGTCCTTTTCTACAAACACAAAGGACCTGCCACCTATCAGCCTAGAAACATACAGTCATATACACTAGAAGGTACAGAAAGTGAAGGCATCATCATGCAAGACCAGGTCAGTTATCCTAGCAGACATACTCCGAATCTGATTGGCATCGATAAAGCCATTTTGTCATCCTAATCTGTGACGATATCAAAATCACAAAACAATAAAGATTCAAACTTTCATCAAGAATGATTCGCCCATAACTTCTTAAACAAATTCAGCTACTACTGTAAGAGTAAATCTTTTGCTGAACCAATCTTTCGCTGTTCACTTCACTGAACTTCGACATTCATCTCATAAAATCCTATACTCCTTAAATGCACTTAATCACAAAGACCCATTACAAAAAGCTCCAGCTTTACCTTTGCGCTGGCATTAAATTGATGTCAGTTCCACATTTTCCATATGCTAGACAGTACCGAGAGAAACACACTCCAGCTGAGGAAATAAACCAAACAAATGATCGCAGTAACACTTGTACTTCTACCCTTTTTGGGGGTAGTCCAGAGACAAACACGAGAACTTACAGTCTTAAATCTAGCCTCCGACTCCAAACACGAGGAGAAATGGTACACACAATAACCAAAATGAGCATAAAAATCGGTGTAGTTTGCACCCTTCAGTCTTCAATAACAAAGTTCTCAGCAATTCTAACTTCAAATCAAAACCTTTCAAGTCCCCAAGAACCTATTTCCTCGATTTCTTTAATCGTCTTACGATTTTCGAATAAAAACAACCATCATTCCTCTTGTAATATCCCACTTATACAATCTCTGGTCTAACATTGCACAAATTCATCAAAATATAACACTACAAACTACAAAGCCTAAAATTTAGCTTAATCATTCGGAAATTTGTGCAATAATACACCATAAAAAACCAAATAAAGTGAAAATTCTCTACAATTAAATTCAAACAATGAAAAAAAATAAAAATAAATGAAAGCTTTAAACTTTAATCTAAAATTGGGCAAAAATTCAAAGAAAATACCTTGACATTATAATCATGG
>JBBYHQ010000017.1:154955-172706 GCA_038382645.1 Spergularia azorica
CATGTTGTCAGCAAAGGGGGGCAAATGACGTGGGGTGAGTTATCAACTTCGGATTGGTTCAACCAACCGTTATGTTCAATTATTCGAGGTGACGATGGGAACTATGCAGCTGTGTATTATTCGATCTTCACAGATGCAATAACTGCTAAAGTTAATGTCTCATTTTTGAACCCGGGAGAATCTGATGTTCCAATTAGTGTTTGGGGGACGGTCGTAGGTAGATATGGATGCTTAAAAAATGTAGAGCCTTATGAAAATGAATTTTATCATATGACTCTTTTTTCTAAGCTTATGGAAGATTGGGAGGATTCGGCTTTTTCCTTAGGTTCCTGCTCGTCCGATTTGAAGCTGTTGAAGTCTTTGGTCTCCGTGCCGACAGAATCATCACTCATTCTTGATGTGGATTTGGTAGTAGCTTTTCGAGATGGAGATCATGCAAAGTACACACTAACAAAGGAATTCAAGCCACATCATGATGATTCTTCTTCTGAGCATGAGTCTACTTGTGATCTTACAATGACTGTGTCTGTTAAATGGGGAGAAATTACTTGTGACAAGGAAAATGAGGAGATGGAGGCTGCTCGTCAAATGTTGTGGAGGTTAAATGTTTAAGTGTGGGTCCATGGTTCAAGTTGTAAAGCTTTTGACTGCAAATCATAAGGTCACCGTGAATCCGATTTGACCTTATTCATTACTTCTGCTCGGTTGTAGGTGAGGACTAATGTTAGCTGGCTCCAATTGGTGGGCCTAAGGCTTTGTTGTTTTTGGCCCGGTAAAGCTGTGCAGAGTGCGGAATTTAATAAGTCCTAGGTTTGCTTGGAGTGAGGGTTTAGGGACGGACGCTATAAATGAACGGAGAAGCCGGAATTAGTGGTTTCTGCATTGCTCTTACTCCAGTTTCCTTCAAGGCCGTTATACCCCTCGTCTTTTTCTACTTTTCACCTCATTCATGTGTACTTTTGATTTAAACTAAGCTTTGAAAGGAGTTATGATTTATTCCCCGGACCCTCGCTTAGCGGGGACGCCAATGTGCACCGGGTTGCCCTTTATTGCCTGCGCAGGCTCCGCCTATTGTAGTACTTGGAACACAAGACTAGTTCTTTTATCTTATGAGCTTTTCCAGTGAAAAGTGATGTTCTGTTTCTCTAGTATTTGATCTTCCTTGTATATTTTTCTGAGTTAGTTATGTTATTATCATCATATGTTTTATTTACAAATTAATCTTTGCAGAATGCACGATTTCAAATTGTTTTCCTGCACCATGAGATTTGCCTGCTGCTTTGAGGTGGCAAGTTTATTTGCCTCGTTTTTGTCTTGATCACGAGTATTTGCTGCTTATTTGGATGACTTCTTCTTTGATCCTGTCTCGTGGTGCATGCTGGGCTTGTTGAGACTCATTAACACTTTCTACTAGTTAAGATTCATAATGCATGATTGCCATCACAATATGATTGATGTTTGGATGTTTAAAATTACATGTGCTTTGCTCGTTGTGTTATATTAGTGTCTTTTTCACAATTTTCAGGTTATATATCAATCTGGAAGGGTAGCTGGGTAGGGTGGTTGGACTGAGGAGCATGCCAGCCCTGCGGGGATGGCTAATATATATATTAATGACTGACTAGCCATTGTCTATTTCGAGTTTCAGACTGTTGAGCACCTAGCTACGCTTTCCTTCAGCAGGCTACCCTAATCGTAAGAGTAATTTGTGGGTGTTTGAGTTAGCTACTAGATCTGGATAGACATTTTAAGTTATGGTAAGCAATTACTTATTAAGATTGGTTTAATCTCGATGTGAAATCGAGTACAGCAATGACCAAATTTTTGTGATCCAATGTTGTTTCATTTTCACACACATCTACGTCTTCTTTCAACAAAACCTCAGTTCCCATTCCCCACGTCAGGACCATTCAGAGATGGTATGGCACTCATCCGTTCTTATTTCAGACTGGACATGGAATAACTTGTGGCTGTTCGAGTACCATGGGGCTACTTCTTTATAAAGGAATCTCATACAGGGCGTACTTTCATGTTATCTATAAGCTTGTTATCCTGGTAGTGAACTTGTATAGAGTATAATGAGATTCTTAGGGAATCAGCATGTATGTGGTATGTCACACTCCCTGATGGTTGGTTCATGTTCGCCAACAGCTAATCCATTTAAAGCTAAGGCCTTGTTGTTTAAGTTGAAGTTGTTGCTACTTATGGATGTTTTCTGAAAACTATGTTCAGTTATAAAAAAGTGAGCTTCAGACAAACCATAAATTCGATTTCACAATTGGGCAGGTAGTAGATGATTCTGAGTAGCATGTGGATTCTCACGCAGGCACTATTAGTCCAGGGTCCTCATATAGCGCTACATATACGATCTTGAGGTTGAAGGGATAACAGTAGTAGATTACACCGGTAGAGAAATAGTAACAAGTATACATATGTGACGAGAAATGTGATGCTCCTGATACTGATTTCATTGGTATGATGGGAAGTTGTGATTAGTATGATATAAACAGTGTTAAATAGGTTATTTGACTGAGTGCCTTTCAGTCTTTCACAGTGTAGGCTGAGTCTTAATGTCAACAGATAGGCACTTGGTACATAAGCCATAAGCCATCATTCAGAGTCGAGCTCAAGCAGCCTCTTGCTGTCTCGGTCTCTCTAGCAGGGGGGAGATGCATGTTTCCATAATTTCAGAAGATGGTTTCGTGAACAAGTGAACAACCATACTGTGCAGGGTTCTAAAGGTTTGTTTTTTTGCCTTATTTCAATTCAATTCTGTTTAGCCAAAATACAAAATGGAATTCAGCCAATTTCTTTTTGTGGGTTGTGAGAATCTGTTTAGTTATGACTTCTGATAAGCTCAACATAAGAGTACTGACAACGAGTTGTTGCATTTTCGAGCCATTGCATTACCCTCAAGAGACCCACCACCCTTCCTGATGGATGAAGGTCTCAGTTATAATATAAAATTCACAGTCTAGTAGCTGAAATGCTTGCTTAATAGTGACCTGGTCTGTTGTGCATCAAGTTCATGCTTCTGCTGCAGTAATAAGCATAAAACGTGTTGGTGACTGGTAAGCACCACACATACAGCAGGTGGTTATACACTTATACTCCAGGAGCAATGATCGTCGTCTTTGTCTATCGGAATATGGTTGTAATTACTTCTCAGCTGTCAAACTTCGGACTTGTAAAATGAACAATAGAACGATAGAACATATGTTTAAGCTGTACTGTACAATTTTGCTTGTGTTTAAGCTTACTTTTGTATATAGGTTTGTACGGTTATGCTAGTGTTGGAGCACAACATTAGAGAGGAAAAAGGAGGAAATGGTGGGGTTTTGTGCCGGGGCTAGCAAAACAAAACCGAGGTTTGTATGTCTAAGTGACATGTCAATTATAGAGATATCTTGAGTCGTACTGCACATGATGTAATTTTCCTCCTAGTAATTTCGACTGCTGAACCTTGAATTGATGCCACAATAAGATTTCCCCGATTTGAGTTGACATTAGATTCAATTGATTCAACTTTTCATTGATGCGAGATTAAAGCTTAGATGAGTTGATACGAGATTAAATCGGTGAACAAACCACTCGAATGAGTCGATTCGAATTTGAGTCTTGGGATGTAGAGGCGTCGAATACTTTGTGAATTAAACAAACACAAAGTGTTTGATGACTTTTGTTTGGTTGACGGGTTTATTTATTAGCTCGAGTATTGAACCATTGTTTGACTTGAATGCAGCCATCAACTTATGAGCTTTTTGATTGAGATAGTTCTTTTAGAAACTAGACACATTACTCCCATTTTCAGACCTAAAATTTGGGGAACACCTTTGGGCTTTGAGCCTTTGACCTTCATAACCCAACTCGTTCTGCATACTTCAAGCATACTCACATCACAACTCACAAGTTCTAATATTTGTCAGTCTCCGACCAAAACTTTTCCGCAAAACTCCCACCTTTTTGCTTGTTGTGGTTCATTTCTTCAAGATTGGCAGGTGATTGTCGATCATTTGTTTGTTTTTTTTAGCATGAAACTATGGATTTGTATCTTAATAGATAAGATATGTAGTGGGTATCGGTGTTTTATTGCTTGATTGATGATGGGATATGAAAACATGTGTGATGTGATGATTTGATTAGTTTGAATTTGTCTGAGTTTATGTATTACCAGACATTGTATGACTGAGTTTGTGAGGAATTGTGAGAAGATTTGTGCTTTTATGTTGTGGAATCGTGTTCAAAAAGCTAAATATGATGTGAATTTGTGTATTGTTTTTCTGGGTTTTGCAGTGTTTGCTGAGTTGTGATGATAATACCAGGCTGTATTGAGTTCCTGAGTTGGACAAGTGTGTGATGATTAGCATGGTAGAATTTGTCCTAATTCTTGGTGCATCGCTTAAGTAATGCGAATTCGCTGTAAATATGGACGGACATTGATTTGTTGGTGAGAAAATGGGTATTGCAATAGTATTGCAGTCATCGAAAGAACCAACTTACTGTAGAGAATGAGAGGAGAGGGAAGAGAGAAATATACATGAAAGCTTAAGTTTTATTGATACATGAATTGTCTTTATATGGTACTGGTACATGAGTAAAACTAGGAGAGGATTGAGGCACAATTAATTACAAGATACGACTATTCCTAATATACAACACTAGACTATATCCATGCCTAAATTACAAAGATACATTACCAACAATATATCAATTATAATCAATCCCAATATGAACATAATATATTATTGGTATTATTTCCTTAATACTTACACTGCTGGCTTTGCTTCAATTGACACTGCATTATTTAGAAGGTGGTGTTTGGCTTTGTATGATTGGGTGTATGAGAAATCGCATTGATTCATGATTTGTACACTATGAAATCGTGTTCAAAAGGCTTTAGATGATGTGAATTAGAAGACTATAATAATTTTGAGTTGCAATGTGTGCGGGTTTGGATATGTATATGAGGATTAGCATTGTACATCTGTCCTAGTTCATGGTGGATCGTTTTAATTATGTGCATTTGCTGTAAGTATGGACAAACAACAATCTGGTGGTGAAAAAATGGGTATTGCAGAGTAATTCTGTCCTCAAAAAGACCAACATACACTGACTTGGTTCATTGGGTGAGAATTGATGCATTATTATTCATGTCATTGTAATATTTCTTGCTTGCATCGATCTTTTGTAGAATACACTGTGTCAAATTGTTCTCCTGCACCATGAGATTTAGCTGCTGCTTTGAGTTTGAGTGAATAGGGTGGTTTATTAAGTTTCTGTAGTGTTTGTACAAAAATCGTTTCATTTCTGTGTAATCTGCAGTTGAGCCTTGATGCATTGGTCTCAACTCTAACTACATAAATTCAGTTAGTTGCGTCTCTTGGCTCCTTTCTCTTTTCTTACAGGGGGAGTAATGTGATAACATTTCTAAGCTTTTGGTCAGATATTTGGGGGATACATGTCTTAAATCCTCGCTACTTCACTTTATATATTTCAGCCAAAATTATGCCGAGAGATGTCAAACTGTGGCTTGTGTTCCTTTTAAATTAAACTCATTTATTAGGTGTATGCTTTTTTGCTTTACAGTTTTGGCAAACAATAACGTAGGTTTATCCCTTTGTTTTTACTGTTTTGGCAAACAATAGCATGATGTTTTCAGTTCTCTATAGAGGGCGGGGCGAGGTTATCTCTAGGATCTACTAATGGCCGGCATTGTTGGCTGTGTCAATTCCAATGAATATTATGTTCTCTTCTCTTCTCTTCTCAGTCCTAGGAAATATGACACTGGTCAATATCCTAGCTATGTCGTAACAAAAGGCAGGACACTCATGACGTGCGCTAGATTCAAACTGGACAATGAATATTATGGGGGCATCTGAATGAGCTACTGCATCATATAGAACGCTCATTCTAGGGCTCTCTTACTATTTTTTGGGAATTTCCGTATGAACCTGGATTTTTCATTCCAGTAATTGAATGTGCTTTACAAACAGCTTACTCTGTGTCCATCTGACGGCTGGCATAAAAGTACATATGCTTCTGCTTCAAACATGGACGAACAGGAACTTGATGGAAAATAAGTGGGCTTTATTAGTCTAGAATGCTCATATATGTGCAGTTGTAGAATTCGACAAAGATGACCGTTCAGTTTAGAAGTATATCTTTACATAGGAAAATCTCGTAGATGTCTTCTGGGAGCCTTGTACTGCAGATGTAGCTGTATCCGTTGAAGAAATCATTCTGCAATTTTAGAAAATTTATGTGAACAGTTTAAGATAGAACCTTTCTCTGCTTGTTTAAACCTTTGCATAAAATTTTGCGTAGGGACTAGTTGAAGGGGCTATCAAGATGAGGTAATAACACATGATGATTTATGGTTCACTTGTCGATTGCTCTCGTCTTGGTGCAATTTAGCTAATGTACATTATTAGTCTTGAACATTCTGGGGGTCTATCAAAGAGATTTTCCCTAGTACTAACTCTATTGGCGTAGATTCTATATAAAACCTTGTTATCTGCAATTGGGATGAGTTCTTCTGTTATGCGCACTATTAGAAATCTATGTGCTAAACCTTAAGGCATATATAAACAATACATTGTTGCATGATGCATAATGCATGATTGCAATCACAATATGAATGATGGGTAGATGTTTAAAGTTGCATGTCCTATCGTCTCTAAAAATCAAATCAGTGCTTCTCTTTGTTGGATGTTTTGTATTATTGTCAGTTTCAGGCTATCAATTGAAGAGGGGGGGGGGGAGCAGCGTTCCAACCATGCAGGTGTCTTTTTAGAGTTCCAGACGGTTGAGCACCTATCTATGTTTTCCTGCAGCAAGTTGTTCTAATTCCAAGAGAAATTTGTGGTAAGTGATTACTTATTGAATTGGTCTAATCTGGATGTGAAATCGAGTACAGCTATGCCATGGTTCTTGTGATCTAATGTCGTTTCATTTTCACACACATCTGAGTAACTAATGTTGCTGGCTCGTTCCATTTACCTTACTTTTTAGATTGTCCAACTTAGTGTTCATTTTATCCTTGTTATTGACTTCCTGTAAGAAGGAATTCATTGTATTGCTGTGATTCCACTGTCAAGTATCTTAGTTATGTTGTCGGACATGGTGTTGCACTCATTTTAACACTCATTTTCTGCTCTTAATTTAGACTGGACTTAGAGTAACTTGCAGCTGTTTGAGTAACATGAGGGTACCTCTTCCTAAAGGAAGCTCATACAGCGCGTACTTTCATGTCATCTAGGTTTTAGAAGTTTGTTATCCTGGTAGCGAACTTGTGTAGGGTATATAGGTAAGCCAATATTTTTTAGAGCTTCATCCAATCAGCTTTTTTTTTTAATCTTTTTTATTTCTCACCTGTCCTCTGACAAAGTGACAAGATGGATAGTTAAGCCTTCTCATCCTGTTTGTTAAAAAATGTTGCATCTGATATGTAATCTCTGTACATTGCTTGTATTTTCGGACTGCATCAACAATTCAACATACAATTGTCTGGGTGATGTAGTTGGTTATCACGCTGGTGTCACACACACTAGAGTTCCCGGTTCAAACCCGGGCTCAGACATTCATGCTTTATATCCATTTGGGACTAAGACTTTTGGAATATAGAAATAACTTAGGTCTTGTGCTCTCCTATAAACTTTATAACTGTGAACTATATGGTTACACGGGGTATTCATTCAACCTGATTGTTTCAAAATTCCATTTGGTCCCAAAACGCAGTTTACTAAACTTATGACAAGCGTCGTCATACTTGCTGAGATTCTTAGAGAATCAGCATGTGTGTCACACTCCTTGATGGTTGGCTCATTTTAGCCAACCGCAAATCCATTTAGAACTAAGGCCTTGTTTAAGTTAAGGTTGTTGCTGCTGTATGCATGTTTACTAAATATTTCAAACAAACCATATATTCAATTTCACAGCTTGCAGGTAGATGCATAAATGGACTATCAGTAGCGTGTGGCTGCTCACTCAGGCACCATTAGAGTAGAGTCCTGTATACATATACGGTCTTTGAAGCTGAAAGGTCTGTTTGAAGGGATAGCTGTATTAAATTACACCGGTAGAGACGTAACAAGTATACATGTATTTAGAAAGTGAGATGCTCCTGAGAGTGAAACTGACTACATGATAAAGCTGTAATTGGTAGATATACTCCGATATAAACACAGTGGAAATAGGTTATTTTGCTTAGTACCTTTCAGTGTAGGTTGAGTCTGAATTCAACAGGTGAACCATCATTCAGAGTTGAGCTGTGTCTTGGTCTCTTTATCAGGAGGGGCGATGTATGTTTCCGTAATTTCAGAAGATGGTTTTGGTGAACAGGCATACTGCAAATTGGTTTTCCAACGGTTTCTTCTCTTGACCTTACTTCCATTCAATATTGTACAACTATAGTACAATGGCTGTAATAATCTGTTCAGCTATGAATCGATCTGATAAGTTCAACATAAGAGTATTGACAACAAGTTGTTGCATTTACTTCTGGGCATCAAGTACATGCTTCTGCTGCATATAAAGTGAGCATAAAAAACATGCCTGTAAATAAGTAGGCGCCATTAGCTTAGAGTTCCCAACTTCCCATATAGTACCACACATATACAGCCTCAAAACTCAAAAGGGTTCTTTGGGATACTTCATGGTAGATTACAGATTGGAGAAATACGGTATGTTTCCCAGTTCAGTTTCATCGTTTAGTCCAAGAGCTAGGGTAGTGACACTCCATAACATACTCTTAAGTAGAAATGTCCTGAACGAGGTAGCAACATAGAAAGATGATAGTATTCAACTATTCAATAGTTGATGCTATTAGCTTGCACCCTAGCTGCGCTGGGCGTATGGACGAAGCAAGGAGATTGTTCAGCAAAGTACCAAAGAAAAATACTGTGACATGGAACACTATGGTGACTGGCTTTCTACAGATTGAACTATATGTTGAGGCAGTTGAACTGTTTGAACAAATGAAGGCCGAAAATTTCAAACCTGACCATGTAACGATTTCTGGTGTTTTGGCTGCCTGCGCGCATCTGGGTCTGTTGAAAGTGGAAGGGTGACGCACATTTATGCTTTGGAGAACAATCGTATAAGCCTTGAATTAGTTACATCATTAATAGACATGTATGCCAAATGTGGTAGCGTAAGTGACTGTATGGACGTGTTCTACAAGTCCAGACAAAAGATATTTTGTTGGAATGCAGTCATATCTGGACATCTGGTCTGGCCCTCAATGGTCGTGGTTCTGCAGCTCTGAAACTGTTTGATGCTATAAAATGCAACAAAATCCTGAGACCTGATGACATAACCTTGATTGCCTTTCTCAGTACAAGAAGGGTGCGTCATTTTTTCGTCAATGAAAGATTTTGGGATTTCTTCAAAACTAGAGCATCATGGTTGCATGATCGACCTCTTGGGTCGAGCCAACTTGCTGAGTCAAGCATTCCAGCTTGTCGGGTCCATGCCATTCAAGCCAGGGGAAAGCATATTGGGGGCTCTTCTGAGTGCCTGTGTAATTCATCAAGATCTCGAGTTTGGCAGGAATGTGGTAAGTGTGCTGAACGAGAGAGGCCAAGATATGACTGACGGAGAGTTCATGATGGTTTCTAACTTGTACGCGGCCTGTGGGGAATGGGAAGAAGCAGCGAGGTGGAGACGGAAGATGAACGATGAAGGGATTGTCAAAAGCGTAGGATGTAGTGTCATTAAACTCAATGGATCGGAACAACCCACATGTTTGTGGCTGGGGACTTTCAGACTTTGTATAAACTCGTACGATAAGTTACTAAATTGTGCAATGCAGTTAGGTTAGGGAAAATGGACCAAAATCGGAAAACAAAAAAAAAAATCAAAAATGATAAAAAGTTGGAATTATTTTGGAACAATTAGTCAAAGTTGGGATTATTCCCGTTGAATTTTTCTATCATTATTAGCGTTAAAGTCAAAAGATCGGGTTACTCTTGAAGTGTACGTAAGTAGTAACTTGTACAGTAACTGAGACGGGAGCAGCAACTTGAAGTGTTCACTTGTTTGTTACTCTAACTAATTCTGCTTACTAGTTACTAGTTATTACCATCAGGTGAGCTTAACTGCTTTAAGTGGTACTAACTTGTAAGAGCTGTACTTGTAACTGAGATGGGAACAACGAACAAGCAACTGTCACTGTCAGTGTTAACTTGTTTTGTTACTGAGGTAAAAAGGACTCCAGTCAATATGGTAAAGTCGTTGAAGATGGGAAACGTGCATTTAACTGAATTAATTACTCCCTATCTCTGGTTTTCTTGTCTCTCTCTCTCTCTCTCTCTCTCTTTCCCCTTTCTTGTCTCTCTCCGCCAAGCTTGTCTGGGTCTGAACCAACTTCTGATCGAACCATGTCCTCCTCTTGCTTAGAACCAAAGTTCCTATCTCTCCTTCAACCAAGGAAAAAAATAAAAATTTCTATTATTATTATTATGTCCAACAACAATGGCAGATCGGGTAGAAAGGAAGGATTCTGGTATTCAAATCAGACCGGGATTATTATCAAGTTATCAGGTGAGGAGATAATACTAGCTCTCTTGCTTCTACTACTACTTTATATTCATGCCAAGTGATTTTGGGTTGAGCAGTAGATCCGGTGTTAGAAAGTAGAAAGCACTAGTGGGAGAATTAATATTAGTTGTAACATTTGATTTGATGATTTGATGTGTAAAAGGTAGATTATTATGATTTTTACTGTTATTATCGTTGTACCATAAAATATTACGAGTGATTTGATATTTTTGATGGCATTTACCTTTAACAAGTCAGCCAAATTTGTGTGATAAAAATCCATGTTTGTAGTATATGTAGTTAGGGAGTATATTTGAGAAACTAATACTAGAGTTTCCAACTTTATCATTACTAGTCTACTACTACTACTCCATTTTCCACTCCAAAAGAAAAATAAAATGATTTGATTGATTGTGTGTGTGTGTGTGTGTCAGAGGGCACGTCAACAACATCTTTAACCCCAATGCCTTAAAGCCTCCCGCCATAAGGCGAGTTAGGGGCGGTCGGATGTACGCCAGCCTTACTCCTATTGAAACATAGAGAGGCTGCGCACGGGTGACCCAAAATGAAAATTACTTCGAGAATCGCACCGACTGATGACTGCTACTTCACAAAATAAGAAGCAAAACATTTTTATGAGCCATTTTGCTTTATTCCATTATATACCAAAAACCAAAGAATAATTAGTCAGAGGGCACATCATCTACATTAAATCCAGTGTCTTCTTATTCTTCTTCTTTGGCTCAAGGTCTTCTTTTAGTCTTTTCTAATAAGGTCTTCAACGTTAGGGGTACGGTGAAGCTAATAATGTAGAAATGTAGGTGGTAGAGTAAAAATGATTTAATTTAGCTTAGCTGAGTGCTCGTTTGGCAAGTGGAGTGTGATTTATAGGGATTAGAGGATGAGGTTAGAGGGTGGTATTAGAGGTGAGAGTGAGAATTTAGTGAGATAGTTTCATCCCCTTGTTTGCTATGCCATGAGGTTTCCTTTGGCAAATGCATAACTAAATATATATCCCTAACTAAAAAGGTAAGGTGAGACGGAGCAAAATATATAAAACGAAATCCCGAGATCTAATAAACTATGTGAATAATAATCATCATAATGTTTATTCCACCTACTATTCCTCTCTACTAAACATGAGGATTTAGGGTAATGATAATATTGAAACCGAGGCGTCCAGTCCCAACAATGGTTATGGTTGGTTGATGCTTGTACGATAGGTGCGAGAAGATGTAACAACTGTGGTATTGTAAGCAATAATGTAAAAAAATAAACATGAATTTAATAAGGTTCGCTTGAAACCTTCTAACTACGTCCTCCCAAGAAAGGGTAAACCAAATCACTGTGAGGAGAAATAGTGTCAAATATAAAGGTGTGAGTTCAACTTGAAAAGAACTCACCAAATACTAACGAGAAATAGAGAGACAAATGTTCTTGCGATCAACTAAGAACCAATCGTACCCTAAGATACCAACATATTGCAATTTCGTTGCACCATAACACCAAATTGTATTTTATCAAAAAAAAAAAAAAAAATAACACCAAATTGTAGAACACTACCTACGTCGCAAACTCAGTCAATGAAGTTCCACGCGTCACAACCAATGATCTAACAAATGTGCACAAGTTACCAAATACCAATGTTTCTCCTTACAACCGACCTAATTGTACCGCAATACCAAAAGTCCAATTAAAGACTAAAATGGCCAATACACGTACCAATTGTCTCTCTTGAGTAACAAACGTGTGCAAACACGAAACTCCATATACCAAGCCAAACACTCAAGACTGAATCAAACATTCTTAAGAGCTGAATTACCCCACCAAGTAAGAGGTACCAATGTCAGACCCAAGTCCAACCGAATTACTCCAAGGAACACAAAACAAACACAAATTCAAATGACTCCCAAAGAAATCCAAATCGTCCCTAACGAGACACAAATCCAACATATTTGGTTACAGTCCCAAATTTTCCCTGAGGAATCCCAAATTGCCCCTTTCGAGGCACGAAAACCATCGACCCTAAAAGAGTCCAAATTGCCTATTTCAATGCACCAAGAGCTTCACCTAGAGCCCAACTCCAATGGCTTCTCCTAGCGCCCAAATTAGTAGTTTGAAAAAACCCATATCAAAGCTTCACGAAACACAAAACCAATTGCCCTAGCCAAAACCCAAATCGCGCCAACTGCCTCATTGAGGCATAGATTAAAAAGTTAGCGTCAGTAGTTCTTCAGGTTGTCCTTGAAGCTTGACCGGCGCAAAAACTAACTCCACCTTGCCGACAACACTCTCATTCTCAGCCTTAGAACTCCCTAACCAATAGATATCCCGCTCTAAGAACTAGTCCCAAGCCAGACATCCCAAAAATCCCACAGCAGTTTCCGAATATGTCTATGTTTAAAACGTTTGACTAGCAATGATACATATAATTGAGCACATTAGTATGTATTGGACAAGCAATATTATTTACTTTTTTAAAATCGATTTTAAGATCATGTTTGGTTAACTTTATGTACAATTTTGTAAATTTTTGTTTCACAGTTTTCGTATTACACCCTTTTTGTTAACGTATTACACCCTTTTCATAATTGCACCCTTTTTATAAGTTTAAAATATAGTTGGAGCAATAAACTTTCAAGCCACATAACTAACACCCTCAAACCGATTAATCTATTTAACTACCTTCTATCACCGACTTTCTAAAACACTCTGGTGAAAGTTCTTGGAATAAATCATTTGCTTACTGTCTTCATCATCATCAAATAATATCTGTATTACGACTACTATTTCTTGGTTATAATTTATTGTTTTGCAACTCCTGAAATTAACCTCTCTCACCCCGGCCTCTCCAATCAAATTCATCGTCACAACTCTCAACCTCTGTTTCACATTAGTTGTGCAGAGCAATCCTCTGACAATGTACGTTCTTGTTCTTTAAGTTTTCATTTTATTATCTGATGGGTCTCGTAAATTTTGAATTTGAATTTGAGTTTGTATGATCATGGGTGTTAATTTCAAATGGCCCTGGTTCTCTTAAATCTTGCATTAGAATCTGAGTTTGTATGATCTTGGGTGTTAATTGTAAATGGCCCTGGTTCCTTTCTTGGCCAAGTTTTCTTGCTATACTATGAATGGGTAATTCCCCCTGCCCCTTTTTTACCTCAAGAAAAGTACAAAATAAGTACTCTGAACTTTGCACATATGTGTCTTTGCTTATAATAACTCTCAAGTTACTGTTACTTTAATTTCCTGTTCTATTCATGTTTTTGTGATCTTGGGTTGTGCTCAATGGTGTGCATGTAGATTCCATGGTTGACAGAGAGACAGAGAGAAAGAGTGAGTGAGAAAAACGGAAGATAAAATTTGTTGCCTTCAAATTCAATTGGAATTGGATATTTTTGCAAACAAAGCACTCTAGGTAGCTTTGATTAGGTTTGATTATTATCTACTGAAACAAGCTTTGATTACAGTATATGACGATTTTCGTGATGATGAAAGGTTCTAACACTGTAACACACGACGTCCAGTTCACATAAGAGTAACATTAGTTCATTCCAATAAACAAGAAAGGTAGAAGGAAAAGAAGAGTGAGAAAGAAGGCTTACAGAAAGAGAGAGAAGAAGAGGTGGGGTTTTTGAAGGAATCATTGCTAATTCTGGAGAAATTGGAGACTTGGGTTGTGCTTGTAGATGCCATGGTTGAGAGAGAGACAGAGAGCAAGAGTGAGTGAGAAGCTAAAAGTTTAACCTTTGTGTCTTGGGATTGATTAAATTAGTTTCCCTCAAATTCTTTTGGAATTGGATATTTTGAGAACAAAGCACTCTGGTAGCTTTGATTAGGTATGATTAACTACTGAATTTCTACACTAATCAAACAAGGTTCGATAATGATCGATGTTATCGTGTACTTTTTATGCATGGTCATTGTTGATAGGCATGTTATGAAACTGATTTTGTCTTTTATGTAATTAGGTGGAAAGAACTTGGACTTGAGAAAGAATCGATTGAGATTTCTTTACGTGACATTGAGGAGCTACCGAGTGATCATCGTCTCGAGTTTAACTTGCAAGATACTACTCAGTCACTTAGGCAGCAATTTGATCGTGTTGCTACAGAAATTGTAAGGTTGTGCTGTGAGGGTGGGACTGTCATAGGTGGACTTCCAACAACATATTATCCTGCTATCCATCTTATATATACGTTAACTGTTAAAGCTATTCTCTATGAGGAAGATATAAGCATGACCTTTCTAGTAGCTAAGTTGGATACATATGCTTTTGCACATGGGAAGGTTGATGCCAATGGTGAAATGGTATGGGAGGCCCTCAGGAACCACACCCACATTTTGAGAGGTGATTGTAAACATGTTCATGTTACTATGCAAAATGTTAACTATGCTACGACACCTGAAGAGTTAGGCTTGCAGGTTATATATGATGCTCTCTATAATCTACACTATCAGCGTAGAGTACATAAATCCTTAGACACGCTGATAGTTCATTTCTTTGAAGGTGCTAGATTTAAATGTGTTGCCCTATTGCTTGGTGGATCCTTCGATTCCGGATTAAAAGTTCATTTTCCATACGGGGTACTTATTAGAAACTGGCAGAACAGCGGATCTTATTATATATTGACAATGTTTGGGAAAAAGCCGAAAATTCCTAAATGTCTGAAGGATCTCAAGGTGAAATCAGTGGATGAAGTGAAATCAGGTATTCTGAATATGCTACTTAGGGAGAATCCAGAGAGAGAGAGACGTTTGGAAAGAAGATGGGTTTTGTGGGTTCAAAACTTTAAAGGACCTAAGCTAGAATCAGTCCAAGGGATTCCCAAGGTAACTGAGCCTAAGCCATTCAGAACCAAGCCACCAATGACCCAGGAGCAGCTACGTATTTCAAGGGAAGAGTTTTGGGACAGAGTGGTTAGTGCAGCAGCTGGGAATCAACATCAACTTGGTGAGCATTATTCTAAAGGGGTTATAAAATTGCTATTGTTTTTATCTTTCAAAGTTTTCTGATGTATGCTGGGCTTCATTCTTTCAGAGAGTATGTGAGATTGAAATGAGTGTCTGTGGGCCGTCAACTCTTGTGTGTTATAGGATCCATTGTTAGTTTTTGTCTCTATTTGATCGGGGATCTCTGTTCTAGGATGCTATCTGATACTGAATCTATGTGATAATTTTGAAGAAAGACCATTATCTTCAATTCCGATGTGATGCCAGTGAAATCAGACTTGACAAAATCCGTGGATGATTTTGGTACATGTATTCCAATTTATATTTAACACATACTTTTTAAGTTAGCTTTCATCAATTTGTTCAGTGAGTTGATCACTTTGGAAACATGGACAAAACAATCAATGGGACAAACGAAAACTGTTATTTACCTGTAATCTGAATCTGCAACCCATCCTTGATTAAACTCTCCTGGGTACGGGTCTTTGCCGAAGGCTACCTTACCTCATACCTGTACGAGCCTGTAAGGTGTAGAAAGAAAGGAATATTTTTTAAAATACTTAAAGCAAAATGGCTCATAAAACTGTCCGTGCTTCTTATTTTGTGAAGTAGCAGTCAGTCGGTGCGGTTCTTGAAGCAATTTTCATTTTGGGTCATCCGTGCGCAGCCTCTCTATGTTTCAATAGGGATAAGGCTTGCGTGCATCCGACCCCCCCTTACCCCGCCTTGTGGTGGGAGCCTTTAAGGTACTGGGGTTAAAGATGTTGTTGTACTTAAGGTGGTGAGTTTGTGGATATACCGCTACTTCAATGTTAAGCCAACAGGGTCTTGGCTTAGTATTGGGTAAAGTGCAGAACGAAGTGTTGAAGGGTTGATTCTCTGTTTTCTAAATGTTTAAGATGTGAACAAACTTTCCTGGATAGTTAATTTCGACTGAAGTATACTTTCTTTCTAGACCCAAATACATGGCCAGCCTGGCAAGATTTGCCTGTTGTTGGCTATGACTGATGTCACAGCCTACATTCATAATTAAATTTGTTTTAACAATGGCTATGCATCACACCAGTATCAGTTGTATTTAAATTTTTGTCACACTTTGTGTACACATACTTTTTTTGTTTTTGTTTTTGAAGGGATTCTGTACACATACTTGGTACTACATACCTAGATGATAAATTGTGGACATTTTCTTTCAATAATTTAATCAGATTGTTTCTTAGTGATGCATTCAGTTTTTGCTGCTAACTGTCATTTTGGTACAACTTGCAGGAAATTCATCAGCGACGTCATCATGCTTGTTTTTTCCTCAATGGCTACTCTAGAAAGAAGTACTGAAAGTGCTTGGGTTCGAGATTTTGCAGTCATCATACAGGTTAGGGGCTGTGAGTATAGATCTCTGGACATGTTTTGTTATGTACCTAGAAGATTCGGCTCAACAGTACACCTACCTTGAAGTGTTTATGAGCTGCAAATATGTCGGGTTCTCTCGTGTTCAACACGCTGAAAACCCATGGCCATGACCCGACACATTTTAGAATTCGTGTTGATTGTGTTAATGCATTTAACTGTCAGTCGATCTCAACACTAACCCACTCTTTTTGTGTGTCCTGTATAGCTACTTTATGCCAATTATGATAACAGGTTTATGGAGAAATTGTATTAAAAGTAATTGGACTTTCTGCTGGATAGCTTGGCACCAACTTTAACCCATTTAAGTAACTATATTAGTCATGTCTGGATCTTTTGTCTCGGATACAACAACACTGATGGTTTGTTAGATAGAGAATGGTCTTGCATATAGTTAGAATTCACTGAGTGGGTGATGCTTCCTTTGTCTCTGTACTGCCATATGATGATGATGTGAAATGTGGTTGATTATTAGCACAATATGATGATGTGTGATTTAGAAAGATGCACAATATTGACCTGTCGTAATTATGAGTGCTCTTTCATGCTTTTTAACTTTTTAGATAAAACATCTCATACAGCAGGACTCACCTCTTAGATTTTGTGACACACATTTCTGCAATATTCTTTATGATTTATATTAAGCCTTTCTCTACCCTGATCTGGATGCTTCAACCAGCTCTTGACTTATTATATATTCTGTACACTATTAGATATAGGAATATGAGATTAGGGAAGAGTCATCACTGAGGCTCAATGATATGTATCATACATATATAGTGTATTACAAGGATACAACAGTAATTACGTATTAAATTAACTACATATAATTTATATACTATTACACCC
>JBBYHQ010000017.1:180165-198457 GCA_038382645.1 Spergularia azorica
GTATAGCTCTGGATCTGGCTCTGTAGAGCACTTGGAGTTTGAGGTTTTCTAAGCGGAGTAATCTTCCCATCTGATCTCTGTACTAAGACAGCACATGATTTTTAATGTGCTTAATCCTGTGTCCTCTGCCATCAGATCCGCCGAAGTTTTAAAGCAATGGGATGCTGAAAGCAGCATCTTATGCGTCAGGAAAAGAACAACATGAAGAAGAACATGGTTAATGTTGTTCTGGTTTTGGAATCTGGTGAATATATTGAAGAGCTTAGGTGTGCTGGTGGAAGCCTTGCTGCCTTTTATTTTGTATCTAAGTATAGGCTCATAGTGTACATTTTTATGTCAGAGTATATGGTATTCTTCCATCTGATAGTGAAATATTAAGGTGGTTCCGAGTTAAATGACTATTGCTTCTATCTTCAATAAAATTTTGGGCAATTACTTTATGCCCTTCAATTCCCTTAGTGTTGCAGAGTATGTTGAATTGCTTTAATCTTTTCTTAATTTGTGTGTGGTCATTCTTGGCTGGAACTTTAACTCAACGGGATTAGCTTCGTATCCAAGTATCCAGGTTTGTTTCTTTCTTTGTTTCTTTTTTTCTTTTCTTTTTTGACCTCATTCAGGTATTCATTGTCTTTTTCCTCTCATATATGCTGCATCTCTGTTCAGCAAAGATATGAGATATATATCTCCTTTGAATCTTAGTATTCGAATTATATGTGTTTTGGTTTATTCTGATGAATTCACCCAATGTTCCACAGACAGAGCCTGAGGAGCTACGAAAGTTGAAGATACACAACAAAGGGTAATACTTTCACTTTTTTTTTATCCGTTCTTTGTTCAGGGTCTCTATTCTGGTTTGGAGTTTTAAGTGGAAGTGTTCCTCATGTGAATACTCAATAACCTTTCACGAACTTATAACTGTGTCCACTTTGCTGTAAAAGCTTGTGAGATACTCTATTACTACCTTCATTGTTCAACAGTGAGCTCCAAATTTTGGCTCCATGTGTGGTGAAATCGGTGACTTTTGGATCTCTTTCTTAATCTTGTTTTCTTTTCTGGAATCTGGGAAACATGTTAGCAAAGTGGGAATGAGCGAGTGGTTGTGAATATTTGGGAGTGGGACTAGAATTAGTATTCGCAACTACCTTTTTTGGTAAGAGTATATATTAGAAATTGGTGAACACATACGTCAACAAGAATCATTGAGGAATCCTGGGGGCTGAGTCGTCTGAGTGTAAGCAACATAGGATAAGACCTAGTGATGTAAGCTTCTTTGGACAAATGACTGTCTGCTGATCTACTGTGTCAAACATAGGGTGCCTCAGGATGGAGGGGTTAGACTGGATTGTCAAATGAGTCGAACTTCTTCTCATGCCCAGTACTAATCAAACCGGCTAACATCAAACTTTTTTGGCCTGTGTAGACAATAGTTTGAAGAGGAACTTGGCCAAACAATAAAAAATCTGTTGAAATCAATACCTAGTCTTTGTATCAAGATTCAAGATTTGGAGAACTAGCCCGTCCATTCAACCGGCAACTCCCATTATCTAATCCCACTTAGCGAACAAGTACTGTTGTTCTACTTCAATTTCGATTTTCTTTTATTGGATCTTGGTCTCCTATAAAGATTTTATTTTTTTCCCTATTTTGTGTTCTAGGTGTTCTTAGTCATCTACATGTGTAATTTTGCTTCACTTGTTTGTTTGCAATGGTACCGACTGCTGCACAATGCTTTGCACTTTCTCTTTTTAATTCTCTCTTGGAATAGATGGTGTGCTTTTATGATAGGTAACTTCTGATCTTGTACTACTTCCCTAGTCTAGCAGGTAAACTTTGGCCTAATTATGTGAGTTCTTGAAATATTTGCATCATAACCTTTTGGTCTCTCATTTTGAAAGAGACTTCAGTATTCTTGTTATGATCATAGATGACTTGTGTAAATTGCACACTTTCCGATTGTTACTGAAATCTGACTGCCGTGCTATTTGTTCTGGGATGATATGCAACAAATAAAAGGTGTTAGTCAAGGTTTTAAATTGTGGTTTATTAAACAATGTGCATATGATGATGCGCAGCCTCTCTTGTTTTGAATATAAGGATAAGGTTGCCACCCCCCTCCCCCTCCCCCAACTCGCTATTGCTGAAGGCTTTGAGGCACTAAGGTAATGTTGTGTTGCTGTATTCAAGGTTTTTACAAATAGAGATGATTATGTGAACTAGATCTCTGATGGGTAGTAACCCTTGATCCCTTTCTGTGTAACTGTGTGTATATGTTTGTGCTTGCGCAATAAATGGCTCTGGAAGTTGTCATTGCTAAAGTAATACGAGTCGAAAGACCTATATTTGGTATTCGTTCATCTCTTGAAATGACGACCTAGTTTTTTTTACTTTGTTGTAGCATTTAGGCCTTGTTCAATGGATCTTGGCACATAATGGCCTTCAACATAGGCTTTTGTTGTTGTTGTTGTTGTTGTGCAACTGAGCCTTCTATAGTTGATACTTCTAACTTGGAATTATCCATTAGGTTCATCGCTTTCTGGCAAACAAGAGTATGGTTCTGGCTTGGTTGACAGTAGGGGAAAGCCCGAAAGGTGTGCAGGTTTCGCAACTGCTAGTCTCCTCGGCTATTACATTATCAACTCTAATATACTGAAGATCAGTGGGTAAATTTAGCACTTCTTAGATCGAAAATGATATTGGTCATTCTTTATGGTTCGATTTTGTTCTTCCTTTGCTTCCTTCTTTTTCCCGCCAATCCAAACCAAACAATAGAAACAAGGTAAACCATTCTAACTTGAACCAAGGCTAGTCCTAATTTGTGTTTGTTAATTCGGTTTGAGTTTAAAGAGGCAATAGATTTCAGTAGTCCTAATTTGTGTTGCTAATTCGGTTTGAGTTTAAAGGGGAAATAATCTTCGAAAACCACCATCAGCTATGGTGTCATCGATTTATATATAAACTATGTCTGTGGCAGTAATTTGCTCTCCGGTGAACCCAGCGTCCGTCTACCATATAGTTGAGTCGAAATGGTTTCGGTTAACCTTACGAGTTTCGGACCGATTTCTTGCATTGGAAAAGGCTTATGACCTCCTGTATGTATGTATACTGTATAGTACAGATGACAGCATTGATTGCGACTTATTTTAAATTCAAATTGAGGTCGCCTTCTGTATGGACAAGTCGACATTACCCGCCAAAAATGTTAACTGAACCCAAAATCGGCGGGACCGAAAATACATTAAATACATCAAGGCGCAAAAAAACAAATACTTGAATCTCATTCTCAACTCTTTACATTACACATATCCACATGGGAAGTAGAATCTCAGGGAATCACGGAATATGATTGAGTTATCAACTCACCCGAATCTCACCGTAATTGTGAATTTGTAACTGTGGGGGATGAATCAACTGTGGCAATTGGTTAGGTTGGATCTGTTTCGGATAAGAGTATGTGCGGTGCGGTGAGGTTGTTAAGGATACGGCTAACCTCGATTGGTTTAATACCGGGTCTGATTGGCTTGGTTTAATACCGGGTCTTATTGGCTTGGTTTCTTCCCGGTTCTATTTAAGTTTAGTTATTATCGGGTTGCGACTTAATTCGAGCCGCTCTTACCCGGCAAATTATACCTGGACCACGGTCCAAACTTAAAACCGTGGTCCAAGGGCCTTTTCGTAATTCTTTTTTTTCAAAATCGATATTCTCCCTTCCTTCCCTCCCTCATTCAGTTACTCTCCCGGCAACCCTCTAACAATTCCTGCTTCTAATCTCACTTCCAGAAGGGTTTAGTTGTTGTTTGTAGGGTGTTTATGAGGGGGTTGTGTTTACGGCTGGAGTAAGGGTGATCTAGGGCTTAGGCGGAGCCTGGGTGGTGGGGGCGGCGTCACAGTGGTGGAGCGCACACTCGAGTCTATAGGATGCGGAATAAGATGTTATAGTGTGATTGGGGTAGGACCCAATTAACGAAACCAGAGTTACGATCGACGAAATATGAAATGGTTGAAACTCGGCTTTGAGAATATGTTGTGTTTTTAAACTTGGTTTTCTTTCCCTATGGTAGCGTTTGAAAATAATGATTTGAAATTTTTAATCATTTCAATTCCATCATTTGAGAATGTGAAATTCAAATATAAATCAAATGTTTGGGGAAGGTAGGATTGCAAAATGTGAGGTGTCATTTGTTTTTAGCCTAAATTGGATTTGATACAAATTCCAAGGGATTCGACACAAATCCAAATTCACAAATTCTTTAGTTCCCAAACATGGAATTTGTGTCAAATTTGGATTTGAAAATCAAATCATTGTTTCCAAACACACTCTTAGCGTTATTTGATAAGTTACGCTACTCCATGAAGTCGCGTATCTTGTTTCTTTATACTTTTATGTTCTTACCTTCGATGATGTTTCAGGTTTCTGGTTTGTTCATACCATATTTTGGGGATGACATTTGTACACATATTAATACATTTGAGATAATTCTGAATATTTTTTTGTCCTTTATTTGATTTTGGATTGGTCTTGTAAAATTGACTTAAGTTTCATGTTGTTGACCCATTTATCAATTTACCTATTTAAGGGTCCGTTCGGTATCACTGCCGTTTTCAGTTTTTGGTTTTTTTTTGTGCAAAAAATTTAGTAAAATAAGTTACAAAATTAACTTTAAATTGTTTGGTTATATAATAGTCATATAGAAAATGGAAACGGAAAACTGAAAACTGAAAACCATTTTTTCTAGTTTTAAAATCGAGACTTTGGTTTTCAAAAAAACAGAAAACTGAAAATAGAAAACGATACCAAACAGGCCCTAAGTTTTCCGCAATTGACTCGACGGTCAATTGTTGCATAACAATTCTAATTTTTTGTATTATTAAATTTGAGATAAAGAAAAACGTAGGCTGGGTTGTTACAACTTTTGTAGTTGGGAAGGTGTTTTTTTTTTTTTTTTTGGTGGTGATGTTGGGAAGGTGTTAAGATAGATCATATCGGACATATTCGTTCGTTAACGTCTGAATTGAATGTTTACACATGCAAAATCAATTCTTAACAGATTAAAAACACCGTGGGAATGTAGTTTGGAGGCAAGGAATCGAAATATTAATTCGTCCCACTCTGTGTACCAAACCAATCATAATTTAGAAAAACATAAATTTAACCCATATAAATTAACCTTTAGTTTTTTTTTTTTTTTGGTAAAATTCTAAACTCTAATTGGTTTGGTTCACGTAGTGAAATAAATTATGAGACAAGGATTCTTTCCGGTAACAATCCATACACAACATTTTTTTTTTAATGTGCATACACAAAACAGTTGCGTAAGAGAGTTACTAAAAATTTCAAAAGGAAAAAGAGAAGGGCTGGTTAAGTTGAGGCCCTGACAAATACTGAGTCAAATGTATGTTGAACATGCAGCCCACAACTCAAACTACCAACCACTCACTCTCCACCCACTACTCCAACTCCAACTGTTTTAGTATAGTCGCCTAGGTGTCGTACATCAACATCACCTCCTCCCTCACTCCTTTATTTTCTCAACCTTCACGCGCCTACTTCAGCGCGTCGCAGTCGAAATGTGGCAGGGGCCCACCACTAATAGTAGTACGTATTCCGTAGCTTTACTTGAGACTTGAGATCGAGTGTGACGGTGCAATGTGAGACGTGTGTTTGTGGAAGTTGTTGTTCGATTCACATCTTCATGAAGGTTGGCGGGAGATCACTAAAATGATCTTAATTGCATCATAACATCATTGTATCATGTAATGTGCCCACTTTATGTGTCTACCTTTGATTTCTTCCTATCCTTCCTGATTTTCTTTAACTTTACTTTGTTTTCGTATGCATGCATATCCTTTCAATTCGGATGGTCTTTTTAGTTCATTTTTTCTTTGACCATTTCTGGACAAACTCGTACTAGTTGATTGCTATTAGGATTTTGTATAATGGAAAACAACTTTATCGCGTGTACAATCTATTTGAGAGTGTAATTAAGGTTCATCGGTGACTGATTCATTGCGGAAATATGATAAGGGTTTTTCTATACAGTGTCCATGGACAGTCTCTAACAGTTTTTAATGCTTCTGTTATTAAAAAGTAATAATAATAGATTTTGATACTTTTTTCAATTTTTTCTTACAAATTTAACATTTTTTAGATGTGATTGTTGTGCATTAATAATAAAAATACCATCACCGGATAAGTGTTTAGGCAAGTGTTGGCTTAAATAGTTTCTCTCTTTTAATCACAACCCAAACGAGTGTAGTAATTGTGTTATAGGGTGTCTGTAAATTCCGGTGGCATAAGGGGGTTGTGCGAAATTTCGCTAGAGAATTTTTCGTTGGAATGGGACTGTGCGTGGTTCTGGACATCTTAGTAGTAAAGGCAAATTATACCATGCTCACGGGAGCTCAAGGAGCATGGTGGTCCTTCTCACAATAGAGGAGTCGGGACCATATTTAAAATAATTTAAAATATATACTCCCTCCGTCCCCCTTTAAACACCCCATACCCAAAATACCCCCGTGTTGAAGAAGGTGTACACGCTAATCGGTTTATCAAAGTTCCAAAAAAATTGTATAGTGAGTTAGATAAGAATCTTAGCAAAAATTTCATGCAATTTTTGTGGAACTTTGATTAACCGATTAGCGTGTACAAGCTTCTCAATAAGGGTGCGTTTTGGGTATGGGGTGTTTAAAGGGGGACGGATGGTGTATTTAAATGTGGTCCATACCGCTCTATTGTGAGAAAGACTACCATGATCCTTGCGCTACCAGGAGAATGGTATAAGCTTGAGTAGTAAAGGCTAAGGTGGTTGTGGTGGCTCTAGTCTTGTGGACTTGTAGTTGAAAAGGAAAGGTGGACATTGAAATACTCTAGTTAATTTAACATGGGAATAACATCAAATTAGATAGTAATATATAGGTCACAGAGAACAGATTGGAGAAGAAGAGGGGTTGCGTGGGAGGTAAAGACGTCGAAATAGATCGAGGGAGGAGGAGGGCAGTCAAAGTAAGAAGTTGATAAGTGACTCGTGCGGGAGTAGGCATCGACGTGGATAGGAATTGGAAACTTTTATGAATTTTTGATTCCCGTGCAACCAAGCAACTTCAAATTTTCTAATTCATGGGATACGAATTTACTTGCCAACAAAACGAGCGAACAACCACAAACGTGTGAATGATTGAGAGCATGAGGATGTGAAAGTTTAAGGTGGTTGAGAGAAAGGAAGTGGAGAAATTATGGGGGTAAAGTTTAATTTCAAGTGATAGGATTAACACTTACTCCCCTTATTTTATTTTATTTTGGGTACAAGGGCGAAAGTACAAGAAATTAGCTAATATCTATGACATCCCCAATCCTCTATGAGAGGCAAAACGATAAGATCTTCATCAAAAAAATATGGATGCGCCAGTGATATCGGAGATTCGCACTTCAACATAATCCAAGTCTTCAATAGTCTTCAAATAGGTCTTAGGAAAAATCACTCTCGCTTCCCTTGCCATGTAATCTGCTACCTTGTTGTGCTTCCTGTTGGCAGCCTCTACATTCGCATGGAGTTACATGCCGAGTTCTTTGTATTTCGAAAAGGTAAGGAATTTGGAATTGGAATGTTCCTATGAGCTAAAACAGCCTTGGTAGGCAGATTGTTCGCTTTCACAAGCCACATGAAATAATTAAATCTTGGAGGGCAATTTAAATCCTAAATATTCCCCCAAAGATTGTCAAAATAACACTGGTTTAAACAATAGAGATCATTTGTCCCAAAATAGTGTCCCATTTTATAACTTATTTAACAAGTACCAATTCTCCAATAGCTACCAAACCATGGTAGCCATTGTAAGAATATCAAATAAGGAAAAATTTCTAACTCCTACCTTTTATATACCAAAACTTCCAAAATCCTACCTTATTTTTAAAAAGTTTTCAATTCCTACCTTATAAAACATTTTCTTATCAAACTCCTACCAAAACTTCTACTCCGGCGGGTTTGACTCTATTTTTCGGCATTGACCCTCCAAATTGGCTCGATTTCCTTCGATTTGTTTTGTTTTCCCTCCAATTTCTCCCTCCAATTTCACCTACTCTCTCCTATTTCCTACACTATATCACATTGCACTCCAATTTCATCTTCTCTCTCCTATTTCTCACATCTTGCACTCTTTTTTTTCTCTTCTCTCATTTGCTAAATTCTTTATAAGAATGAAACTGGGGGGGGGCTTACTTTAAGCGTGGAAAGGAGCTTAAGTCATTACAAAGTGGGGGATCTACTTCTTATATGGATGTTGAGGGCAGTAGAGAAGACACAAGAGAGGCAGCACAGAAGGAAATTGAGGTGGAGTCACATAGTCTGCTGGTGTGCTTAGGTCAAGAACAGAGAAAAGTGGAGTGGCTTTCTGCACGGCTACTAGAGTTAGGGGAAGACGTCGACAAACTACTTAAAGGCACTGGTGATGCTATAGTTGCTTTTAATATGAGAAATAGGAGATAGAAGATGAAATTGGAGTACAATGTGATATAGTGTGGGAAATAGGAGAGAGAAGGTGAAATTGGAGGGAAAACGAAAAAATCGATGGAAATCGCGCCAATTTGGAGGGTCAATGCCGGAAAATAGAGTCAAACCCGCCGGAGTAGAAGTTTTGGTAGGAGTTTGATAAAAAAAAAATGTTTTATAAGGTAGGAGTTAGAAACTTTTTAAAATTAAGGTAGGATTTTGGAAGTGTTGGTATGTAAAAGGTAGGAGTTAGAAATTTTTCCTGCGAAAAATAAACTCAAAGCAATCAACAGCTAAGGCATGCGTGTATGTTGGAAAGTTGGGGTTGAAGTATTTTTCTACTAATTTTGTGGTGAATTAATAGCTCTTTAGGGTAATCTAAGTTTGACTTAATTAGCTTCCATACACTTTTTTTTTTTTACTTCTATTTCCCGTCCATCATCATAAATTTATAATAACTAAATGTACGTTACACTATCTTCAAAGTCATAAATCGATCCCAGGTCTTAATTTAAATCTAGACCATGGTAATATATACGTGTAAATTTTTCGGATGTTTGTTTTGGATTTTGAAGAGTACTGTTCAAAGTCAATCAAAAAGTAATTAACTGAAAGTTGTTGAAGCCCCGTAATACTCTCAAAACACGTGAAAGAGTTTGATAGCTTAATATACTGAACATCTCAGATTTTTGATAAAAATGATTTTGTTGTTCTTGACTTCTTGCAACTAAAATAAAATTTTACGGAAAATTCACGTGGTACCCTCGAATTTTGACAGATTGCATATGGTACCCAACTTGACAACTTTGTGCACATGGTACCCCTGAACTTAGTACTTTGTGCACATGGTACCCAAATATTAACTTCCGTTAGATTTTCCGTTAAGTGATGATGTCATAGTTAGTTGTTAGGTAAATTATTTAATTAAAGTTACCAATTAAATTATATAATTTGATTTTCAATAAATTAAAAAATAAATTTTTTAGACTTTTAAAAACAAATTTAAAAATTATTTCATGAACAAAAAATACAAAAAAACTTGTTTTTTTTTTTCATAAAAATATTTTTTTTTAAAGTATTCATAATTTTTGCACATGGTACCCTTCAAGTTACCACTTTGTGCACACGGTACCCTTGAGATCACAATATTTCGCACATGGTACCCCTAGAAAAAATAGTTTTTTTTTTTTTTTTTTAAAATAACTTTTTAAATATTAAAAAAACAATTTTTCTAGAAATTTGTTGGATTTTTTTTATTAAAATATTTATTCTATATTTTATTTAACTAAATTGCCTAACAACTAACCATGACATCATCACTTAACGGAAAATCTAACGGAAGTTAATATTTGGGTACCATGTGCACAATGTAGTAAGTTCAGGGGTACCATGTGCACAAAGTTGTTAAGTTGGGTACCATGTGCAATCTGTCAAAGTTCGGGGGTACCACGTGAATTTTCCGAAAATTTTAAGATGATTGATAGTACATGGTACTTTGGTCAATCTTAAGTCTCATTTTATAAGTAATTAATAATGCATGGAGACAAACATCTTAAGACTCCTTTTTCCCTAACTAAGCAAAATTGAATTTGGAGACATTGAATTCAATTTGAACCCTCTATCTCCACTCCAACTTTTGCAACTATGCTCTGTATCTAATCTAATACTATATATATATAATACTATATATTAAAACATGAAACCAAGTCTTTCCTAGAAGGACACTTGGCACTTATTAATTAGATAGAACATAAAAATAATATTAAATACAATTATTGGTTACATATGGTAAGAAATTATCATATGATATGTTATTAGCTAATTTATGGAAAATAATAATTATGCTAATTTAGTTTACAATATGGGATCGAAGAGATAATAATATGGTGATTAGCTAATTTATGGTAATAAATGTAATAATATGATATAACGGGTGACGGGATAGTAGAATGAAAATGAAATAATATGACAGGTGACGAGATAGTGAAATGAGAATGATATAGTATAACGAGTGACGTAAAAGTGAGAAGGTAATATACTATGATGAGGGAAGGGTAGAATTTGATTATAATACAACATGACGTGACAAAAGTTGAAGAAGAAAAAATGTACAGTACCGTTCATAATGAAATCAGGCCAAAAATAAACCTACATCTTTTATGAAAAAAGTGTAACAAAGTAAATAGACAGCCCGGGCGTGGCACGGGCATGCAAACTAGTAAGGTTTGATTTCAGTGTGATCTAAGGTTTTTTTTTCGAAGAGTTTCATATGTTTTTTACAATTTTCCTTTTCCAAATTTGGATTTCGTGGTAAAAGAGGAAAGAGGTTATATGTTTATAAACGGCGAAAGTGGCGATTTGCCCCCTACACTTTCACCAATCGTGCAATCGAACACCTTAACTTTTAATTGAGCAATTTACTACCTTAACATTTTAATTCGTGCAATTTGACACCTACCACTATTTTTCAACTAATTTGTGTAATATAAACATTTTCCTAAATTCATAAAATTTATATAAAAACATTTGAGTATATTATACAGTAGCTTATATCATAGTTTATACAAAAATACGATTTGTATTACACATCTACTTTTACCACATGTTGTCCTCAACTATTCCCTATGACCCTTAACTTATGAAAACAACGCCCAGATATTCACCCAAATATACACTCCAAGCTTCTTTCTCCTCTTGAAATCCATGATCGAGAGATAACAATTGAAGACAAACCGAAGCAAGGTTGATTGTCTACAGCAAGCTTTAGCAAGAATAAATGGAGCACCGTCAAATAGAAGACGAACTTCTCGGATCGATTGGGTTTCTCCATGATCAGGGAGTCAATTGGCTTGAAGTTATTATGGTAGATCAAATTCAAGCTACATATGCAGTTTATAACTTAATTAACTTGGGTTTTTATCAAAGAGCTGAAAAAATTAAGGAAAAGAGGAGCAAATTAAATTGGGGTTTAAGTTGGAGTTATTTATGATAAAGGTACAAATGACGACTTGGAGAACTACTTTACCAGACAAATGAATTTAGGGTTCCTCTTTTGTTATTTGTATTTCACAAGAGATATGTAATGTATTTTCACTGTCTAAGCCACCGTATAATATACTGAAATGGTTTTTTTTTTTTTTTTATATATATAATTTGTGAATTTAGGAAAATATTTATATTGCGCAAATTAGTTGAAAAATAGAGGGAGGTGTCAAATTGCACGAATTGAAAAGTTAAGGTGGTAAATTGCTCGATTAGAAGTTAGGGTGTTCGATTGCACGATTGGTGAAAGTGTAGGGGGCAAATCACCACTTTCGCCGTTTATAAACCAACGAGTTACTCTACCTATTGTCAATTGGTTTTACAATGAAACCAACTTGAGTTTATGAAGCATAATCTCTCTCCTCCTACGCGTGTGGCCCAGGCCCAATCGTGGTTTTTAACATGGTAACGGAGGCTCAGAGCCTATGGCTGAAGACCTGGCACTCAAGAAAACAAACTAGGCCCGATGCAGATGGACCAAGTTTACGCAATCGAAGAGAGTTAGGAGAGCCCCGGTTCGCGATGCTACTAAAAAGAACCAGAAGAGCCCCGGTGAGCCTATGAAGGTGCAGTCTGCGCAGATGGGCAAGATATGAGGGAGTCTAAAAGAGCTAGAACAGCCTCGGCTAGTATATATTAAAACCTGAAACCAAGTCTTTGCTAGGAGGACACTTGGCATTCATTAATTGGATAGAACATAAAAATAGCAATTAAATACAATTATTTGTTAAGATATGGTAATAAATTAGTAATTTATGGAAAATAATCATTATGGTAATCTATTAAAACAAAGTTTTTTTTTTTTTTTATGAAACGAGTATAAATAATATAAATACATAGCCCGGGCGTGGCACGGGCATGTAAACTAGTTTCTTCGTAAAAGTAGTACTTAGTCAACACTTTAACATAGTGTAATTTATTTTAGGCAATTTTAACGTAAATAACCCAACATTTGCGGCGTCTTCTAAGAATAACCCGACCTTTCAAGTTTAATAGAAATAATCCGAAGTTTTACCGGTAGCGAAATCTACGACATGATTGAATACCCAATCGATCAAAAAGACTACACGCCTTCTACCGCAACTCAATAGAAACCAAGATCCAAGCCTCCATATATAATAATATACGAGTAATCGATTAGAAGAGATCAATGCCAAACCCACGACTATTATGAAAGAAGAAAATGATGAGAAAGAAAGCTAGAGAGAGAAGGCGATTCTAGATCTTGAAACACGAAACTCAGACGATTTCTTCATCCTGCCATGGCAAGACATAAGAAATCAACGAAAAAATCCAACAAAAAATAAAATAAAAATAGGAATGGGAATAAGGCAACGAAGAATCAAAAGGAGTGTCCAACAACGACGGATGCGGTACGCCATAGATTTGTTAGTGAGATTCAAGGTATCCCACCACTGAATCTTTCTGACGATGATGGAGACATGGATATGGGGACAATCCCAGAAGAGGGAGATGTAGAACAGCCTAGTATCGAAGAGGAGGACCCACGGAATTGGCAAATTGTGACACACAAGAAAGGTAATTCCTTGAACACCCCTTTAGATTCAGCTGCTTACAACTTTAAGGAGGGAACTGAATATTGGAGTCATGCTGTGGTCTGCTATGTTTTGGGGGCTAACCCTCCTCATGACACGATGTTAGGCTACTTTTAATAGGATTTGGGGGAAGAAAGGTCTTGACAAGGTTTCTTTTCTTCCAAAAGGCATTTTTATAGTCAGATTTAAGACTTCAGAGGAAAAAGATAAAATCTTGAATTCTGGGTATAATTTGTTTGACAACAAACCTCTGATTGTCAAACCATGGATGGAGGGTATGGAACTTACAAAGGAAGCAGTTAAGAGGGTACCTGTTTGGATGAAACTTCTAAGGTTAGACCTTAAATTCTGGACCCCAAATTGTATTCAGAAAATATCTGGCACTATTGGAAAGTTTATTAAGGTTGATAAGGCAACTGAGGAAAGAAGCATGCTTGGTTATGCTAGGGTTATGATAGAGGTCCAAATTGATCAGGAACTTCCCACATTGTTGAAATTTTTGGATGAGAAAGGAAAGATTGTGGAGCAGGTAATAGAGTATGAATGGCAGCCAAGTGTTTGTACTGTTTGCAAAGGGATTGGGCACAAAGCTGATAAGTGCAGGAAAAAGAATAGAGATCAACCAAGAGTGAATAGGGTTTGGCGCCCTGTTCAAAGGCCCAGGGCAGAGGGAGGACAAGGAAATGAACCTAGAAATACTCCTCCAGCTCAGAGTTTTGTGACTCCCCCAAATACAGGGCCTGCTACTATACCTGCTACTAGTGGAAGGCCTGTGCATAGGCATTTAATATTGACTCCACAACAAGATCAGGCTCAATTTGGTCTGCCTGGAACAGCTGGTGTTACTTATGCAGAGGTTTTGAGGAGTGGAAATAGGGAAGGAATTGTAGAGACTGGAGGAAATGGTAGTGATAGTCATGGTCATGTGGACCATGGCTAATATTGGATTTTGGAACATTAGGGGTCTAAACAGCTCAGCAAAACAAATGGAAATCAGAAGATTCATAGAAAATCATAATGTTGGGCTGTTTGGACTTCTGGAAACCAAGGTGAAGACTAGCTCTTTCTCTAGGATTCATCTTGGTACATTTAGTAGATGGTCTATCTGTACTAACAATAGCACTCATCCAGGAGGGAGGATTTGGTTATTGTGGGATTCTTCTCTTTGCAATGTCCAAGTTCTCAGGTGTATTGCACAAATGATTCATAGTATGGTTACACAAGTAGGTAGTAATGTCAGTTTTCAGGTTACTTTAGTGTATGGGCTTAATGATGCAAATGACAGAAAGGATTTATGGGAGGAGTTGAAGGCTATTAGTAGCAATGGTAGTGGCCCTTGGTGTGTAATGGGTGATTTAACAATGTCCTTTTCCCTAATGAAAGGATTGGCTCTAAGGTGACACATGCTGAAATCATTGATTTTCAGATGTGTGTCAATCAGTGTGGATTACATGATATTAAAGCTGATGGATGTCTATTCACTTGGAATAACAAACAAGAGGCAGGAAAGAGGGTCTTTTCTAAGATAGCATTGATTGGATTATGGAGTTTACAGACAGTCAAGCTAGATTTTATCCAGAGGGGCTGTTTGATCACTCACCATGCATAATTGGTTTAGTTCAGGAGAGGATAAAGGGGAAAAGATGCTTTAAATACTTCAATATGTGGAGTAATTCACCTGGTTACTCTGAGATCATAGAAGAGGGTTGGAACAGAGATATACAAGGCTCTAAGATGTACCAAGTGGTTCAGAATATGAGGGGATTGAAAATTCCACTGAAAAATCTGAATAAGAGGAAGTTGTCTAATATTGAAGCTGCTACAAGTAAGATTCAAATTGATCTTGAGGAGATTCGGCAGGAGCTTAATAAGGACCCAACAAATTCTGACCTCATTGGAAAAGAAAGATCAACAGCTGAACAGCTCAAGTATCTTCAAAAAGCTGTGAACAGCTTCTTAATGCAGAAAAGCAAGGCTATGTGGCTTAAAGAAGGAGATGAGAATTCGGCATACTTTCATTGTTCCATCAAAGCAAGGAGAGTGAAGAATTCTGTTAATCAGGTAATGGATGACAAGGGAAATAATTGTACTGAAGAAAAGGACATTCAAAATGCTTTTCTGAAGTACTATATGGACTTGTTGGGAAAAGATACCGAGACTCATAAGGTCCATATAAATACTGTTAGGAAGGGCAGGATTATTGATGATGATATGGCTAGGAAACTATTGAGAAACATTAGTAATGAGGAGGTGAAAAAAGCAGTTTTCTCAATTCCTGGCATCAAATCCCCTGGGCCTGATGGATACACAAGCCAGTTCTTTAAAGATAATTGGAATATTGTTGGGGAGCATGTTACTGAAGCAGTGATGGAATTTTTTGAGCATGGTAGATTGCTGAAGCAGGTAAACAATACTGTTTTGACCTTGATTCCAAAGGTAGCCAATCCTAAGTCTGTCACTGAATTTAGGCCTATAGCGTGTTGCAATACACTCTATAAAGTTATTTCAAAGCTACTCTGTGATAGACTAGGTCAAATCCTTCCTGAAATAGTTAGCCAAAACCAGGGGGCTTTTGTTAAGGGGAGGGACATTGTGGAAAATATTATGGTTTGTCAGGACCTAGTAAGGAAGTACAATAGGAAAGTGACTTCTCCAAGATGTTTGCTGAAGATTGACCTCCGAAAGGCTTATGATACTGTTGAATGGAGATTTTTGCGAGAAATGTTAGAGGCACTGAACTTCCCTACAAAGTTTATACAGATGGTGATGGAATGTGTCTCCACAACTAGTTACACCCTAGCTCTCAATGGAGACCAGTTTGGCTTTTTTAAAGGGAGGAGAGGGTTGAGACAAGGGGATCCCCTGTCCCCGTTGCTGTTTACACTATGTATGGAGTTCTTAACCATAATCCTGAGTGTAGTGGCTGATAGGGAAGGTTTCAGATTCCACCCTATGTGTAGGAAGACTAGGTTGACACATTTGTGCTTTGCTGATGATCTCCTCATGTTTTGCACAGGAGAACTGAAATCTGTGGTACTGTTATTGAGAGGATTTGCGACATTCTCAAAAACAACTGGATTAAATTTCAATCAGATGAAGTCAGACTTATTTTGCAGGGATCAGTCATGATGTTAGACAGGAGATACTTCATTTTTCTGGCTTTAAAGAGGGGAAGCTTCCTTTTAGGTACCTTGGTGTACCAATTACAGCTGGGAGGATCTCAATTATGGATTGTCATAATCTCACTGAAAAGATTGTGAAAAGAATAAGAAGTTTCAGTGCTAGGAAGCTTAGCTATGCTGGTAGGCTTGTTTTGGTAAGATCAGTTTTGGCTAACATGCATTCCTACTGGGCTAGGATATTCATATTACCAAAAACTGTCCTAAGAAAGATAGATTCAGCCTGTAGAAGCTATCTCTGGGATGGTATGGATGTTATGGCTAGAAGCCCGCTGGTAGCACGGGAATAAATTTGTACTCCAAAGGAATCAGGAGGTTTGGGTCTGAAAAACTTGTTTGCATGGAATAGAGCATCAGTTGCAAAGTATGTTTTCTGGATATATGACAAAGCTGAAACTCTATGGATAAGGTGGGTGCATAGCATATACATAAAGAATGAAGATTGGGGGAGTTATTCCCCTCCAGCAGATTCCAGTTGGTACTGGAGGAAAATGTGCAGCATCAAACAAGATTTTGGTCAGCTGATCTCCAATAATGTAGTAAGTAATAGTGGTTACACCATTGCCACTGGATATAATTGCTGACCTCAGAAAAACAGAAAGTGATGTGGGGAAGATATATCTGGAATAGGTTTATTATCCCAAGAACTAGTTTCATAACCTGGCTTGCAATTAGGAAAAGATTGCAGGTTAAGGAGAGGCTCAAGAAGATAGGAGTGTGCAGTGAGGATGAATGTTTCATGTGTCAGCAAGCTGCAAAGACACATGAACATTTGTTCTTTGGCTGTAATTATAGTGCAAAGTGCTTGTTGATTATGAGTAGAAGAATTGGGATAAGCATTCCTAGCAGGAATTCATTGGAATGGTGCATCAGAAAGAGATTCAAGTCAAAGATTAGAGGCCTAGCAACTCGAGCATTGATTTGTAACCTTATCTACAAGATTTGGCTAGCTAGGAACAAGTGCAGAATGGATCATTACATGATCAGACCTGAGGCAGTAGTTAATAATGTATGTGAGGAAGTAAAGAGTAGAATGAGGAATATGGTTCAGGGTATTAGTGAGAAAGATAAAGGTTGGCTCATGGAGAGGCACCTACTGTAAATACCCTGATCATTTTGTTATTGTTTGACAGGGGCATGCCCCGTAGATGATGTAGATCGTTTTTTGTTGTGCAATAAAATTTTACCTTTCAGCAAAAAAAAAAAAAAAAGAGATCAATGCCAATAAGAAGCAATGATAAAAATGATTTGAAGGTACGACATTGCTATCCTTGTTTTCTTATTGATAAGATGATGCTTTCAGGGACATTTCATATGGAGTAGTGATTATGTACTCCACTATTTTTCCAATGTTTAGAAACTGTTACAATTTTAATTCAATTTTTACAGGTTTAGGATGGTGCTTTAGAAACATGTGCTTCCACAAAGATATGACCATTCAGTAGGCAAATCTTGCGAGACTGATTATTTTTGCTCTTCTTTTTAGTACATAAACTGCCAATTGGATCATATTTCTTCCCGTTCCCCCCTTTAAAATTGCTAATTACTCTTGGAATGAGTGAGTTAGCTTATGCCGAAAGGTTCCAGTGAGTCTCTGGGTATTAGTATGACACAATTCTAAACGTTGGATTATTTTTGATAAAGTTGAAAGGTTGAGTTATTATGTGAAAGTAGTGCAAACGTTGGATTATTTTTGTGAAATTTGACTTTATTTTATTTAATTGCTTTTGTAAATCTAATATATATATAGGGGCTGTATCCGGTCAGAACTAAATTTATGTCAGAAGGTCAGAAGTAATTTGAGCCACACATTTAATCCTAGATCAATGGTCTAGATTAAATCAAATAAACAAAAACAAAAAACAAAAAACAAAAAAAGAAAATCCCACCCCCTTCCCTTTTCTCTCTCCTCCCCCAACCCCCCCTACCAACCCGAGACCACCCACCCCCGCCGATGGCCGTCGCCGACCACCACCAACACCGGCCCCGACCCAGCCAACATGATCGGCCGGCCACCCCGACCTCCCCTCCG